>NW_020870629.1:249272-251772 GCF_003789085.1 Penaeus vannamei | reverse complement strand
TGGCGTGCGGAAAAAGGGGGGGGGGGTTGGGATGACTCTTGTGATAGTGATGTTGATGATATTAATGATAATCGTAGTGATGATAATGATAATAATAATGATAATAATGATATAGTGATTATGACGATAAATGATAATGGTGGTAATAGTAATGGTGACAATGACAGTGTGATTGTGACGATGAAATGAAAAAATAATGATAGCATAAAATTATTTTAATGATGATAATAATCCCTATAATAATAAAGATGATGAAAATGACAATGATAACAATAATGATAATGCCATTAATGATAACAGTAATGATGATTATGATAACAATAATGATAACATCATTGATAACAATAAAGACAATGATAATAGTAATAATGATAGTAATGATAATGATAACAAAAACAATGGAAAATAATATTAACGATAATACTATTGATGATATTCTAATATCAATAAGTAAAACTATTTGCTATTTTCCCGATATTAGGCTTTTCTAATGAAAAATCTTTCAAATTAGCAATTAGATTAAGATAAGCTTCCGACTCCAACAATGACCAAAATATATTTAAGAAATATCCTAAGTAACTTATTACCCTCCCCCCTCCCCCCAACCCCCCACCTCTCCTGCCCTGCCTTGTCTGTTATCTCGCCATTTTTTTCCTCTTTATTCCTCTTGTTTTCAACTTTTATCTCATTTTTCCTTCTTCTCCGCTTCTCTTTCTTCCTTCAGTTATTTTCCTTCCTTCAACATCCTCTCATCTCAAGCTCTCCTACTCCTCCTTCTTCCTCATCTACCCACTATCTCCTCCCTACTCCACCTCCTTCCTCCCCTCCCCCCTTCTCCTCCTACCAACCCTCCTCCTCCTCTTCCACCTTACTCCACTCTCTTTCCTCCTCCCCTCCCCTCCCCTTCTCCTTCTCTTTCCCATCCTCCACCTCCTCCTTCCTCCCTATCCACCTCCACCTCTCCCTTCCACCTCTCCACTCCTCCTATCCACCTTCCCTCCTCCCCCTCCCAGGGCGTCAGCTGACATCTGGCGGGTCCCGGATGTTTGGCCTGGAAGGAATTACACAATCCGCGTCGAACTTGAATCCTAGTGGCCCTTCGCTGCTCATTCGGGGTCTCTCTCTCTCTTTGTTTACTTTCTTGGTCTTTCTTTCCTTGGTTGTTGTTGCTTTTTTGTTGTTGTTTTGTTTTTTGTTTTTTGGGGGGTTTTCTTAATTGTTTTTTTTTTCTTTGGGTTTGTTTTGTTGTTTTTGTTTTCCTTATTTGTATTTTATTTGTTTTTGTTTGTGTTTCTCTTTTCTTTTGTTTACATAGTTATTTATTTGTTTGTTTTTGGTTTGTTCTTGTTTTATTTTTTAATCTATTTTTTCCTTTTTATTGTTTTATTTTGTTTTTGTTTGGGTGATTGTTTTCCCTAGGTTTTCTTTTATTTGTTATCTCCTCTTCCTCCTTCTTCTTATGCTTCATAAGTATAATTTCTCTTGTTATTCACCGACATATTTTTTTTCGTCCATTGATCAGATTTTTTTATCTTATGAATAGATAAATAAATAAAGAATAAAATAAGATAATAAAATTAGAATAAATAAATAAATAGAAAAATATATATAAATGTAAAAGAACAGAAAAGTAAAGAAACAGACAATACGAGAATTTGCAATAAATGAATAGTCTTCAGCATGCACTGAAGAAAGAGAAAAGATAATTGAACGTAACAAAAAGAAATATGACGGTAGAACAAACACAAAAAAATATATCTTCCAAAATTATACACCGAAAGATACGAATAAATGAAACAGTCAAAACAACAACAATAACAAAAACACAAACACACATCCAAACCCAAAAACAAAACCCCAAAATCAAAAAAAACAACAAAAAAAAAAAACAAACAAGCACACAGACCAAAAGCACAAAGAGAAAAGCAAAAACAAGCACTACCCGATGACGTAAGAGCGGAAGCAAGCGGTTACGCGGTAAACATGATGTATTCCTCCGCCACCCACCATTAGCGTAAACAAACCGACGTGGGTGGGCATCGACGCTCGTAGAAAAGGGGGTTGAGACTCGAAGGTGGGCTGCGGGGTGGGTTGAGGGGTGGTGGGGGGGAGGTAAGGGTAGAGAGAGAGAGAGAGAGAGAGAGAGAGAGAGAGAGAGAGAGAGAGAGAGAGAGAGAGAGAGAGAGAGAGAGAGAGAGAGAGAGAGAGAGAGAGAGAGAGAGAGAGAGAGAGAGAGAGAGAGAGAGAGAGAGAGAGAGAGAGAGAGAGAGAGAGAGAGAGAGAGAGAGAGAGAGAGAGACGGAATCAAAATAGACAGATATATACACAGATAGATTGATAGAAAGAGAGAGAGAGAGAGAGAGGGGTGTAGGGTAAGAGGTGGGTGTAGGTGATGACAATTGTGATGATGATGACGGGGTAGGGGGGGGAGGGAGACAGGAAGCAGAAGGGCTACATAATGATGATTATGGTGGTGATAGTAATGGTGTAAGAGAGAGAG
>NW_020870629.1:221863-225797 GCF_003789085.1 Penaeus vannamei | reverse complement strand
GATCGCCCTCACGCTCCCCCACCCCCCCCCCCCAGCTGGAGCGACGCCGAGGGGGCGTCCGGGAAACAGCTGATTGGAAGAAGCTACCTGTTGCGGGCGTCAGAGCACTGGCGGAGGAGAGGCGAGAGAGAGGGGACTTGTTGCGGCGTCGAGGGAAGGGAGAGACGGATAAATAGAGCTCCCGACGAAGGCTCAAACGTAACGGGGGGTGGGGGTGGGGGGAGCTGTGGCGGGGGATAAAGGCGTTGATGGTCTGGAGGAGGGGGGCGGGGTGGGGGTGTGAGGGAGTGGGGTGGGGGTAGGGGGATTTTAGAGGGGTTTGAGGTTGTTTGGGAGGGTGGTGTGGCGCTCGTGATCTTTCTTTCTGGTTCTGTCTGCATCTACCTGTCTGTCTGTCTGTTTGCCTCTTTGTCTGTCTGTCTGTCTGTTTGTTTCGCTGTCTCTTTCTCTCTTTGTCTCTTTGTTTCTATCTCTGTCTGTCAGTCTCTATTTTTGCCTCTGTCTGTCTTTGTCTCTCTCTTTCTCCCTTTGCCTGTCTGTCTGTCTGTCCGTTTGCCTGTCCCTATCTGCCTGTTTCCTCTCTGTCTCTCTCAGTCTCTTTCTCTCTCTCCTTCTTCTCTCTCTCTTCTCTCTCAGTCTCTCTCCTCTCTCTCTCTCTCTCTCAGTCTGCTCATCTCTCTTTCTCTCTCTCTCCTCTCCTCCTTTCTCTCTCTGTCTCTGTCTCTCTCTCCTCCCTCCTCTCCCTTCTATCTCTGTCTCTGTCTCTCTCTCTGTCAGCTTTCACTGTATTAATTTCGCCTCTCCTTTGCCTTATCTTTATCTTCCGCTCTCACTCCCTTACCTTTTCGTAAAGTTGATCTATATAAGAAAGGGTGTCATATTATTTTTTCTCTCTTTCTCAGCGTGTGTCTACCAGTTCTTTTGTTTTCGTCTGTGAGAAAGAGCGGGTTTGTGTACGTGTTTTCCTGTGCGTATGTGCGCATGATAAAGATAGCCAGACCCTCCTCTCTCTCTCCCCCTCCCCTACCCCCCCCCCCAATACTCCTCTCCATCACCACCTCCACCCCCTCCCCTGCCCCCCTTTATACACACTCGCGATGATAAAACCTTGGTATAAAGGCCATGACATGATGGTTTTTGTGGTCAAGACAAAGGAGCTGTGTGTGTGTGTGTGTGTGTGATTGTGTGTGTGTGTGTGTGATTGTGTGTGTGTGTGTGTTGTGTGTGTGTGTGTGTGTGTGTGTGTGTGTGTGTGTGTGTGTGTGTGTGTGTGTGTGTGTGTGTGTGTGTGTGTGTGTGTGTATGTTTGTATGTGTGTGTGTGTGTGTGTGTGTGTATGTTTGTATGTGTGTGTGTATGTTTGTATAAGTGTGTGTGTGTGTTGTGTGTGTGTGTGTGTGGGTGGGTGTTTGAGTTTGTGTGCGTGTGTATGTATGTGTGTGAATAAAGCACATGTGCCCGTGTGTGTCTTTGCCTATGTTTGTCAACAGAACGTATATCCTTGCGTGTGTATCTTTGTACATGTCTGTCTGTCTGTGAAACTATGTGTATGATACAAGAGTGAGAGCGAGAGAGAGAGAGTAGTTCAACTCACGCTAAAATGGGACACACTTGCCGCTGGTCGAAGATGAACACACTGATGAAGATGAACACACTTCGAAAATGCTCAAGTTGAACACATGTTACACCACACATTTCCGAGACAAAGAGGGGAGTGGGGGGGGGGGGGTGCGCCATGGTTCGTACTAAAACGGATATGGAAAGAGAACGCAAAAGAAAAGAACAATGAAGCGAAAGAAGAAGAAAATGGAGAAGAGAAGGGAGAAAATAAAGAGAGAGAGAGAGAACGCAGAAGAAAACAACAATGAAGCGAAAGAAGGATATGGAAGAGGGGATAAGGAGAAAGAGGAGTAGGGAAGAAAAAGGGGAGAAAATAGAAAAGAAGAGAGAGAGAGAGAACGTAAAAGAGAATAATGAAGCGAAAGAAGGATATGGAAGAGGGGATAAGGAGAAAGAGTAGGGAAGAAAAATGGAAGAAAAAAAATGAAGAAAAATAAAGGAGAAGAGAGAGAGAGAGAACGTAAAGGAAGAGAACAAGGGAGAGAAAGGAGGATACGGGAGCGGGGATAAGGAGAAAGAGAAGTGAAAAATAGGAGAAAATAAAGAAGAAAAGACAAGAGAGGGAGAGAAAGAAGAAAACAATGGAGAAAAGGAGAGTATAGAAGAAAGGTTAAGGAGAAGGAGGAGAAGAGAAGAAAAACAGGAGAAAGTAAATAAAAGAAGAATGAAAGCGAAAAAAAGAGTATAAAAGGAAGGGAAAGAAAGAGAAAATTCGGTAGAGTATAAGTGGGGGTGGGAGGGGGGAGAGAGGAGGGGATGGGGGGTGAATGAGGAGAGCGAGGGGGGTGAATGAGGAATGGAGGGAGGTGAATGAGGAGGGAGAGGGGGGGGTGAATGAGAAGGAGGCGGGATGAATGAGGAGGTGAAGGGGAATGAATGAGGAGAGGGAGGGGGACGAATGAGGAGGAAAGGGGGGTGAATGAGGAAGAGGAGGGGGGGGTGAATGAGGAGGGCGATAGGGGATGAATGAAGAGGTCGAGGGGTAGGTGAATGAGGAAGACGAGGGGGGAAGAGTGAATGAGGAGAGAGATTGGGAGATAAAGAGCCGGGGGGGAGAGGAGAGAGATAGCCAGTTCCTTATCTCCCCGATAAGGCCAAATCAGCGTCCGGGCGTGAAAGAATGGATCAATAAACGTGCCATAACCGAGCGTATCGTGAACAAGGTGTCGTCGCTTTGTTTCTCCGCCAGACCCACTGCTGAGGGTCTCTGTTGAGTCCCTTCGTCCTGTTGCATTGCCGTTGATGTTAGTCTCTGTTATGTCTTCTTGTTGCATTGCCGTTGATGTTAGTTATGTCCCTTCGTCCTGTTGCATTGCCGTTGATGTTAGTCTCTGTTAACATCTCCCTTCGTCCTGTTGCATTGCCGTTGATATGTTATGCTTCGTCCTGTTGCATTGCCGATGTTAGTGTCTGTTATGTCCCTTCGTCCTGTTGCATTGCCGTTGATGTTAGTGTCTGTTATGTCCCTTCGTCCTGTTGCATTGCCGTTGATGTTAGTGTCTGTTATGTCCCTTCGTCCTGTTGCATTGCCGTTGATGTTAGTCTCTGTTATGTCCCTTCGTCCTGTTGCATTGCCGTTGATGTTAGTCTTTGTTATCCCTTCGTCCTGTTGCATTGCCGTTGATGTTAGTCTCTGTTATGTCCTTCGTCCTGTTGCATTGCCGTTGATGTTAGTCTCTGTTATGTCCCTTCGTCCTGTTGCATTGCCGTTGATGTTATGTTATGTCCCTTCGTCCTGTTGCATTGCCGTTGATGTTAGTCTCTGTTAACATCTCCCTTCGTCCTGTTGCATTGCCGTTGATGTTAGTCTCTGTTATGTCCCTTCGTCCTGTTGCATTGCCGTTGATGCTTAGTTGCATATTTTAGTAAAAGAGATAATGAAGCGAAAAGGTATGGAAGAGGTCTTCTTCTTCCTCGATCATCATGTTTTTTTCATTTTCTCATTCTATCATCATCAAGATCAGAGAGAAGAGAGAGAGAGAGAGAGAGAGAAGAGAGAGAGAGAGAGAGAGAGAGAGAGAGAGAGGAGAGAGAGAGAGAGAGAGAGAGAGAGAGAGAGAGAGTGTGTCTGTTAACATTTCCCTTCGTCCTGTTGCATGCCGTTGGTGCTCAGTTGCAAAAGGGGTCTGTATTGCTGTCTCAGTCGTGTGTGTGGTTCTGTCGTGAGAAACCGGGGAGTGGACGCTGTTGGTACACTGGCATATGAATTCGGTGTAAAAGAACAAGTGGTGATTAAATACGATGATGATGTAAGTATACACCAACACATATAAAGTGTATATATGTATAAATGAATGTATGTACACATATATGT
>NW_020870629.1:196863-206863 GCF_003789085.1 Penaeus vannamei | reverse complement strand
TGATGATAATGATGATAATGATAATAACAATGATAATGATAATAATAATGATAATAATAATAATGATAATGATAATAATAATAATAATGGAAATAATAACAATACTGATAATGGTAATGATAAAGATGATGATGGTGATGATAACGATATTGATAATGATAATGATGATATTGGGAACAAGGATAATAATGATAATAATAATGGTAAAGATGATGATGATAATGATAATAATAAGTAATAATAATAATAATAATAATAACAATAATAATAATGATAAGAAGAATAACAATGATTCTAATAATGATGATAATAATAATAACAGTAATAACGATAATAACGAACATGATAATAATAATGATGACAATGTTAAAAGCCAACAGTAATGACAGTAGAGTCAGTGACAGTATAAAAAAATAAAACTGAAATTAGCGGTAAGTAGGCATGGAAGGGTTACATGAGAATAAATATCAAATGCATTTTTTTGTTGTTGTTGTTGTATAAAGTCGTACGTTATTTTCTCTTTGTTTGATGTCATTGTTGGTAGCGGTAATTTTTTGTTTGTTTGTTTGTGTTTGTTATAATTGGTGTACAATTTCAAAGAGAAGGTGAGAGAGAGAGAGAGAGAGAGAGAGAGAGAGAGAGAGAGAGAGAGAGAGAGAGAGAGAGAGAGAGAGAGAGAGAGAGAGAGAGAGAGAGAGAGAGAAGAGAGAGAGGAGAGAGAGAGAGAGAGAGAGAGAGAGAGAGAGAGAGAGAGAGAGAGAGAGAGAGAGAGAGAGAGAGAGAGAAGAGAGAGAGAGAGAGAGAGAGAGAGAGAGAGAAGAGAGAGAGAGAGAGAGAGAGAGAGAGAGAGAGAGAGAGAGAGAGAGAGAGAGAGAGAGAGAGAGAGAGAGAGAGAGAGAGAGAGAGAGAGAGAGAGAGAGAGAGAGAAGAGAGAGAGAGAGAGAGAGAGAGAGAGAGAGAGAGAGAAGAGAGAGAGAGAGAGAGAGAGAGAGAGAGAGAGAGAGAAGAGAGAGAGAGAGAGAGAGAGAGAGAGAAAGACAAACAGAAAGAGAGAGTGAGATTATAAGCATAATCATGTCGCGAGCCTCATAACAGCTGACAAGTCCAAAAGGTAAGCTAGTTGACAGCTCTCCGAGGTCAGTATCTCGCTGACAATCTTCTGACAGCTGTCACTCAAACACCAAGGTACAGTGTTTAGTATCCATCTACAAGTACACATTTAATCTAACCATAAAGATTTATAACTCTTGGATAATTAAACTTCCATCATGTCACCCTTTCAAATTCTTTCAATCTTTGGGCAACGTGAAACGGTTAATATGCTAAAATATGATGAAATATGCTATATATCATCATGAATATGTATATATATTTATAAAATGAAAATAAGGTAACCTAAGGTATTAACATAGGATTAACACTCTTGATTCTATGAAAACACGCACATACACACGCACACAAAAAACAAATACGCACAACACAATACCCACGTATGCACATACACACACAAGCACATATAGACAAACACACACATGCAAGAACACACACAGATCATCATCATTATTGTTATTATAATTACAATTATGATGATTGTGATGACTATTACCATTATCGTTATCATCAGGATCGGCACAATTCACACAGGCACAAATAGATAAACTCACACACGCACACAAATATACGCACACACATACACACAAACGCAAATAGATTAACACGCACATAATGAGCCATACTAGAAAACACACATAAACACACACACACATATACACACATTCTTTATCATCAGAATTTTATTTCTTTCCTTTTTCGGTATAACATTAAGTTAACTTTCTTTGTCTTCTCTGTGCCACCCATCATCACCGTATCCTATCCACTGTTCGTCTCTCTCTCTCTCTCTCTCTCTTCCTCTCTCTCATCTCCCTCTCTCTCTCTCTCGTCTCTCTCTTCTCTCTCTCTCTCTCTCTCTCTCTCTCTCTCTCTCTTTTCTTCTCTATCTCTCTCTCTCTCTCTCTCTCTCTCTCTCTCTCTCTCTCTCTCTCTCTCTCTCTCTCTCTCTCTCTCTCTCTTCTCTTCTCTCTCTCTCTCTCTCTCTCTCTCTTCTCTCTCTCTCTCTCTCTCTCTCTCTCTCTCTCTCTCTCTCTCTCTCTCTCTCTCTCTCCTCTCTCTTCTCTCTCTCTCTCTCTCTCTCTCTCTCTCTCTCTCTCTCTCTCTCTCTCTCTCTCTCTCTCTCTCTCTCTCTCTCTCTTCTCTCTCTCTCTCTCTCTCTCTCTCTCTCTCTCTCTCTTCTCTCTCTTCTCTCTCTTCTCTCTCTCTCTCTCTCTCTCTCTCTCTCTCTCTCTCTCTCTCTCTCTCTCTCTCTCTCTCTCTCTCTCTCTCTCTCTCTCTCTCCTTTCTTCACCTACGTACTACGTTCTTCCGTTTCCATTTGTGTCATCTAGGCTATTTCCCCTTATGCCTCTTCCCCTCATTCTCTCCTTCCTCTCCTTTTCCCCTTGTTGTCGCCGTGTATTGCCTCACTCGCTTCCTCACAATCCCGAGTTTTCTCTCACTTTCCCCTCTTGTAATCTAGGGCGTCCCCTCACCTCTCCCTTGTTATCTTGCGTTTTCCCCTCAAAACCTAGCCTAGATCTATAGCGTTTCTCTCCCTTCTTTCCCCTATTTTTCCCCTCCCCCCACTTTTGTGCATTTTCTAGAAATCTCCCGTAACTTTTCCCCCCTCCCCCTTCTCCGTCTCTTTTCTCCATTCTTTCCCCGCCCTATTTTCCTTTTCTCTCTTTTCCCCTCCTTTCCCTCCTCTCTCCTTTTGCCTTCCTTTCCCTCTCTTTCTTTCCGTTTCCCCCTCTCTCTTGCCTCCTTTCCCCCTCTTTTTCTCCTTCCCCCTCCTTTCCTTCCTTTCCGACGCTTTCATCTCCCCTCTTTCGTTTGACCCCTTTTCTGGACCCCATGGCCGAGCGAGCGGACCCCTCGGAGGCGCGGCTCTTCCCCTCTGCCTCAGATATTTATGCGAGCAACTGGTTATGTGTTTATGAGGGGAAACTGTGATTCTTGTCTTTTGCTTCGTGTGTGCTTTCTGTTTTTTTTCTGTTTCTCTCTCTCTTATCTTTGTTTCTTTTTTTTTTTTTTTTGGTCTTTGTCTCTCTGTCTGTTTATTTGTCTTTCTGTCTCTTTCTCTTGTCTCTGTCTCTCTTCTGTCTCTTTCTCTCTCTGTCTCTCTTCTGTCTGTCTCTCTCTCTCTCTTCTCTCTCTCTCTCTCTCTCTCTCTTCTCTCTCTCTCTCTCTCTCTCTCTCTCTCTCTCTCTCTCTCTCTCGCTCTCTCTCTCTTCTGTGTGTGTGTGTGTGTGTTTCTGTCTCTGTCTGCCTGTCAGTCGGTCAGGAAAGGAGACAAATGGTAAGGATAATGATAAAAAGGATGATAATGATAATAAAAATAATAATAGATAATAATGATGCTAATGATAATAAATTAATTATAATATCACTATCATCATCATCATCATCATATCCATTATTGTTATCATTCATCATCATCATCGACATCAATCATTATCATATCATATTACTATTGTATGATGATTGTATGACCATTATCATCATTAATTAACATTATCACTGTTATCGCCTCTCTATCTATCCCATTCTCTTATTCCTTTCCCCTTCCCACTTTTTTTCCATTCCACTTCTTCCCTTTCCCTTCTTCTTTATTATCTTCCCTTTCCTTCCTTTCCCATCTCTTATCCTCTTTCTTTCAACTTCCTCTCTCTCTCCTTCCTCTCCTCTCCTTCTCCCTTCTCTCACCACTCTCTCTAGTTCACCCATTTCTCCCTCTCACCTTTCTTTTCTTCCCCATCTCCCCTTCTTCCCTCCCTCTCTCCCCTTTCCCCTTTCCTCTTCTCCCTCTTTCCTCTTCCCTTCCCTCTTCCTTTCCCCTCCTATCCTTTTCCTTTCCCTCCTATCTCCCCCTTCTTCTTCTCCTCCCTCTACCCCTCTTCCCTCTATCCCCCTTTCCCTTTCCCTCCTATCTCCCTCTTCCTTCTTCCCCTCCTTCTCCTCTCTTCATCTTTCTCCCTTCTCCCCTTCCATCCCCTCTCCTCGCCCCTCTATCCCTCTCTCGCCCTCTCTCCCTCCCCTCTATTCTCCTTCCTCCCCCTCCATCCTTCTCCCCCTTCTCCCTCTTTCTCTATCCTCCCCTCCATCCCCTCTCCCCCCCCCCCTTCCCCTCAGAGGCGTGGGAAAGTGGACACAATGGCCAGTCATGGTTTGTCCTTCTAATTACCTCCGCGCTAGTTTGAGTTAATCCCCAGGGGAATGGGAAGGGGTGGAATGAGAGGAATGAGGGAATAGGGATGGGGAAATGGGGAGGTGGAATGAGAGAATGAGGGGAATCGGGGATGAGGGGGGATGGGGCATGGGAATGGGGAATGGGGGAAAGGGGAGATGGAATTTGGGGGGGAATGGGGAATGGGGGAGGGATGGGGAATGGGGCGGAGGAATGGGATTGGGGATAGGGGGGGGGAAGAATGGGGGTGGTTGAATGGGGGAAAGGGGAAATGGGGAGGGTGGTGGGCAATAGGGGAGGGGAATGGGGGGGAGGTGGTTGGAATGGAGGATGGAATGGGCATGGTGGGGAGTGGTGAAATTGGAATGAGGGGGATAGCAAATGAAGGAATGGGGGAATGGGTAAATAATGGAAATGGGGTAGGGATGGAATGTGGGAATGGGAAAGTGGGAGGGATGGAAATGGGATGATGGGGAGGAGTGCAGGGAGGGTAGGAGGCGAAAAGGAGGGTAAAGGGAAGGAGCGTTGGAGGGAGGAGCGAGAGAAAGGGAAGAGTGAAAATGGGATAATGAGGAGGTGGGAAGGGAAGAAAAATGGAGGAGAGGAGACGAGAGAGGGGATAAAAATATTCAGATAGAAATGCAGATAATGATGATAATAATGGAAATTAAAACCATTGAATAATGACAACGATTACTCACGATAACAAATATGACAAATATTTTCAGAATAATGATGACAATGATGATGATGACGATATCGTTAGTGATAGTAATGATGAAAATGATGACGATAAAGACAGTAATAATGGTGATGATAATAATGATGATGATAGTAATAATGATCATGATGACGACAATAATAATAACTGATAATGATGATAATCATGATAATAAAAATAATAATGATAATGATAGTAATGTTAGTCGTAGTATGCACATTGATTATGATAACAGTAATAGTAATATTAACAATAATAGTGATATTAACGATTTTAATGATAATAATATTGAAGATAATAGCAACAACTGTAATGACAATCCATATCATTATAATAATAACAATAATGATAATGACAATAAAAACAACTCTTTAATACCAATAAAAAACAAAAAACACAATAAAACAAAACAAAACAAAAAACAATAAAAGAAAACAAAAAAGCAAAAAAGGGAAAAATCAATAAAATAAAACAAAGCAAAAAAAAAAAAAAGTAAAAAAATCAATAAAATAAAACAAAACAAAACAAAAAACAAAACAAAATAACAAAAACATAAATAAAACAAAACAAAGCAAAAAATGATAAAAAAAGAAAACCAAAAACCGCAGAAGGGCAAGGAAAAGGTAAACGGAAATGACAGACATGACAAGAGAGACGCAACTTAATCATAGCAGCTTTTTCTGTGACAGCTGTGTATTTGTCATTTTGTTCACTCAAAAAAAAAAAAAAAAAGAAAAAAAAAAAAAAAAAAACAAATGAAAAACGGAAGAAGAGGAGAAGAAGAAGAAGAAAAAACAAAAAACAAGAAAGAAACAAGAAAATGAAGATGAAAAACAGAAGGAAAACGAATACAAAAAGAATAAATGAAAGTCGTTTTGATGATTAAAAAAAGAAAAAAAAGAAAGAAAAAAAAAAAAAAAAACACGGGAACTGTAGATACTTGAAGATTCTGTCGCCGAGGGGTCAGCTGCCGCAACGAGGGGAAATCCGACTCCCCTCAGATTCCTGTGGCTAATGACAATAATTGACTGCTAATTGTAGGAGAAACGATTTGAATATCGTGTGGTAATATTGTCATGCTAAATCCAGGAGAGAGAGAGAGAGAGGAGAGAGAGAAAGGGGAGAGGGAAAGAGGGGAAAAGAGACTAAAAGAAGGAGGATGGGGGGGAAGGAAGAGGAGGGAGGGGGGAAAGGAAGGAGGAGGGAGGGGGGAAGGAGGGAGGAGGGAGGGGGAAGAAGGAGGAGGATGGGGGGGAGAAGGAGGGAGGATGAAGGATGGGAAGGGGGAGAAGGAAGGAAAGAGAGGAGGATGGGAGGGGGAAGGAGGGGAGAGGATGGGAAGGAGAGAGGAGGAGGGAGAGAAAAGGAAGAGGGAGGATAAGAGGAAAGGAGGGAGGATGGGAGGGAAGGAGGAAGGATGGGAGGAAGGAGGGAGGGAGGGATGAAGGGAGGGAAGGAGGGAGGATGGAAGAGATGGAGGGAGAAGGAAGGAATGAGCAAAAGAGAGTGAGTAAAAGAACGGTAGAGAGGAGTGAGATTTAGGTAAGCTGGATAGACAAATACATGGATAATAGGGAGATAGGAAGAGATAGATAGATAGATAGAGAGAGAGAGAAGAGAGAGAGAGAGAGAGAGAGAAAGGGAAAAGAGAGAGATAGAGAAAAGAAGAGAGAAAGACAAAGAGAAAGAGAGAGACAAAGAAAGGATAGAAAGACCATTAGGAAAAGGCAAAAAAAAAAAAACAAACAAACAGAAGATAGAAAGACTAAACGGGAAACAACGAGAAAGAAAACATACGAAAAGAAGAGACTTAAAGAGCGAAGAGGGAATGAAGTAGAAAGAGGGAACAAGAAAGGGGAAAGGAGATAGTGAGGGGAGGGATCAGAACAAGGGGAGAACACGGGCGTTCTTGAAGGGCCGAAGCATAACTGAATTAAGTCGTCTGAGGAACCGGACGCGGACGAGCCAGCGAAGGGGCGACGCGCCGGAAATAACATTACATGGAGCGCAATATGCGTTTGTGCGCGTTTGTGTATATATGTATATATACTATATATATATATATATATATATATATATATATATATATATATATATATATATATATATATATATATTATATATATTATACACACACATATATATATATATATTTATATATATATATATATATATATATATATATATATTATATATATATATATATATATATATATATATATGTATGTAGTATATATATATATATATATATATTATATATTATATATATATATATATATATATATATATATATATATATATGTATTATATATATATATATATATATATAATAATATATAATATATATATTATATATATATATACATACATACATACATACATACCAACATACATACATACATACATACATACATACATACATACATACATAACATACATACATATAAGCACACTACACACAACACAGGCACGCACACCAGGCCGCACCTCACGCACCTGTCATGGCATATACCCGCCGCAAGACGCGGCAGAGGACGACCCGACGCAGTCTATATCCAGCTCAAGATAACAATGCAGGAGGGGCGGGGGGGGGGGGGCGGGGAGGGGGGAGGGGGATTGCTACACCGAACCACATTCCCTTGAAAACAAAAATGCGAGGGAGAAAAAATATGAGGATGAAAAGAGGGGTGGAAGGGAGAGGGAGAAAGAGAGAGAGGAAGGAGAGGGAAGGGGAGGGAGGAGAGAGAGAGAGAGAGAGAGAGAAGAGCTAGATAGATAGAGGAGAGAGAGAGAGAGAGAGAGAAGTGAGAGAGAGAGAGAGAGTAGAGAGAAGAGAGAGAGAGAGAGAGAGAGAGAGAGAGAGAGAGAGAGAGAGAGAGAGAGAGAGAGAGAGAGAGAGAGAGAGAGAGAAGGGGGGGGAGGGGGAGATAGAGAAGAGCAGAGGACATAGTGGATAGATAGAGAACGAAAGAGAGAGAGAGAGAGAGAGAGAGAGAGAGAGAGAGAGAGAGAGAGAAGAGAGAGAGAGAGAGAGAGAGAGAGAGAGAGAGAGAGAGAGAGAGAGAGAGAGAGAGAGATGAGAGAGAGAGAGAGAGAGAGAGAGAGGTGGAGAAAAATGGCAAAGCAAAGAATAGAGGCACGTAATCCTCACAACAATAACTGAGAGATTTGGCGCCGCTTTCCGCAAGCTGAAGCGGAGGGGGGAGGGAGGAGGTAGGAGGAAGGAAAAGGAGGAGAGGGGAGGAGGAGAAGGAAAAGGAGGAGGAGGAAGAGGAGGAGGAAAGGAGGAGGAGGGGAGGAGGAGGAGGAGGAGAAAGGAGGAAGGAGGAGGAGGAGGAGGAAACAGGAGGAGGAGGAAGGAGGAGGGAGGAAGAGGAGGAGGAAGAGGAGGAGAGGAGGAGGAGGAAGAAGGAGGAGGAAGAGGAGGAGGAGGGAGGAAAAGGAAGAGGAGGAGGAGGTAGAAGGACGAGAGGAGGAGGAGGAGGTTGAAAAGAAGGGGGTAGGAGGAGGTAGAAGAAGGATTGGGAAATGAGGCGGAGAAGGAGGGAGAAGGAGGAGGAGAGGGTCCGAGAAGGAGGAGGAGAAGGACGTGGACGAGGAGGAGGACGAAGAATGAAGGATGAAATACCTAACATGAATATTTTTTTGTGTTCTGGTGATATGTGAGGAATTATCTTTGTTTTGATTTCTCTTTCGAGGATTCAGGGTCTAACATTTTCTGGTGTGTGTGTGTGTGTGTGTGTGAGAGAGGAGAGAGAGAGAGAGAGAGAGAGAGAGAGAGAGAGAGAGAGAGAGAGAGAGAGAGAGAGAAGAGAGAGAGAGAGAGAGAGAGAGAGAGAGGAGAGAGAGAGAGAGAGAGAGAGAGAGAGAGAGCGAGAGAGCGAGAGAGCGAGAGCGAGAGAGAGAGCCGAGAAAGCGAGAGAGCGAGAGCGAGAGAGCGAGAAAGCGAGAGAGCGAGAGAGCGAGAGAGCGAGAGAGCGAGAGAGCGAGAGAGCGAGAGAGCGAGAGAGAGAGAGAGAGAGAGAGAGAGAGAGAGAGAGAGAGAGAGAGAGAGAGAGAGAGAGAGAGAGCGAGAGAGAGAGAGAGAGAGAAGAGAGAAGAGCGAGAGCGAGAGCGAGAGCGAGAGAGCGAGAGCGAGAGAGCGAGAGCGCGAGAGCAGAGAGAGAGAGAGCGCGAGAAGCGAGAGAGCGAGAGCGAGAGAGAGAGAGAGCGAGAAAAGCGAGAGCGAGAGAGAGATCCAGAGAGAGAAAGCGAGAGAGAGAAGAGCCAGAGAGCGAAGACGAGCGAGCGAGAACGAGAAAACGACAGAGCGAGCGAGAGAGAGAAGAGAGAGAGAGAGAGCGAGCGAGAGAGAAAGAGAAAGAGAAACAAAATACCTGTTTCAAAAAGAGAGCATACCTTCAGCACAGGATCAAGATAGACGCCGTCGCTAAACTCTATATTGCATCAGACTGCAGCATCAGTCGCGCTCACAATGAAACGCACGAGAGAAAAAAAAGGAGAAAGAAAAAAAAATAACCCTGAAAGTTGTCACATTGTGTTGCACTTACCCTTTGCAACGGCAGCGCAACAGAAATAAACATTTTAAGCGATATTACCAAAAAAAAAAGGTTAATTCCGCTTATATATGAGCTTATTAAGTATTATCGTCACTTCGCATCTTCCTCTCCCGTTTTCTATCCCTGGTGGATGGCGGATGGACGTATGGATAGAGGGATAGATGCGGCGGGATAGAGGGATAGAGCGATAAATGGGTTGGTGGGTGGGTGGATAGATGCGGTGGGATAGAGGGATAGATGCAGCGGGATAGAGGGATAGATGAGTTGGTGGATGGGTGGATAGATGCGGTGGGATAGACGGATAGATACGGTGGGATAGACGGATAGATGCGGCGGGATTTATGGATAGATGCGGTGGGATAGAGGGATAGACGGGTGGGTAGGTGGGAGGATAGAGGAGTTGGTGGGTGAGTGGGTAGGCGGTTGGGTGGATAGATAGAT
>NW_020870629.1:191004-193117 GCF_003789085.1 Penaeus vannamei | reverse complement strand
GGGGGGGGGCGGGGCGTGGCGGGCGGGGGGGTCGGTGCGGGGGGGGCGAGGGGGGCGGGGGCGGGGGCTATCGGAGGCTGATAGGATATGGGTATAGTACGCTATAGTAATCTCGCTGATTAATATCGGGAAAATCGGGCGAAGAATTGGGAAGTGGAAGAGGATAAGAGCAATACGTAAAAAGGAGGAAAGAGGGTGTCAACGAGGATTAATCCAGATGACTGACTCGGATCTTTCTTACATCTTGAGGAGGGTTATACGGTCAGATAAAAAACACAAAGAAAAAAAAAAAAAAAAAAAAAAGATAAACACACATAATAATACAGATAACAGTTAAAGAGAAGAACGAAATTTTAGTGCAACAACGAATTTGGCGTCGCCTCAAAGATTAGAGGGGGAACCGGCTGGGAAGCGAAAGGGAAAAGAGAAGAAATAAAAAAAAGTGTTCGTAATTATAATAATACTAATATTACCTGTACTAGAGACGAAGAGAGCGAGTTAAGAGAGAGGAATGACAGAAAGAGAAAGGAGAATTAGGGGGAAGAACTGAGGAGGAGCCAATAATACGTAAATGAAAGAAGAAAAGAAATGTAAAAAAAAAGAAAGAAGGAAAGACAGCAATTAAATGCTGGTTGATTGATAAACGACATACCAACAATAATAAAAAATACCGATAATACTAAAAATAATAAGAACAACCACCAAGAGAGAACATTAATCAGTATCAGTTTCCTTATACCTTATATCGCTAATGACCTTAGGTATTGACGCGGAGGAAAATCTTCAATAAATTCACCTTATACCTTGTAAGCTTCAGGCTAGCAAGGTAACTGATACAAGATATATATGTATTGTGATGACACCACATCTATTAAATTACTAAACGTGTTAAAAGAAGACATAGATAAAGATAATATGAATGAAAGACAGAAACGAGGAGGCATAATTTCCAAAATGTAAAATGAATCAAATGACTCGATAGTTTTCTTCAATTATGTGAGTCTAAGGAAACTGTAATTTCCAAAATAGAAAATGACCCGATAGTTTTCTTCCAATTATGTGAGTCTAAGGAAGCTGTAATTTCCAAAAATTAAAAATGACTCGATAGTTTTCTTCCAATTATGTGAGTCTAAGGAAGCTGTAATTTCCAAAATACAAAATGACTCGAATTTTTCTCCCAATTATATGAGTCTAAGGAAGCTGTGACTCGGAGAACGTAGTTTATAAACCATAATCAGCTAAATCATTCATTTTTTGTTGATTAGCTTCTTCAGCATATCTTTAAAACGTGCCAATGCTCCACTCAAAAAAAAGAAAAAAATGTTGATTGAAAGTTGGGTTGTAAATAACTCAATTTATAATTGCTCATTAAGACACACTGTAAAAATCTTCAAAGTGATTCAGGAAGAAGTAATAGATCTGAGAGAGTTGAACAGCGAAAGAAGGTTAGGAGACGAGGAAGGGGAGAGGGCGAATGAGGAAAAGAGAGAGGGAAAGACAGAGAAACGGGACTGGGTATAGAGCGAAAGGGAAGTACTGCTGTTGTGTATTGACGAATATAGTGGGGATTATTAGGGAGAGTAGTAGCGCTGTTGCACGGTAACGAAAAGGAAGGGGGGTGGTAGTGCTGGGACGAAAAATTAGAGGGGGGACGGTAGTGCTCAACGACGCCGTCAGACCTTCCACCTCGTCTGATGATATTGTGATGGGACGAAAAAGGGGGTTGGGTTGTGGGCTGGGACGAAAAAAGAGGTGATTGGGTCTAGGTGGGCCTGGACTTTCAGGGAAGGAACACAGGGCGTGGTGTGGTACAGTTGGTCGTGTGACCGAAAAAGGAGGGGTGGGGAGGTAGTCGTAAGCGGAAAATAAGGAGGTTGGTAGATGGCTGTTGGGATGGAATAAAGGGGGGGAGGTAGCGTGACGAAACAGTGGGGTTGGGCAGTGCTGGAGGAAAAAAAGGAGGCGGGAGTAGTACTGAGAAAAACAGGGGAGGGGAGGTAGGTGCTGACGTGGAAAGAGGGGGGGGGAGGTAGTGCTGACGAAAAAGGGGTTGGGTAGTGCTGATTGAAAAAAAGGTGGGGGGATGGAGGGTGAAATTGTGGGGACTTCATGA
>NW_020870629.1:168504-173504 GCF_003789085.1 Penaeus vannamei | reverse complement strand
TGAATTTGTTTTTAGGTTATTGCTATCTGTATATCCTCTCACTCCTTTATCTCTCTCTCTCTCTCTCTCTCTCTCTCTCTCTCTCTCTCTCTCTCTCTCTCTCTCTCTCTTCTCTCTCTCTCTCTCTCTCTCTCTCTCTCTCTCTCTCTCACTCTCACTCTCTCTCCCTCTCACTCTCACTCTCTCTCCCTCTCACTCTCTCTCTGATTTTACTCCTTCTAACTCAATCTCTACTTTCTATCTTTCCCACCCCCTAACCCCCTTCTCCCCCCCCCCCTCCCTCTCCATTCTTTTCTAAAACCTCACAGCAGACAGAAAGAAAAGCACGGGACCCCCCCCCCCTCCCCTCCCCCAACACGTACAGACAGCCAGCGCAAACTTGAACAGGATGGAATAACTCAAGCTCCTGGTTAATTTCCTACGACTGGTTGGTCTGGCGGCGAGTCCACACATAGTCATTATGCATAATTTTGCAGCAATGGCCTCACATTCGACCTCTCCTAATGCCCTTGGCAGGATATTGCAGGGTGCAGCGCCTTCCATTGTTAGTTTGAGCTGACAGCGAGCGTGCGGGCGCGTACTAAGAAAACGAGTTTGATCATAGGGATCACTCGCTATTGGCAGTGATGGATCTTGGTGCTAACAAGGAAGATAGAGAAATACATAAATAGATGGCGGGACACGTGTGCTCTCTCTCTCTCTCTCTCTCTCTCTCTCTCTCTCTCTCTCTCTCTCTCTCTCTCTCTCTCTCTCTCTCTCTCTCTCTCTTCTCTCTTCTCTCTTCTCTCTCTCTCTCTCTCTCTCTCTCTCTCTCTCTCTCTCTCTCTCTCTCTCACACACACACACACACACACACACACACACACACACACACACACACACACACACACACACAACACACACACACACACACACACATAAACACGCACAGGCACATCCACACATCCACATACATCTACATATGCATACATACAAACACACACACACGTATACATCCGCCATACCGAACGAAAACTCCCCAGTACAAAATCCACCAACTATTCCGTCCCGGCATTTCGACCCGTCACTCCGCCTCGGCTCGGACCCGCTAACTCCTCCATCCCAAGATATCCCGAGTTGCTTTGGGAGATTTATCGAGTTAATGCGGCTCTTCCTCTCATCATGGCAGCAGCATCGCGGCCTCCATTACTGCCTCTCCCCGCCGCTAAGAGCCTCTGTTGCGGCGTCACTGATCACATTTGTCTCCGCTAACAACAGGATATTTCCCGGAGCAATCTCTCGCGAGGGAAGGGAGGGACAGGCGGCCCGAGAACGGCGTCGCGTGGCGCTTGGCCTTCGCTCTTGGCGTGAGGTCGGTGCACATGTACATACACGTGTGCGTCGGTGTGTGTGTGGTATGAATGCATACACACATATATATGTATATATATGTGGTGTGTGTGTGTATGCATACAAACACACACACACACCAAACACACACACACACACACACACACACACACACACACACACACACACACACACACACACACACACACACACACACACACACACACACACATATATATATATATATATATATATATATATATATATTATATATATATATATATGTATGTCTTTATGTATGTATATGTATATATATACATACAAATCAAAGCAGCGCTCAGCAGAATTCGAGATATATTCCCCCACGGCTCGTCTAAATGCCATGAATCCGGCTGCCGAGAAACCGAGTTTAATAAACAGCTATAACTAGTTCCTGAACACTATGAGAGTACAACAAGAGGCAGTTCTGGATTCAACGCACGAGCAAGGAATGAACTAGCATAGCTTAGCGAAGAGAACAAAGAGGCTACGTAATGATTCTGCTAAAGTGATGGTAGCAAAGGAAATGTGATAAAAAGATGTCTATATCTGTGTCTATCCACGGCTTGCTTTAAACAGCTGATATGGGTGAAGTAAATAGATAAATAAATAAAATGAAATAAAATCTATCTAAAAAAAAGGTACTCGTCGACCTTAATAAGGACAGATCTATATATAGATAGATGATGATTGAGAAAGATTAGATTGGTTAATTGACATACATATTGATATGCATGTGTGTGTGTGTGTGTGTGCGTGTGTGTGTGTGTGTGTCTACATACATGCATAAATACATATATGCATATATACACGCTCACACATACATACATATATTCTTTGAGTGCCTAGAATTTGATACTAGCGACTTCTTTCTTGAAATTTTTCGATCTTGAGCAAGGTGGAAAAGCTGTGCACAACATCTGAGACCAATGATCACAGCTAGATCTTCAAGATATGGTTTCCTCTGTCTGTCATGGACTTCCTTGCCTTCATTCCCATCTTCTGTCACCAATTTCTCCAAGGGATTTTCTCTGATAATGCAACCGATAAGTCTCAGCTGCTTGTCTCATATCTCCTTCATTACGCTGCAAATTTTTCTTACAAGTTTTCTTTTCTGTTCAAGATATTCTCATCCTTCTCCTGCAACACTGCATTTACTTTGCAACGTCATTTGTGTAATTAAGATGTAATTGTACACGATTTGCATCCTTATGATAATGCAGACCAGGTAAACATGAGTCTATTTTTGCTTGTTATTGGTATGCTGTTGCTTTTAGGATGCGTCATCATTGTCGGAGTTTATTTTTGGCAATAGTAATTTTCCTTTTAACTTTCTCGTCACGCTTCACTGTTAGCAAGCTACTGAGATATGCAAAACTGTGCATTTGATCTATATTTTCTTTATTTATATCTATCTTGCAGCTGTGGGTCTTCTTTTTGGAATATACCGTGACGTTAGTTTTCTTTTTATTAATTAATCGACCTCTCTTCTCACTTTCTACCTCTGAATGTTTTAACCTTTAAAACTTCTATCGTGTATTGCAGATCGCTTTCACTGGCAGCCGCTAATGTATCTGTTCCAAGTGTTCTGTTCCATTTAACTTAAATTCATGAGCTGAAAGGATAAACAGCTGATTTATTCTTTGTCCATTTGCTAAGAGGGCCACCAATCCTAACTGCTGCTGTTCCCGGTACAATTTTCGTAATAGTCGAATCTCTTTCACATTTATCATCTAGCTTTCCAGATCTCTCATTAGTTTTTTTTATTTAATTCAAAGCCCTGTCGGAGCCAATCAAAGCAAGGCATAATATCTGGGTTTGAATTTATCATTCGCATATTTTCATGGTGGACTTAGCACTGTGTAATATAATATCTTTTCTTTGTAATATAATATCTTCTTTTTTTGCACTTAATATCTTTTTTTTTTTTTTGCACTTAATATCTTTTCTTTGTGACCTCGAAATGGTTCATCGTTAATATCATTTTCATTGCGGACTTTCATCAATTTAATTCCCAACTCTTGATATAATCTAGGCTATATGATGCAGGAGATTGTTTAGTCTATTTTTACTGTTCAAAAGATTTCCTTTCTTTGGTATTGCAACATGATTTTATTTCCATTTGTGTAGGAATTATACCATTACCATAGATTCTGTTTGGTATGTTTTAAATTCTTTTAATTCCTAAATCTTCACATGCTTCAGTCGTTTCCTTGTGTATATTGTCATCTCCCAAAGCTTGATAATATCTTCTTAATATCGGAATTTTGATTATTTTCTATTTTACAATATCATATCCCATATAATTGGAATCACACACACACACACACACACACACACACACACACACACACACACACACACACACACACACACACACACACACACACACACACACACACACACACACACAAACAAACAAACAAACGCACACACATACACACATATACAATCATATATGTGTATATATACACACACATACATAATATATATATATATATATATATATATATATATATATATATATATATATATATATATATATATATATATATATATATATATATATATATATATATATATATATATATATATATATATATATATATATATATATATATATATATATATATATATATATATATATATATATATATATATATATATATATATATATATATATATATATATATATATATATATATATATATATATATATATATTATATATATATATATATATATATATATATATATATATATATATATATATATATATATATATATATATATATATATATATATATGTATATATAAATACACATATATACACGTCTAAACTGTTAATTTCTTTGCCTCCATGTGCCATAATTCTACTCTATTCTACTCTATACTAAGATGATATTTAACAACCCTGTAAACAATTTCTGTAAATAATATTCATTTAAATCAAAGATATGCACACATGACATGAATGAATACCTTTGATATTTTTAGTATTTACTAAACATCTTTTCAAATCTCTCCATTCTTATCAGAGAACAAGACTTGTGCATATGTCAACAGTCATAAGTGTTTTCTTTGGTTCGGCAATTATTTCATCATTAGTTTTTTTCTTTTTTTTGTTTTCTGTTTTTTCTCTCTCTCACAACAAAGGAGTTTGTACGTTTTACTCCCCGTGAACAAATATAGACACATCATTACGTAACTTCGTAATAACTGTTAATAACAGACCATAAAAGTGACAAAACAAAGAGAACGAGAGAAAGAAAGAAAAAAAAAGAAAAAAAAATCTTATAATACAGCTATTGCACTTAATCTTTCTAATTCCTGATGCGATTTCACTTCAGTTGTAATCACAAAACTACTGCTACTACAACTACTAAAACTGCTGCTAATAATAATGATGATAATAACAATAATACTGATAATGATGATAATAACGATAACGATAATAATGATAATAATCAGTATTGTTATCATTATTATCGTTATCGTTATTATTATGATGGTGGTGATGATGATGATGATGATGATAGTGATGATAATGAGGAAATTGATAATAATAGATATTATGATAACAACAACAACAATAATAGTGATATGATAATATTCATGATAGTAACAATAGTG
>NW_020870629.1:149248-151748 GCF_003789085.1 Penaeus vannamei | reverse complement strand
AATTGTGATATCCAAGAGACAGACAGAGCCAGAATCCTAAAAAAAAAAAAAAAAATGCGACTGTGGTTGAACTCCGCTGATGAACACAAACCAGGAAGTTAAGACAGAAGTGACTTTTGGAAAGTAGAAAAGTGAAGGTGTATAAGTGGTGTGAACATACTGACGTGAACAAGGTGACGTGACGGTGCAGGAAGGGAAAGGGTTATGAAAGTGACATTGATTTGATTTGGTTGTTTATTAGTTTTATTTCTAAGTCTTGCACATAAAAAAAAAGTAAAAAATGGTTAAAGATTTACTTATCCCAATTATGCACATCTACATATTCCTGTGTAGACAGAACGGTCAGCATCCAAGGATATATCTACAAAGAAGTTTTAAAGTAAATAATAATCTTATAATGTATTTACATATATTTACATATATATACATGTGTATATCTATGTATGTATATATATTTATATATACATATGTGTGTATATATATATATATATATATATATATATATATATATATATATATATATATATATATATATATATATATATATATATATATATATATATATATATATATATATATATATATATATATATATATATATATATATATATATATATATATATATATATATATATATATATATATATATATATATATATATATATATATATATATATATATATATATATATATATATATATATATATATATATGAATATATATATATATTTGTATATTTATATATGTATATATATATATATATATATATATATATATATATATATTTATATATATATATATATATATATATATATGTGTGTGTGCATATATATAATATACATATATATATACATATTATATATATATAGATATATATATGTGTGTATATATATATACACAAGCGCGCGCGCGTATGTGTAAGTGTAAAGAGAGAAAGTGAGATTGAGACAAAGATAGAGAGACAAGAGGAAGAATGAAACAGAAAATACAGAGCAACATAAAACACCCAAGAAACACATAGACCTAAACCCATAAACAGAACCAGAGAGGAAGAGTCAGGGGAGGGGGAGGGCGTGGCCACGGCGGGATGGGGGGCGTGCCGACTCGGAAGGGTTGGGGGCCGGCACGTCTCTGCTCCCACGACTCTCCTACCACAAATCACGCAATGACAGCTCGTTAATAGGAGGCGAGGGCGGGGAAGGACTGGGGGCGGGGTGGAGCGGAGTCTGGGGCTCCTCCTTCGCCCTCGGAGGAACGCTTTGACACGCCCCCGCCCTCGCTGCTCCGGCTCCAGCGCCTTCCTCTCGAGTAGGACCTCCTTATCGCGGGATGACATGAGGCTGTGACGTTGCTCCGCGCCTCACCTCAACATCTCGCTCGGTAGTGGGATATGGACCGCTTTGATATGCTCCGCGCTCATGTCTCCTTTTCTAGGGACATCTCTTTATCGTGGTATTAGGTAATGCTCTGACATGGCCCCCTCGCTACTAAATACACACATACATATAATATATATATATATATATATATATATATATATATATATATATATATATATATATATATATATATATATATATATATATATATATATATATATATATATATATATATTATATATATATATATATATATATGTGTGTGTGTGTGTGTGTGTGTGTGTGTGTGTGTATGTGAGTGTGTGTGTGTGTGTGTGTGTGTCTGAGTGCGTATATATATATATACCTCTAACCTCTCTGACCCCAATAAGACGTCTCTCTCTCTCTCTCTCTCTCTCTCTCTCTCTCTCTCTCTCTCTCTCTCTCTCTCTCTCTCTCTCTCTCTCTCTCTCTCTCTCTCTCTCTCTCTCTCTCTCCATCTTTTTACCATCCTCTCGACCTCGGGGTTATCATCCCAGCTCGAGGCTCCTCTGCTGGAGGTGAGAACAACACCGCCAGCATTACCATATGCCATTCTCATATCGAAGGGAAATTTGTGACAGGTGTATTATGATAACGAGCAAGGATTTGATATGCAAATGTGAATTTTATGCAAGACTTCTCGCAAACAATGTAATGAGATGGCAGGTATAAAGGAGTTCTTATATGTCTTCTCCAGTACAAGTTTTTATTCGTATTTTTTAAGCGTATATGTGGTGAATAACGTAAGCATAAGGGTTAACGTGTAAACGCGTTGTTTGTATTTCATATGTGTACTTGCGTGAGCGAATGTAATGTGTGTGATTTCCGTTGTTGTTGTCATTTTCGCTGTCATTTCTACTGTCAGTACGATATTGGTGTTAAATTGGTTAGTTTGATTATCATTATGATTGTTATTATCCTTATTATTACTGTTATTATCATTATTGACATGACAGTTTACCTTTTCAACCTCTGCTACTACTACTATTGTTGATGTTTTTGTTGTTATCATCAATATTATCAATGTCATTATTATAATTTTCATCATTATTTTCATCATTATTTTCATTATTATTATTGCTTTTATTATCATTATCATT
>NW_020870629.1:126748-139248 GCF_003789085.1 Penaeus vannamei | reverse complement strand
TTTTTTTTTTTTTTTTTTTTTTTGAATGGGGGAGGGAGCGGGTTAGGAGTGTAAAGTCTTATTATTTCTCTTTGGTATCTGTTTTACTCATGCTAATCCCTTGTCTGATTGTCCATGTTATCTGTGAATTATCTGTGTTAAATGTATCCTTTTTTGTTATTATCAATTATAATTCCTTTCATGTTTATCTTTATTTCTATTACTGTTACCAATTATGAATCTATGTTATGTTATCTATTTTTTATTATATATCTTCATCATTATACATCGTTATATTATTATCATTATTTCATTCGTTAATTTTTATGTTTCTGATAATAATAACAACAAAATGATAATGAATAAGATTACATCATAATAAATGACCCAATGATATAATTACTGTCATCATCACGATGTTTATTACTACTGTTATTAATATCATTATCATTATTACTATCATAGGGTAACCATCACTCATCGTTAATCATCAAATCGTATGTAGAAAAAGGTATGAATGAGACTGGATTCTTCACAATACAAGAAGATGTAATTTGACCGGTTTCCGATTACGTCTTCATCCAAAAATAAATACGTATTTCTGATGAGACCGTAATACAAAACCGGTCAAAAATTCATCTCTTGTATTGTGGAAGATATCCAGTCTCTCATCACTCACCTTTCCTACATTTGTCAACATGGAATACGGTATCATAATCATACTGTTATAAATCTCACACCTGTATTTCTGCCGTTATGCCTAAATTCCTATTCCACGTGCCTGTGGAGTTGAAGTCACATTGCGTTTTCATTTAAAAATGTGATAATTTAGAACATGTGATATTGAATAATGACACAAACATACGCACACACTCACACTTACATACAGACAAACACAGGCAAAAATACTCCATATTTACAGTCTATTAGAATCCTATTCTAACATGACCATAGGTATTTTCGTTTCTTATCTCTTTATTATTGTTGTTTGTCTGTTAAATATCAATTAATCATTACCATCATTATTTCCCATAAATAGATGATAGATAATAATGACAGATACTAATAATAATGAATAAATAACAATAATAACAATTATTCTTAAAATCAATTACGCATTATTGTCAATAATTCCAATCACTATCTATTAAATCTCAAAATGGGCATTAAGAAGACAAGGTAAAAGGAGAGAGGAAAGAAAAAGGAGAGAAGAAAAACAGACAAATGGAGAAAAAGCCGAAAGGGAGANAACTATAAAATGAAATGGATCTCGCTCAGTTCTTCACTTTATCTCTCCTTTTTGTATGAATTATTTCGTTACTAACGTGACATAAAGAATGATAAGGAATGATCTGTAGAAGTCTGTAGAGTAAGTTGTGAGTCCTCATAAACAGTAACACGAGTTCTGGAATTCCTGAAGGTAGTAAGGAGGACATAATGTATTTCCTGTTATTTACTTCTCACGTGCACGAAAATGACCTTACCTTGGTCATTCCTCCTCCTTCCTTCACGCTTCCTCTTTCTCCCTTTCCTTTCTCGGATTTCCTTGCCCCATCTCCATCTCCCTCCCTTTTTTTCCTTCCTCCTTATCGGCTTTTATTCCTACCTTTCCCTCCATCTTTTATTCTTTTCCTCCTTTTTTTCCATCTCCCGACATTCTTCACCCTATCTATTTTTTCCCAACTCCCTCCTTCTTTCTTCCTTCTCCCTTCTACTATATCCATCCTTTCTTCTTCTTTCCCGATCCCCCTTTCCTTCCCCTTCCCTTCCCCAGCTATATTCTTTTATCTCTCTTCCCCTTTCCTCCACCTCACTCCGTCCTTCTCTCCTCTCGTCTCTCTTCCTCTTCCTCCCATCTCATACTCCTCCTTCTCTTCCCAATTCCTTGCCTTCCCCAATTTTATAATGATATTTGTTTTCTGTCAATAAGGAGTATAAATGAGTGAATAGTCACCTTGGATCAAACAAAAGTCAAGTGGGATCCAAATGTTTTTTTAGGAGCTTCAATTCAGTAAAATCATAAAGTTGTAATTGTAGTTACAGAGTCTACAAGTCAGTTTCTTCTAAATGCTTTTTTACTGCCTAATTTGTAGACTCTGGAATAGATTGCCTTCAGAAATTGTAACTTCTTCGACTCTTGATAAGTTTAAACGTAGCTACACATGTTTTTCTTACGTAATTAGCTGACTTTCTTTTTTTTCATTCTTTCTTAGCTGCATCTTGACCTGCAATTACACCTTTGTGTATAAATCCCACGATTTTTTCAGTGTGGCTCACTATATAGCTTAATAATAATAATAATAATTATAATAATAGTCTGCATCAATCTGAAGTTATGGCAGTTATGATAGGCAAAATAACGGGCAAAAGATTCATTAATTACCACATGAATGGTACTCCGGAAATACCAAGTAGAAACTATAAGATGCATACAGATAAGAGGCACTGGAGAAAATCATCGACAGCTATAAGGGAAAAAATGGAAAACATAAAAGATAAATAAATAAATAAGAGATTGGGGGAGGATACGTATACACGGAGAGACAGAGAGAGATAAATAGATAGGTAAAGAGAGAGAGAGGAGAGGGAAGGGAGAGAGAGAGAGGAGAGAGAGAGAGAGAGAGAGAGAGAGAGAGAGAGAGAGAGAGAGAGAGAGAGAGAGAGAGAGAGAGAGAGAAGATGAGAGAGAGAGAGAGAGAGAGCAAAGGTCTTGACATGAAAATAAATAGGAAAAAATAGCAGCTGAACACTATATACTCTTGTTACTGAAGACATTGGCTAGCTATGAAGAACGATGGATAAAATTGTGATTGTAAACCCGTAAAACTGATCCGATTAACAACAAACAAGCTAGCAGATGGGAGTGGCCATAACACTCGATGATGATCTCACCATAAATCACACCGAATGACGATCCAAACAATAATGGACCCCACCGTCTCTTGTAAGCTTAATTACTCAGAACAACCTACGAAAATCCACACATTGTAAACGCATCCCAATCCCTAACATACATCGCCATAAATCCAACCAATAACAATGAATAAGCAGTAACACTGATCAACTGACGCGAATCCCCCCCAAAAGAATTAAACATCTATATGTGTATCACGATAAATGACCCCCTGAATGGATAATCGATCCGCATCGATGCGCACACCGCTAAATCACTCAATGAAAATCACCTTTATTAATTGTTATCATACTTCTCGAAATCATTCATTAATTCGTCCATACCGCACATTATCAACCGCTCAATTTAATTCAATCACACCTCCCCGAGTGTAATTGTACGTCAACACCTATCATCAATCTGCTATTCATCCAAGGACATCACCATAACAAACACACGTTGATCTAACCTGGATTAAACAGAACCCCTATCTACAAAATTACCATTACTCTCATCTCATGCACCTAATCACCACCTCCTGACCCCCGCAAATATCCCTCTCAGACCAGAAAAAAAGTCTGATTGCCGAACTCCTCCAGCTATAACTTATCAGCTGGGCTCCTCCAATTTCAAAAAGTATAAAGTCTGTCTACCTATAGAAGTACTAAAATTGGTTTAACATCGAAGTAGCATTGTGGCAGCTAAGGGCTAAGCTAGGTCTCACGGTCGAGTATGAAAGGTGAATTGCGGTGTCTCTAAAAACCTGCACCATCACTTGTAACGATGAAGCAATAAACAATAGGAATATAGGTCTTCTGAGATACACCCTCGCAGCATAAACAAGGCCTCGATAACACAGCGCATCTGCGCAGATATACACCCTGCCTATAAAAGACACGTGCATTCTAAACAAGCCCAAAACACGGGTAAAAACCCTATCCATATCGACCATACTCCAACACCCCCGATGTTATCCCGCCCAGCAAACCACGTACCACATCCCCACAGTGGTCTCACACAATATAAGTATACTCCAAGTATTTCGCCAACTCTGGGGCCCCTGTTACCCACAACCGCAGCATCGCTGGTCACTACCCATTAAACCCCTCAGAATGCATCCCCCCGAGCGCAATCCCGATATACCCTTAAACGAAGCAGTTTTCAAAAATATGTTTGCGAAATCGTAATGCGAGTCCCTGGGGTGAAAAGTGACGTCATCCACATACCATGACAATACATTTTCCCCACATCCTGATCCGTGTGTACATAAATTAGACCCCCAACCAACCAATAAGTCGCCCTAATGCTACCAACACAGAGCGCCCTCTTACCTTAATCTTGCGAGTACCCTGACCAGACAAAACCCCACACCGTTTAGCACGTCAAAAGTCCTCCTAAACCTTAGACCTCACTCCTCAGAACTACCACCTAACCTACCCAATTATTCGTCAGGCAACCGAACTCCCCTTTATCCACGTCTCAGTGCTTCCCCAATACCAGACCCAAGTCCCTTATCACACTACCCCACACTCTCCTACCCATCTCCTATATCATCAGAGACTACCCTCGGCCTCCAGAACCCTCCAACAAATCATAGCCCACCACTCAAGCCCTACGCCTATACCACGAATACCCAACTCAGTATAATAAATATGCCCACCAATGTACCGGCCGCCACGCCCTACCCCCTTCTCAACCACAACCAACCATCCTGCCTTATATTAACACTACACGCTCCTCCGTCTCCCTTCAAATAGACCTGCCCTGCACCCCGAGGCCAGTTGGCTATACCAAAATACATCGCTGCAATCAACGACTCCGCCACAGAAACGGTGCCTTTTTTATCTATAGTGCTTATGAGATGAACGAAATCCAATCCGGTGCGAGTCCCAGCGCCAAGTAAGGTTCAGCCGGCCGACGAGAAGTGACCCAAAAAGGGAGTGCCTCTTGGGCGGCTATTTTTGGGCGATGGGTGATCAAAACAGCCGCGGGACTTCGACCTCCGATTCTTGACCCCTGTGGGGAAAAGGACGGCCGGAAATCCGCCAAACAAACAAACGAAGGGAAGAACAAGAGACCAGGGAGAAAAAGGACGAACGAAAGTGAAAGAAGGAGGGGGGGGGAGAGCGCAATAAATTTTTCGTGAGTCTCTTCTAAATATATAAAGGCAAATAAGGCGTGTATCAACAATATTTTAATTGAGTTACTCTTCCTTATCCGATGTTTATTATCAATGTTATTTTTTTTGGTATTTTAAATGTTTTTCTATATGTCGAGTACAGATTAGGGCTGAGTTACCCATACTGTGTTATACTTAGATAGTGGCCGGGATCACTGTTCTAAATATCGAAATCGACGAGAACCCGCCTTTTTATCTTAAATATGTGTTGTATGGTATCTGTATGGTATATGATATGTTTAATATATATATATTAATAATATATAATAGAATAATGTATAAAATTTTAAATGTGAGGTAGAATTTGAATTATTATATTATATATACAACTCTATAATGTATCAGCATATATGATACAATTTGAGACGCATAAGCGTACAATGCTCCATCTGCATACCGCTAAAACTATAGCACATAGTATATATTATTATACACACGTTTATTAACTATTATATTATACGAGATAAACTGGTAAACCCCACAATAGAACAGGTAAATTTAAAAATTCTTAAATTTATTTTGAGTAATAGTAAAATTATTAATAAATTGTAAGGAAAATATGGAGAAGTATCGACAACGCATATCCATAACTAATACTTTATATTACAAATTAACAATGCGTACTATACATTAAATCACAAACCATAATATATATTGACGAATTAAATATTGGAGTTACCATATATATATCAGAGTCCGGGGATAATAAGTTTGAGTGGAGTAAGTACAAATTTAGACGGTTCAGTCCATACAATTGTTAATTTAACGTAAAGACTTAGATGATAATAGTCAATATGCTTATATCGAAGTTATTTTTGGGTTAATGATATACGTATAATATACATGGCCTATTATCCGTGATATATTATAAATTAGGTACTTCAAAGTACATTTATGCAGGTTTAGTTATACTTGAGAATTATATTATATATCAATTAGATTTCGTAATCTAATATACCATATATAAACTATTAATAGTATATATAGGGCATTATACTATATATATCTATGATTATAGTATACATTATAATATATATATAAATGTATAATATAAATATCATATTATATATATTAATGATATATATATTAATGTCTAGGTATATATTTAGTTATATTATATAATATTATATATATATATATATATATATAATATATAGTATATATATATATGTTAATAGGTATATATGTAGTTATTAATAGGTTATTATATAAGTATGTATACCAAAAATATATATAGATTATATAAATTAGAGAGAGAAAAATAAAATATGACTAGTGATGTTTTCACCGAAACAATTATGGTGAGGTAATAAAATAAAACTATACCTATTGTGAATAATTATATTTTAGCTTTTATTAGTTATTATTCCTATATTAGGTGAGTATAACTAGTATATTTACTCTAAATACTAATATTATGTAGAATGATTAGAAAGAAAATGACAAGCTTGTTTATATCATACTTTAGACTAGAGTATATTACCATGCACATAATTGACATACGAATCTCAAATTGGCGGCAGGCAGTTTATTATCTACTCAAACCTAACTTACTAAACAAAACATTATACCTCAATAACAGTATGATTTTATTTATGTATGTAAAATTAGCAAGGTATTACCGTAAGTCACATTTATGTTCAATTTAATTAAACTTGATTAATATTATTATTTGGTGAGATATTGTGACACGATTTATACCTAATAAAATTGGAGGTTTATTTTTAATTAGCGAATTCTCAAACTGAGTATAATCATATATTATCATTTAAGAGTTGAACTATGTATGACTAGACTGAATATTTATCTTTATTAGGGCATATTATCAAGTAAATGCATATTGATTACGTTTAAACTATATTACAGATAGCACTTATAATATATTATGTTAATTATGATTTATCTCACTTACCGATAATTTAATATATTATCCCATTGCCATACCTTAACTCATAATAAAATGATTAGTGAATTGATATGATAATATTAATAGGTATAAACTTATATATCGCTTAAATATTCAGTATAATCATGCGTAACAACCGTATGTCTAAACCTTACATATTACACAGATAAAGTTGTTTACTTTATAGATCTATATATAGATAAGAAATTATATCACTAGGGTATAGTGTATAGACTCAATTATAACTGCACATTAAATTCAGTGTTTTATATGTTATCATATATATGTTATGTGTGGTGTGTTTTTGGGTGTGTGTATGGGTAGTAAGCTAGAGGAGGGAAGTAGAAAGGAAGAGAAAGAGAGAGAGAGAGAAGAGAGAGAGAAGAGAGAGGAGAGAGAGAGAGAAGAGGAGATAGAGAGACATAGCAGAGTAGAGAGAAGAAGAAGAGGAGAGAAGAAGGAAGAGAGGGAGATGAAGAAACGCAAGCCAGAGAACGAAAAAGAAAAATACAAAAACAAGGTTTCGCAAGCACGATGTAAGTCAATTCGAATAGGAAGAAGCAGTAAAAGAGGAAAGACGAAAAAAAAAAAAAAAATCCACTAAAATCCAAGCCCATAGCTTCTTCCAGGAGTCCGCGAGCCCCAGCTCCCGCCCTTTGCGTCTGCCAGAGGCCGCCCCGCCTGCCACGTGGCCCCGCCCGAGCCAGCCCTGCCCGACCGACCTCCACCGCCGCCCGTAACAATTGCCCTAAATGCCAGCGTCACGAGCGTTTCGCGTCGGTCGGCGAAAAAACCCCTCGTCCGAATTTATTTAGCCGGTTTTCCCTGCCTTTTTTTGGCCGTAAATTATGCTCTGCCATGAGTACAATTCGAGACATGTCAATTACAACTCGTTTCGGGTGAAAAAAAGAAACATCCCTGTGGGACCTATAATGAAAAAGAAAACTACCCAAAACGCGGGGAAAAAATTTTATTCAAAAGAAAAAGAAAAAAAAAAAAAACCCCGGTGCCGCAGAACACAAGCTCGTGAAAAATGAAATTGGAATAATTAGCGGCCATTGTATCCGCGGGTATATTTTTTTGCTCCTGTGACATATTCAAAATTTGGGCCTTCATAGGGAGCAAAACTCGTGGAGCTGCCATTTTTCTTGAACCAAAATCTTAATACCCCGAGACCGGGGTGGGCGTGGGGGTAATTGTTAGAGACCGCAATCGATTTTTGTTACCCATTGCAAATCTATTCCACATAACCATTGGGGATATCTGGAGTAATTTTATTTTAGGAAACACACAAATGTAAGCTATTAAAAATTACGTAATCACCGGGAGCTGAGTTAATATTTGCACTTGGTTCCCCCATTATTGTTTATAAACACAAGTTGACAAATTAAGCCAAAAAAAATAAGAGCTACTTTATGAGATAATATAATTTTACATCTCCAAATTAAGCTTCTTTCCCTCGAGCTTTAGAATAATTTATTACAAGCTGTTGTCGTCCGTGTCTTTTGTTTTATTTCGCCTCTGCTAGGGTTAGACTACTCGTAATGCTAATGTGCATCTCAAAAAGAGCTATATCGTTTAAATAATTGGTAAACCATGTGTTACCTCCACTCTTATTGCAGCGATGCTCTCATGATGGAACAGGAGTGGAGTCTGCCAGAATATTGCTTCCTCCCTATATATTCCCGGGTTTGGCGGCCCGTTGCGCGCTGGTGCGCCTGGCTTGCGTGGCCCGGAGCGAAACAAAGCGAACCGAGGGACGGGCATTCTGGTTTGTAGTGTGGCAGTTCGCGATTTGAAAAGATTTTTCAAAATTTGTTTATTCACATCAGTGTATACACCCTCGAGAATTTAAAAGTCACAGAAATTGGAGGGTTTTGGCCTTTGCGTCGCATCAATTTTACGAGGTCCATTCCGGGTTTGCCGTTTCTTGGAATCGGGAAATATTATAAGGCGGGGTTGGGGGGGAAGAATGAGGAGAGGAATAGCAATAAGAAAGAACGAGGAAAGAGAAGAGAGGAAAGAGAGACGGACGTGTGAGAGGGAGACTCCTAAAAAGAGTCCCCTGTCCCAGGTTTCTGTATTCCGGGGTTTAGTTTGAGTACTCGGTAATGTATAAAAAGAAGAACCGGGAAAAAAAAAAATCGGATCCCCAAAACAAGAAACTCTTCCAATCCGAGCCCGGAAAATCGAAAAACACGCGCAATCCCGAACCCTCATGAGTAGAACAAAAAGTGGATAATAACACACCCAAAGTAGACCTTTCATTACCAACGACCCTGATTGGAACATATTAACCCAAAGCTTATTGTGATCGAAGACGTGGAGATGGCCTTTACACGACATTTATTGTATGTTGGGCTACAAACGCAATAGTCCCCTTTATGTTGAAAGTAGTGTAACGCCGTTTCTCACATCGCGCGCTCACTCGCACACACAGGGGGTTCTGTGTTGGTTTCAGCTGTTCGAGGTAAACGCACTGGAGAAGGTCGAAACACGTTACGAGGAGGGAGATGGGGTCTGGATCTCACTAGCGCATAACGATCAGGTGAGGAGTGCGCTATTTACTCCAGCTGTCAATGTCCTTACGTCGATTAAGGGAAACGTTACGCAGCGATGGCGAAGCGGGATTCAATGAAGAAAATGGTAAATTTAGAAAAGCTGAGTTACAGTCCTAAACGGCTCATTCTAATGGTAAGCCAACAGAGGGCCTCTTTAAACAACAATTCGCGACCACGAATGCGAGCGAGTTTGTCATACTACCAGGTTGAACAACTGTGCCCAGATCGCGGCCATATCAGAGGTTTATTACAAATTTAACACTTATAGGAGTATATCGCTTCGGAGTAAAACATATTGATTATCTTTGACATTTTTTTCAACTGTGAGGAAATTTTATAGCGAGAAAGGAATGCGCGCCCAAGAGAGAAGAGAGGGAGAAACTAGAGGGGAGGAGGAAGCACGAGGAGGGAGCATGTGATGGAGAGGATTCCTGTTATGATATTAAGATATTGTAGCGTCTATCCGACTAGTTAATATATTCACTTGTTAATTTCGCCCTACAGCACATGTAGCCAACACAAAATAATATAGTGGCCTTGAGCAGTGAGAAGAGTGACACCTGATTCTCATCTATGTGCCTGTCTGGTTACTTTGTAGATTGGTATAGCTAATTAATTTATGGTTAACTAAACCAATGTTTTGATAACTTTACCATCCGTAAGTGTAGTTATAACGTCGCAAATTGATCGAGTATATTTCGTCTCGAGAGCCTGTGATTAAATTCCTAATACGTGTTTTCATTTCACTCCACTTCCTATTATATATTTATATATATTGTTTTAATTACTTTCTCCTTCCCTGTGATAACTAACATACTTCATCCGTCCTCTTGCAGATTGTCTGTTATCAGCCTATCAGTCTCATTCATTCATTTTCTCTTAATTTTTACGGTGCTAAGTTGCATCTCTCTCAATTTTTTTCCTTCTTTTTTAAAATTTTTCGTGTAAGGTACCTCTTCTTCTTCGCTTGTATTACACCTCTCTACTTATTCCAATCTTTCGAATCCCTTCCCCCTAAATCACGACCCGTTCCCTCCATCATTATGTAACATCTTCCTTCCTTTTCTCGTCACTCAGTTTCCCTCTCTTTTCTTAACATCTTCCTTTCTCTCCTCCTCTACTCCCCTTCTTCTCCCATTCTCTCCCTGCCGTTGCTACAGGTGCACATCAATCCCGGATAACTCTCTCCACCTAACCTTCTCTCTCGACTCTCTTTCTTTCCCATATCTTCCTTCATTCCCCTCTACTAACATCGATTCCTTCTCTTCCTCACACTTTGTGCCTTCTCTTCCTCTCCTTTTTTTTTCTCTCTTCTTCTCTTTTTTCTTTTTCCTTAATTCCTATCGACACTCGTAGCTACCTATTCATATTCCGAGTGTCCCCGTGAAACATCCCTTTTCTCTCCGTTGTGTACCTATGATTCTCTATAACGTGCTCGGGATTATACCTCTCTTCTCTCTTCTACTCAGGTATCTTTACTCCTGGCATCTCTGGAAGTTCTCTCTGATGTATGTCACACTTAATTGATCCCTTAATTCTGCTCTTCTCGCCACAATTCTACAATTCTTCATTATATCTCTCCTAACTCTGACTGTCTGTAATGCAATCTCAACCGATTCTTACTGCCGTTCTATTTGCTCTTCTCTGGTCATTTCGGTCATATCACTCTATCCCTATCTTCTCTCCCTTCTCCTCCTCTCCCTCTCCATCTCTCTTCTCTCTCTGGGATAACGATTGCTCGCCGAAGTACTATACCGTCCTCAATCTGTAACTGAATAATGATTATGCAATGACTCTCATGTGATGTGTGATGTCACTCATCATATCCAAAATGATAATGAACTTGTGATTATGATGGATCGAATAAATCTAGTGATGATGTTTAATCATTAATCTATGATAAATCATCGTTAAATGAAAATAGCAATAAATCTTCTTCACTACTTTCTATCTTTAATTCTTTCCTGTAACTATCTTGGTTGCCTCTCCCACCTCCGTAACCTACATGCCAAAGAACTACACACAGCAAAAAACAGAATAAAATAAAAACAATAAAAACCACCCAGGACCTTTTCCAAATATTGATCCCTGCCCTCGCATAGCCAAGTTTCCGAATTAAGAATACTCCAGAATTTCTGTTCCTCATTTGCATATCGACGAGAGAGTGAATGTCCGGGTTTGCAAATTGAGGAAGAAGCAAATCATGAGGGTTTTGGTCTCAGTTTATCTTATTAACCAAGGACCAGACACTCGAGTCGAAACACCTGTGCAGTTTTCACGCTTTTGAACAATTCTAATCACGGTAATGTCTACGTCAAATTGTATATTTTTTTTATGTGTTTGCGTATACACATATTTGCGCACCTCCTTGCACTACCTCTGCATCTATCGCAAGTGAACATTTACTACGCGTCGCACACAGCACACACACAAATGTTGTGTGGTGGTGTGTGTATCACTATAGCGTCCTTACTATACATATATATATTATATATATAGTATATATATATATATATATATATATATATATGTATAATTGATATATAATATGATATATGTATACACCCTATCCTCTATATTCTATCTTATCCTCTATATATATCCTATAGACTCATATTATCTATCTCTATATATATCTATATATCCTATCCTCCATCCATATATATATATTATATATATGTATGTGCTTCGAGTGTGTGTGTCTACTAGGGACGATAGGGATACGATCCTAGAAATTATAATAGATTTATAGATAGACACAACATAAGGCTATATATGTGTGTTTGTGTGTGTGTTGTGGTATAATACATACATCTCTCACAATATATATCTACTGATATATTATATATATATATATATATATATATATATATATTATACTATAATATATTCTCTCTATATACTGTATATATACTGTGTGTGCTGTGTGTATATATATATATCTATCTCATATATATCCTATATATATATATATATATATAT
>NW_020870629.1:104248-109248 GCF_003789085.1 Penaeus vannamei | reverse complement strand
CTCTCTGTCTTGCTTTTGCGCTGAGTCCCTCTGTTTCTCCTTGATTGCGAGACGCGACGCAGCCCATCTTATCACGGCCGAAATCACTCCTTCAGAATCACCTCCATCTTTCCTTTCGTTACATTGCCGTTGCATCACCCAAGCTCAGATTTTTTATTTTTTATTTTTTAATCTTTTTTTCTCCTTTTCTCTCTTCGTTTGAGGTGTGATTCCACTTCCTTTCGCATTTTTTTTTTTTCTTTTTTTATCTTTTCTTCTTTTTTCTCTTCGTTTGAGGTGTGATTCCACTTCCTTTCGCAGTTTTTTTTGTTTGTTTTTTTATCTTTTCTTCTCCTTTTTTCTCTTCATTTGAGGTGTGATTCCACTTCCTTTCGCAGATTTTTTTTTTTTTATCTTTTCTTCTCCTTTTCTCTCTTCGTTTGAAGTGTGATTCCACTTCTTTTCGCTCATGGGTTGGTTCGATTTGTATCGTCTCTCTAGTTCTTATCTTCCTTTTCTATGTCTCGTGTTTCTCTCTAGTTTTTTTTTCTCTCTTTGTTCTGTCTATATGTAGTATGTACAGGGAGCTATCCTTTTATTTTCCTTCTCTCCTCATTTGAGATTTAATTCCACTTCCCTTTGCCTCTACATTCATATCATCTCTCTATCTCCAGTCTTCTTTTCTTCCATTCTCTGTCTCATCTTCGTCTCTAGTTTTCCTATCTCTTTACAAACATCTCTATCTATAAAAAAGTTTTCAGGAAAGCTATCCTTTTTTCTTTCCTTTCTCCCCTTCAACATAAATTTATTCACATCATCTTTCTCTCTCCTATTTTCTCTTTTTTATTATTATTTTTTTCCTCTCCCCCTTTCAACATAGATTTATTCACATCATCTATCTCTCTCCTATTTTTTTTTTTTTTTTTTTTGTCTCGTCTTCCTCTCTTTACAACTCTTTCCATCTTCTATAGGATATACGGAGGAACATTCTTTTGTGCTATTCTTTTACCCCTTCAAATAAATTCACTCTTTCTACCTACAATCTCCTCTTCTTCATTTTACCGTTTCCTCTTCATCTACCGTCTCCTCTTCCTCCTTTCTATTTTTCTTTAACAATATCTATCTGCATATATTGTGTACGGAAGGCCATCTATTTACTATCCTATCCCCTTCTTCGTAAATTCATCTACATTACCTTTCTTTCTACTATCTTTTCTTCTACTTTCTTCCATTTTCCGTCTCCTCTTCCTCTTTTCTATCTCCATCTTCATATAGGGTGTACGGAAAGCTATCCTTTTGTTGTCCTTTCCCCCTTCTTCATAAATTCATTCACATTACCTTTCTCTCTCCTTTCTTTCTCCTATCTTCTCTTTTATTTATGTTACCATCTCCTCTTCCTTTCTATCTCTTTTCAACAATCTCCATCTGCATTTAGGGTGTAAGGAAAGCCAATCTTTTGCTGTCCTTTGCCCCTTCTTCGTAAATTCCTTCCTTCATATCGCCTTTCTATCTCCTATCTTCTCTTTTCCTCCTCTTCCTCTCTAGCTTTCTCTCTTTGACTCCATCTCCATCTACATACAGGATATACGGAGAACCATCCTTTTGTTCTCATTTCCCCCTTCTTCGAAAATTAATTAACATCACCTTTCTCTCTCCTATCTTCTCTTTTCTTCCATTTTCCATCTCCTCTTCCTCTTTAGCTTTCTATCTCTTTTCAATCATCTCCATCTTCATATGGGGTTTACGGAAAGCCATCCTTTTTCTCTTCTTTTCCCTTTCTCCATAAATTCATTCACATTACCTTTCTTTCGTCGTTTTTTTTTTTTTCTCCTATCTTCTCTTTTCTTCCATTTTCCTTCTCCTCTACCTCTCTGGCTTCCTATCTCTTTTCAACCATCTCCATCTCCTTTCCCCCTTCTTCATAAATTCATTCACATTACCTTTCTCTCTCCTTTCTTTCTCCTATCCTATCTTTCTCCCTTGGTTTTCTCTATCCCTTTTCTTTCTTTCTCTTATCCTACCTCTCTCCTCTTCCTCCCTTGGTTTTCTCTATCCCTTTCCTTTCTTTCTCCTATCCTATCTTTCTCCTCTTCCTCCCTTGGTTTTCTCTATCCCTTTCCTTTCTTTCTCCTATCCTATCTTTCTCCTCTTCCTCCCTGGTTTTCTCTATCCCTTTCCTTTCTTCTCCTATCCTACCTTTCTCTCTTCCTCCCTTGTTTTTCTATCTCTGCAACTTCTCCATCTACATATAGGATGTACGGAAACCCATCCGTGTGAGATCCCAAGATGGTGTCCTCTCCTTCTAAGATTCTTGAGATCCTTGCCCCAAGAACACGTGACTGCACCTGTGTGTCAAGAAGCTGAAAATAGAAACGCCAGCGGGTATTCGTGGAGGTGTGTGGGCGTGGGGTTGGAGGGGGAGGGGGGGGAGGAAGGTCGTTACAGGTCGATATCCAGGTTCATGACCTAAGCTGGGTCAGAATGCTCATTTCTCATTCTTCTCTTCCTTTCTTTCTCTTTCTTATGCTGTTTAGTTCTATTTTTTTTATTTCTTCTTCTAACTCCATTACTCTACATTACTCTTTTTCTCATAATTAGTCTTCTACATCTTTTTCACAAATCTTCATCTGAAATTACTTATGAATATCCTTAAATGATTATGGTGTTAACAAGGGTCATATTTCATAATTCATTGATCAGTATAATTCGAAATATTTCTTCCTTAAGCTAATCATTATCATAATTCATAAATCAAAATGTTATTTTCGTGCCATAATTTCTGAAAAACTATTGCCCTCTCTATCGTTTTTTTTTCTTATTCTAAAGATAACACATAAATATAGATTGTATTTTTGTATCGTACAGCTGCTTTTTTTTTTTTTTTTTTTTTTTTTTTTTTTAGATACAGGATTGCATGTTTCAGTGTTCTCATGGTTTATTTTCTCTATTTAACATTCCTTCCTTTTTTTATGAATTAAACTGTTTTTTTTTAGTTTTTGGTCTTAAAGCATATGTTCACATACAAACATACATTCATAAATACATACACATATACATATATACATACACATACGCACATACAGACACACAGTCACACAGACACAGACACACACACACACACACACACACACACACACACACACACACACACACACACACACACACCACACACACACACACACACACAAACACACACACACACACACACACACACACACACACACACACACACACACACACACACACACACACACACACACACTCACCACACACACAAACACACACACACACACCCACACACACACACACACACACACACACACCAAACACACAAAACACACAACACATATAAACACATATACATCACATTCACATAAACACATTCTATATTCACATTCACATAAACACAGCTACACTCATCTTACTCTATCATGTTCAAGAGTTCACTGAACATGACTTCACTTCTAAATAAAACTGGACTCCATGACTTTAAATGTGAACTCACGGTATAAATTGTTCAAATCATTGCGACACAGTAAGTGATTTTCTGTTTTTGCTCGTTATTTTTTTGCCATTAAGATCATTATTTTTAGTGATGTTGTTGTAAAGTTTCATTTGTCTTTTTTTTTTTTGGGGGGGGGAGAGGGGGGATGGGGAGGGGAGGGGAGTTATGAAGAGATTATGATTTGTATTACTAATATCAATTATCATTATCATCATCAATTTGTTAGTATTTTCAATTTATAGTTTCACTGATATCGTCTTATTTCCTCAATCTTCATTTTCATCACCGTTATCATCATTCCTCCATTTACTTTTAACTAGATTTCTTCACTATCCTCCACTTCATCATCACAGTCTTCATGTTCATCATCATTATCATCATCACTTTCTCTGTCCTCCCTGGAAACCTCATTATCCTCATCATCATTAGCATCAGCATTTCCACAATTATTCTCTCTATTTTCACTTCCCTATTCATCATCATTAACCTCATTCCCTTCCTTCCTCCTTCTCCTCTTCCTCCTCCTTCATCTCTCCCATCAGTATTCTCCTCCTCTCTCTCTCTCTCTCTCTCAATTTCTCTCTCTCCTCATCATCTCTCCCATCACTATTCTCTTCCTCTTTCTGTCTCTCTCTCTCCATTCCTCTCTCTCTCCATTCCTCTCTCTCTCTCCTCATCCCTTTCTCCTCAATTTTCTCCTCCTCACTATCCTCACTACCATCTTCCTTCTCATTTTATCCTCATTCCTATCTCCTGATACCCATTAATACTTATTATTATTATCATTATTATTATCAATATTTCTCTCTCTCTCTCTTCCCTTCATTTGCCCTCCTCTTTCATTTATTTACTGTCTTCTGTCCATCATTTTCTTCCTCTCACTGTCCCTTCCTCCGTTCTTCTAATCGCCATATTCCTCTTACTTCCTCTTTATCATCCTCATTCCTCCCACTATACCTCACCATCCCCTCCCCACCATCCTCCTTAGTCACCCACCTTTTCCTCATCATCCTACTCCTACGCACCCCCCCCCCTCTTCACCATCCTCTAACATCCTCCATTTTCATCCTTCGGTCCTTTCCCTCCTGCCCCCCTTCTCTCCCCCTCTTTCGTCCGTTCCTTCCTTCTCCATCAATTTTTTTTCTCCTCTTCCTCTTTGTCCCTTCATTATTTACCCCTTCCCCTTCTTCTCCCATCCCTCCTTTCTTCCTTTCCTTCCTTTTCTATCATCTCTTATCCCACCCCCTTCCTTCTCCCTCTTTCTTCCTTCCCTTCCATTCTCTTTCTTCTCCGTTACTCTTCCTTCCCTTCTTCCTTCCTTTCTTCCCTCCCCACCATTCTGTCTTCTTTATTATACTGTCGTCTCCTCCTTTCTCTTCCTTCCTTTCCTTCTCTCCCACTATTCCTTTTCTCTCCTTCCTCTCTCTCTCCCTTTCCTCCGCATCCTTCTTTCATCTTCCTAATCCTTCCTCCTTTCCTTCCCCTCTCCTTTTCTTCCTTTTCCTTCCCCTTCTCA
>NW_020870629.1:86748-94248 GCF_003789085.1 Penaeus vannamei | reverse complement strand
ATTAATGGATTAAGCATTTATACCATTCATAAATCTAATCAATTATCTACCTACATGTAAGTCTACCTATGCATCTACTGCAGATAGTATTAATAGATCAACATAATTATACCATTAATATATTTACATATCTACCTCCATGTAAATCTACCTATATCTAGTCTGTAGCTCGCTCTCATTCCATTAATAAATCTACTCATCTATCTACCTCCATGTAAATCAATCTGTGCAACTATTCTGAAGTTCACCGTCAATGTTATTGATAAATTGACTAAATTATCTACCTCAGCGTGAATCTACCTATATCAAGTCCCCAATGCTATTAATAAAGCTACTCATCTATCTACCTCATTATAGATCTACCTTTGCGTCTAGTCAATATTCCGCGCTAATGCTATTAGTAATTACTAATATATCTACCTATATCTTCTCATTCTAGTCTATAGGTCGCCCCAGTACTATCAATCAATCTACACGTTTATCTACCTCTATGTAAATCTACCTATATCTAAATCTGAAGCTCACCATCAATGTTATTAATAAATCTACAAATCTGTCTACCTCCATGTAAGTCTATCAATATCTATCAGAAGTGTGTCCAATGCTAATAGCACCTCTACTAAATACCTACGCATCTAGTCAATAATTCACCTAATCAATCTACCTATATCTAATCCCCAATGCTATTAATAAATCTACACAACTATCTATCCCAGTGTAAGTGTGTAAATCTATTTATATCTAATTATAATTTATTTATAATTATATTTATTAATCATATTTATAAGTGTAAGTGTGTGTAAATCTATCTATATCTAATCTGAAATCCAAAGTCAATGTTTATAATGTTTATTTCCGAGAGAGAAGCGCAGAAAGGCCACCACAGGAAGCACACTGGCCACGACTTCCATTGGCTATGACCGCCTTTGAACAGAGGAGGTGCGTTTGATCAATAAACATATCTTGTCTCGGCCTACTTAAATCACCTTAACTTTTCTTTTCTTCAGTTTTCTTTTCTTAATGCTTCTCTCGTCCTCATTTTGTCTTCTTCTGTCTCTCCTTCTTCGCTGTTCGTTCATTTAAGGAGTGTTCACAGGGTGGAGGCTTCGTTCATTTATGTATTCATTTGGTCTTTTTTTAATATGTAGTAGATTTGTTTTTGTTTTTTTTTTTCTCTCTCTTCGTGCTGGTGTGTTGTATTTCCTTCTGGTTTGGAAAGGAAATGGGTTCTAAGGAGGAAGATCTTTAGCTAAGAGAGACCGAGAGATCGATAGATGGGAGACTCAATAGAGAATCTTTCACTTTCCCTCTTCCTCTTTCTCATTCTCCTTTTCGTATTCTCTCTCGGTATCTTTAGAATTTCTTTATTCAGTCCCTCCCTGTATCTCTATTTCTCTTTTTCTTTCATCCTCTCTCTCTCTCTCTCTTTCTCTCTTTCTCTTGCTTTCTTATTCCCCTCTTCATATTTCCTTGTTTACTTTTTTTTTCTTTCTGCTTCTTCTTTCCTCTCTTTACACTTCCATCTCTTTCAACCTCTTAGAGCCTTTTTCTCATCATATAGCTCTCTCTCTCTCTCTCTCTCTCTCTTTTACTGTCATCCTCTTGTCTCTATTTCTTCGTCCCCGTTCTTCCTTTTACCAGTCTTTCTTATCTACTCTGTATTTTCTTCTCTTTTGTACCGAATTTCTCTCTTCATCTTCTTAAATCAATTTTATTCATCTTTGCTTTCTTAGATTCTTCCTCGCTCCTACCATCAGCCTTTCTCTTTCTCTTTTCGTCTCATTCTCCCTTTCTTCGTGTTTCTTTATTTCTCTACCGTTTCCTTTTTTTCTTTATAATTGCATCTCCACCCGTCTGTCTATTCTTCTATCTTCCATCCCTCTATCTTTATTGTTTCCTCCCTTATTCTGATTACATCTCCAGCTATCCGCCTATTCCTCTCTTTCTATCGCTTCTTTCCCTTTCCAATTACATCTCCTTCTATCTCTCTATTCCACTCTACACTCTCTCTCCTCCCTTCCTTTGCCTCTTCTACGTCGCCACTTCTCCTCCGGCCCACATACTTAAGCGGCCAGAATTCTTGTTATGTTGGGCGTGCGTGATGTGGCTCCCTTTTTGTCGATATGCCTCGCGAGCCGGTCTTGGTGCTCTCAGAAGGGATATAGAGGCACCGAGCAAGACAATGACAGGAAATACTTCCTCTCTCCCTCGCTGCGGCTGATGCAAAGGGACGCATGCATACTGTGGGTTATCATGTATATTAGGGAAATCGCCCGATGGTTTTCCCCGTTTGCTGGTCTTTTTAGAGCCGCGACAGTAAGGGGGACAATGGTGTTTATTTCTGTCTTCCGCCGTGGGTATCCAACATGGTGGGCTCGGCGTTCCACCGTGAGGACGAGGGAGGGAGCGCGAGAGACTCGTTTCTCTCGGAGGCGCGCTAGCGTGTGAGCCTCATAATGGCTGCTGGCCTCGACACACTTTCTTTTTTTTTACGTTTCTCGTATGATCTCTCCTTCCTCTTGACGAATGAGACGCGAGGCTACGGCGACGCTTCGAATAAGGGGGGAAATGCACGTTGCCTAAATGCCCAGCGTGGTGTAAAGAGCATAGATCTTTCACAAGCGTTTGGTGTGAGTCCAATACAGCAGAGGGTGGGACGCGTCGGTCGGCCATGCAGTCCAACACACCCACTATCACATCACGGCGCCACAATAACCTCTATCATGGCGTCGCAACGAGTCGATCTTCAGCCGATTCTCGTCCATACTAGTTCTTGTCATGTTGTGAACCGTATGACTGTAGCAGCAGGTGTCAAATAACAATACCGTATGCCTCCCACCCCCCTTCCCCGCACCCACCCGTTATACCCCGCCCCCGCGCTTACACAGAGCCCCTCCAGGGATGACGATAACAATAACAGCGAAATCGGCCTCCAGTTATCAAGCATTTTAAGGGGGTGGTTTAAGTGTGAATCTATCAGCTTGGCTCTCCGCGAAGCCCAGCTGATAAGGGAGTGAGGAAAGGCAGCGAAGCAAGGAGGGCGAAAGAGAGAGGGAGAGGAGTCTGGCTTGCTGTGCGACCGGGCCTGGTGGTGGCGAGCGTCCATGTTTGATGAGGGAGAAGGGAGCGGTCACAGCCCTCTCTCTCTCTCTCTCTCCTCCCTCCCTCCCTCTCTCTCGCTCTCTCTTTCTCCCTCAATACCACGCCGTCATTATACTCACGCGAGAAAGCCTTCTTTTACACACGCTGTCGAGGGAGGGCGAGGGAGGTCCTCATATTTACGGCGATGGATTCCTCCTCGCTGGTTTATTTTGAAAGGTTTGCCGGGGAGATGGTGACGAGGGCGAGAGCGTGGTGTTTCGAGAGAATGCGCCACGACATATTTAAGAGGACGCCTTAAACACGAAGGGAAACCTGGAGGAGAATTTTGGTTTAGAGGTTACAGAGGAGTTATAATGAAGATTCGTTGAAGATGGTGTTGCATGTGCTGAGAGTATAACTGATATCGAAATTTAAACGGCGTATCAGATCATTACATAATGTAGTTGCTCTTTGAAAGTGGATTTTGATCTTCATGTTCATATAGTATGCTGCAGAGTTCCAGTGTCTGTAAACTGAATAGATAAATAACTGGCTGCACTTATATGGGTTCCCATCGTCACAAGAAACAGGCAGGGAATAACACTTAACAAAAGACTAAGGCAAAATATCACACAGACCATACCGGCCTCTTGGGTTACAACATCACATCCTGCCTCACTCCCTTTCTACTTTTGGAGGGGAGGTAGACATGACCCTCATGATGTGTTCCAAAGCGACATGTCCATGCAATATCCGTTTAATCTAGTATAACTGTTGGGGTTGTGGAGTGGGTTGTTAGCGAGTGTGCGAGAAAGTCTGTGATAGCGGGTTTGAGGTGGAGGGACGGAGTGAAGGCAAGTGGGGGTTGGGGCGGACAGGGGAGGGGTGGGAGTGGGGAGGGGGGGAGTGGCTGGGACTAAGGGTGGCGGTGTGTGACTGGTGGGGAGTGTGATGTCGGTGGAGTTATGCTGCAGCTATGAGGTTGCGGATCAGGGGAGGTGGATGTCATGTCATGTTGTCGGGGGCAGGATGGGGAGGGTGGAGTGGCAGGGTGTCGAATTTGGGGGGTTGGGGAGGGGTTGGGGTACGTGGGATAGTTTGAAGGTATTTTCCGGGTTTTATTTCATCTTTTTCGTGGCATCGTGCTTTCGACGCTCATCACACACACACACGGAGACGCGCGTGTGTGTTCATTTGTCCTTACGGGGACGTTCTCGTTCTGTTGAAGAAGCAAGAGGAACCGATGGAGCGAGCTGTTACGAAATCTTAAAAACCAACGCCCACGAAACGCCCGGCCAAGGACAAAGGCGCCCACGTGAAGAATACGACGCAATTTCGAAACAAAAGTTCTCCTCCTTCTCCCACTTCCCTCCTTCCCCTCTCTCCCCCTCCCTTCTTCCTTCCCCTCTCTCTCTCCCCCTCTCTTTACCCTTCCCTCTTCCCCCCCTCTCTCTCTCTTTTCCCCTCCCTTCTTCCCCTCTCACTCTTTCCCCCTCCCTCCTTCCTCTCTCTCTCTCTCTCCCTCCTCCCTCTCTCTCTCTCTCCCCCTCCCTCCTTCCCCCCTCTCTCTCTCCCCCTCCCCTCTTCTCCACTCCCTCTCTCGCTCCCCCCTCCCTCCCTCCCTCCTCCACCACACGGCACACTCGGCGCTTCGTATGACCTTCAGCCCTCTAAGCGTGGCGCGGCGGAGGAGAAGTCGGACTAGGAGCGAGAACTACCGATCTCCCAATGGCGCTAGTGTGTTTTTTTGGGGCCCGTCTGTGAATCTATGGGTTAGCAGGGGGTGGAATTAGGACTTCTACTCTCTCTCTCTCTCTTTTTCTCTCTTATCTCAGTCCTTTTCTTCCTCTCTGTATTTCTCTTTATTATTATTTTTACTCTCCTATTGCGCACTAAGAGAGAGACCCCCTTTTGTAATACTTTTCCTAAGGGTGCGTATCGACGGCGCAGAAAGCTTCCTCTGCTCTCTAGAACACGAGAGGACTCAGTGGCACGAATCGAGAGGGTGGGAGAAGGAGAGGGAGAGACGAGGAACTGGAGGGAGGAGGAATAAAAGACGTAGAAGCAGAAGCAGTGAGGGTTAGAAGGGGAGAGGAGGTAGACGAGGAGTAAGAAATCGGCGTAGTGGAGACGGAGATACAGGATAAAAGAGGGGTAGAGAGAGGCGAGGAAGGGGACAGGAGAAGGGCAAAGAGAGAGAGAGGCGAGGGAGAGGATAGGAGAGGCGAGGAAGAAGTGGAAGAGGAATAAGGGCGGCGGCGGCAGAAGTAGGGCGAGAGAGGATCGCGGAGGCGGCGGCGGCGGCGGTGGCAGAGACGAGCATGGGGCTGCCTGCCTGGCCGCTTGGCTGGCTCGGGCCTGGGGAGTTCTGCTGGTGGCGGCGCCGTGCGTCCCTCTCCCTCCCTCCCTCCCGGCCTCCCTGCCTCGCCCTCACGACGCATTGCCCTCAAACCATGTCCGTTCCACTGTCGGTTTAGGGCTCGGAGGATGGAAGGAGTCGAGGGGCAGGAGCGCGAGGGGATTCCTACACGGGTCGAGAGAAAGAGAAGAGAGACAAACCCACACACACACAGACATTAAACACAAGAGAAAAGGAACAAGCTAGACAGAAGAGAGACAGACCGAGGGAGAGAGAGTCACAAAAGAGGTCTCCCCCCCCCCCCCCCCCCGAAACCCGCTGCTGACGCCGCATAGTGTTACGAATGGAAACGGGCTCGACGACCGGGAGGTACCTCTTCTCGGCGCCGCAGATTATCACACCCGAGTCACCGAGGCTCTGTGTGACACCTCCCTGCTGCACCGTTACCTCCCTTCATGGCACTGGGCGTTTTATTCCAGTCGAGCTGAGAAAAAAACGGACGTTCAGAGCCGTGCACAGAGACTTAGGACCATACAGGGAGAGAGAGAAACAGGAAGGTTGTGTTAGCTTTCGAAGGAGCGAGTTTCGTGCTCGCTCGGATGTAAAGCATTGAGAGAGAGGGAGAGAGCGAGAGAGGGAGAGGGAGATAGCGGAGGAAAGGCGAGAGAGAGAGAGAGATAAGGCAAGATGAGATAGATAGATAGAGAGAGAGACAGAGAGATAGAGAGAGAAGGAAGGAAAGTTGACAGAGGCGTTTTTCACAGGGACGTGGCATGTTGATGTCGCTCATCCTCGCTCCCTTGTTCTAGCATTGTTTCAATATCTGGAAGACTCGGCTCGTCCCTGCTTCAGAATAACACAGGCGTTGCTTCATTCCTTCCCCTTTTCGTCTTCAAAACCCCTCTTTAGTCTCTCTATTTATGATTTTAAAGGGCAGAATGGCGATAAAAAGGGGGGGATAGGATTGAATGCGACGACGAGGAAGCACACAGCGTTTGGAGCGAGCGACCAAGCAGTACACGTCAGAGGGAGTGTGACTGCGTGTTCATGTTACACCACAAGCTAACCTGGCGCAAGTGTGTGTGTGTATGTAGTCTGTGTGTATGTACGTTTGTATGTATGTGTGTGTGTACCTCCCCCCCCCCCACACACACACACACCAGCTCTGTCTCTGCCGTTGCCACCTGCCACACCTCGTATACTTTACCCATTGCCACTTTAATATCATTCATTGCCTCGTATTCTCCGTCTACTGATATGTTATGCGCGTGGCCATCATCTGCAAATGGTTTGCTGTGCGTCCTTTTTATTCCTCTCTCTCTCTATCTCTGTGTCTCTCGGTCTCTGTTTCTCTCGGTCTCTGTCTGTGTGTCTCTCGTTTCTCTCTCTCTCTTTCTCTCCCTCGTCTCTCTTATTTTCTATCTGTCTCTGTCTCTGTCTGTCTGTCTGTCTGTCTCTATCTATCTCATCTTTCCTTATCTCTCTCTCTCGCCTTTCCATCGTTCTCTCTCTCTCTCTCTCTCTCTCTCTCTCTCTCTCTCTCTCTCTCTCTCTCTCTCTCTCTCTCTCTCTCTCTCTCTCTCTCTCTCTCTCTCTCTCTCTCTCTTCTCTCTCTCTCTCTCTCTCTCTCTCTCTCTCTCTCTCTCTCTCTCTCTCTCTCTCTGAAGTACCACGCCGTTCTTAAGGTAGAACACGTCTTCAAAGCCTCTGAGTAATATGAACAATATGTATTTAAGTGTTGACTGACCAAGTACTGATCAATGGTTTGACTCAACGAAGTCTGACACTAGTCAAGGTTACGGTTTGTTCTACCTGGACTTGGCACTCTTTGGCACTGTCTCAGGGCCTCGAGTTAACAATATAGAATACGTTGTCATCATTTTTTTTATATACTCTTTTTTCCTTCTTCTTCTTCTTCTTTTCTTTTATTTGCTCATTAAGACTGCAGCAAAGGAGAGTCTTTGAATAGTGATACTGCATGAGAGCGTGTGACGTCATCGGCTGAATCCGACACCTCTCATCAGATAGATATGCATATCGCAACCCAGTCAGTGCCATGT
>NW_020870629.1:54248-64248 GCF_003789085.1 Penaeus vannamei | reverse complement strand
GGAGGGGGGAGGGAGGGATCTTCATCGTGTATTGAAACCGGCGTAATGTCTTTTTCACATCGCTCTGATATGATTTACTAATTTCATCTCTGTGCTCTCTCTCTCACTCTCTCTTTCTACTTATTATCCTCCTCGTTCTCTCTCTCTGTTCTCTTCTCTCACGTTCTCATTATTCTCTTTTCTCTTTCTTATCTCTCTATCTTTGTATTTTTTCCAAACTCTCTCTCTCTCTCTCTCTCCTCTCTCTCTCTCTCTCTCTCTCTCTCTCTCTCTCTCTCTCTCTCTTTCTCTCTCTCTTCTTACCCCGAATTTTCCCCTCCATCTTATATATTGATTTTTATTAAGAATTGGCTGTTATGATTCGGTTACGCACGGCTGTGTATTAGAATACTGTGGTCGTTGAAGATACTACCTTGTATAAATTTAATGGATACTTGGGATAAAGGTCCAATATAATGCAATAATAAAAAAAACAAAAACAAAATGGATTTGGGTTTGAGAGCTGAGTGAGAGTAAAGAGAAGAGAGAGGAGAGAGAGAGGAGAGAGAGAGATGAGAGAGAGAGTAGAGAGGCACTGAGAGAGAGAGAGAGAGAGACTGACAGAGAGAGAAGAGAGAGCAGAGAGAGAGGACGAGAGAGAGAGATGAGAGAGGAAGAGACGCGACGGACTGACCGCAGACGCACGAGAGCTCCCAGAGGACCGAGACCGACGTATCGAGAGACCACTCCGGAGAGAGACCCCGAGAGAGCCCCCGCTCCTCTCTCCCTACCTCTTTCTCCGAACAAATATAAAAAATATATATAGTAAATATTATAATTCAATAAGGAACCAATTACATATCTACTATTTTTCATTATTAAGTATATAATCATTATTTAGTTAGTGTATATAATATCATTGGTTAATTCATCATTGTGTTGCTACTGTTATTAATTCATAAATATTATTTATCTATTATTTTTCATTGGATATTGCTATCAGTCATAAGTTTAGCTCTATAATAGATTTATCATATATATTCATGTTTAACACTATGATGATATAATGATATTCAAAATATATATCATTATAATTAATAATCTATGTAAGCTATCAATTACTATCTATATCATTGTACAACTACTATCTGTCATTATCATATTATTATTATTATATAAATATATATCATAATAAGTTACACTAAATCACATTATATCTAATAGTGAAAATATATTAATTCTAAATGATTAATCAATTATTAATGACTCTTATTCATTATCATTATTCATTATTATCATAAACATATTATTGTTTTATCATACTCTTTCATCATTTATCTACTAAATATGATAAAATAAATCAATTAATAGTAATCAGAATATTTTTAATAACAATAAATATATAATCATAACAACCAAATAACGATGATACATAAATAATTTGTAACTACTAGTGGCTTAATCAATAATGATTAACATAAATAAATTAGAAGTAAAGAAAATAAATTAAGATAAACATACCCAAAATATGAAAAATAATATATAAAGTTAAATGAGAATATGAATGATAATAGTAATAGAAAAATAACATAACAAAAACACATAAACAATAATACAATAATGACAATAACAATAACCCAATAATAATGGATAACAATTGGTATAATCATCGCATTAACAATGATAATAAGGATGAATGACAATAATGAACCCAATATCAATAATTAATGATAATACATGATAATAATGATACATAATAGTAATAATCTTTAATTAACAACAATTATATAATAAGTAAAATAATAAAAATAATTACAATAATGATAATAGAAAATAATGCTAATGCTAATGGATACTATCATTATAATTATCATTAAAAATAACAATAACACACTAGACCGACCAATATTCAGGAAAGGAATAATTGGCGCAACTCAACCCAGCTGCGCAGCATACCCGATTGTAATACTCGCTTTTGATGCGAGAGAAAAAACAAAAAAAAACAAACTTAGGTGTTGATTACAGTAAATCTATTTAAAAGACAATAAATCTGCTGTATACTATGTTAAAAAAAATCATCCGTATGTTAGCAAATGTATTAAGAATCAAGTGATTAGAATCTTAAAAAATGAATAGAAAAAAACGACCTGGCGACTCGGCGAAGTTGCCAGTGTTTCCTTTTCTGAGATTAATACTAACATGGAAATATAAATAATAAAAAAGTTAGTAATACCGATAGTGAATGATAAGCATAGTAGTTATAATGAAACAGATAATGACTGTGATAATAAAGATAACATTCATGATAACATTGGTAGTGCAAATAATAATGCTTATTACTTTTATATAAATTGAATTATTTTAGGAATGATAACAAATTTATGATATTAAGAAAATGATAATAATAAAGAAAACATTGATGGAATATCGGTAATGATGACAATTATAATGATAATATTATCAGGTTTTAACGGTTAGAATATTAATAGACCATTTACGATTACGTTCTTGGTTGTAAAAAGTCAATAAAGTTTTATGACAGCTTTATCATCATCATTGCTATTATTTTGTTTTTATTAATATTATAATTATTACTATTATTTTTATTACCTGTTTTATTCATGCATCATCCTTTATTGCTCTTTATTATTATTATTATGATTATGATTTTTTAACCCTATCACTTTTTTTTTTTGTTATTTTTACTATAACCATCGTTTATTATTATCATTTATTACTACTATTGTTTATTGTTATTGTTATTATTTATCATCATTATTGTTATCGTTATCATTAGAAATCATTATCATCAATTATTATTACTAATTATCATAATCCTCATTCTTCAATATTTGTTATAAATGAAACAAGCGAAAGTGGGACAAAGAGAGCGAGAGAGAAGAGAGAGAGAGGACGAGGAGATAGAGAGCAGAGAGAGCGAGGAGGAGAGAGAGAGAGAGACGACAGACAGACAACAGACAGAGAGAGAGACCAAAATAGATAATAGATTAGATAGATAGATAGATAGAGAGGAGAAAAGGTTGATAAAAATCAAAACCGTGATAATTCAGGAAGTAAAAAAAGACGCCAGGGGGAAAAAAAATGTATGCGGTCAAAAATATATCAAAATATAAAATTCTTTTCCATTTTTTATAAAGTTTCTTTTTCCATTTTTTCTCTTTTTTATATTTCTTTTGATATTTTCATTGTTTATTATTTACTTTTCGTATACATAAAGAGAGAGTAGAGAGAGAGAGGAAGAGAGGAAAGGAGAGACGAGAGAGAGAGAGAGATGGAGAAATGAGAGAGAGAAGAGACGGAGGAGAGAGAGAGAGAGAGAGAGGAAGAGAAGAGGAGAGAGAGAGAAGAAAGAAAAGAGAGAGAGAAGCGAGAGAGAGAGAGAGAGAGAGACAGACAGACAGAACAGACAGAGAGAGAGAGAGTAGAGAGAGAGAGAAGAGAGACGAGTAGAGAGAGAGAGAGAGAAGAAAGAGAGAGAGAGAGAGGAGGAGAGGAGCACAGAAAGAAGAGACAGAAGACAGAGAGAGAGAGGAGGGAGAGAGAAGAGAGAGAGGAGAAGGGAGAGAGAGGAGAGAGAGAGAAACAAGACCGCAGATGGGGACGATGCAAAGAGAGAGAGAGAAGAGGAGAGAGACAGGAGAGAGAGAGAGAGAGAGAAGAGACGAGAGAGAGAGAGAGATGAGAGAAGAGATGAGAGAGAGAAGGAGGAATGGGGAGAGACAGGAAGAGAGACAGCAGACAGAGAGGGGACAGGACAGACGAGAGAGAGAGGAGCGAGGAGGCGAGGGCAAAGGAGAGAGAGAGAAAAGATATATATATATATATATATATATATATATTTATATAGTATATATATATATAGAGATAGAGAGAATGATGGATAAGAGAGAATGAGAGAGAGAGAAGACAGGACGACAGACAGAGGGAGAGAGACAGACAGACAGAGAGAGGATGAGAGATGAGAGGACGGAGGACAAAGGAAAGAGGAGAGAAAGACGAGAAGAGAGAGAGAGAGGAGAGAGAGCAGAGGAGAGAGTGAGAAGAGAGCGAGAGAGAGAGAGAGAGAGAGAGAGGAGAGCGAGAGAGGACGAGGGCAAAGAAGAGAGAGAGAAGATATATATATATATATATATATTATATATATATATATATATATATATATATATATATAGAGAGAGAGAGAGCAGTGGAGAGAGAGGGGAGAGAGAGAGGACAGAAGCGAGAGGACAGACAGCAGAGGAGAGAGAGGAGGAGGACGAGGACAAGGAGAGAGAAAGAGAGGATGAAGAGAGAGGGGGAGGAGGGAGATGAGGAGGAGGATGAGATGTAGATGCGGAGTTTATAATATGTCAGGAGATGTGAGTGGAGATGTGGGACTCTGATGACAATAATAATGGTAGGTGAGTGGAGAGAGAGTTGAGATGGATCGATGACAAGTAGAAATAGAGAGGTATGGAGTTGATAGTCCTGTGCTTGAAAGAGAGCATCAGAGTTGCGAGAGCTGATGCTTGTGGGAGAGAGAGGTTTGAGAGGATGTGGATACGTGATCAAAGTAGGAAGATGCGGAGAGATGAGTGAAGAGAGAGGATGAGATGAGAGAGAGTGGAGAGCTCGAGTGAATAGAGAGCGCATGGGCCCTCATGATACCTAATAATATTCGTTGGGTGGTAGATGCTGGAAGACGGTTTCCACAGCTCGGCGTCGACCAAGGTGGAGGACACACGCTGAAAAGAGACGTAAAAAACAAGGAACAGAGGCTCTTCATTATAGCCCTTATGGCGAGAGGGTCAGAAGGTCGGTTATCCTCTGCCCGCGCAAGATGGCGGGTTCCGTCCCTCCTGGCATCGATGTCTTGTCATTATTTCCACCTTACGTCCTGGCGCCCTTTCGATATCAAATTTATTTCATTGGTGAATTTGTTCTTCCTTCTAACATAATGAGGAGATGATATGCGGTTGTGCCGTTCAACTCACCGCGACTTTTAAGGGAAAATGCATTTGGTGGCGGTGTTTTTCGCTTTTATTTATTTTTATTTTATTTTTTTCATCTTGGAGTTAAATTCCCGTTTTCTATTTTCTTCGACTTTGTGTTTGACTTTTCCTTTTCTCTTCGGTGCCTCTCTGTTCGCATTTATTTTTCTATTTTCTTTTACATTTTAAATTCTCTTTGTCTTTTTCTTTTTTTCTTTCGTTTTTCTTTGTTGCTTTGTTTCGCTTCCTCGTTTTTTTATTTTATTTTTTCCTATTCTAACTTTTTCCCCTCTCTCCCCTTTTTCCCATTTTCTTTCTTTCCAAAATTGGAGGGAGGACTATGGAAAACCCTCGCGTCTCTCGTTTTCTTTATGAAGATGAAGGACCATGCCGATAAAATCCTTTTTGCGTCACAATGTTTCGCACTAAATCACTTTAAGGAATATTGTCCCGGATCTGAAAGGACGCATTTATATAAGTCTGTCAAGGAAAAGCTGGTTACTGTTGATTTCCTGAACATTAGGCCTTTACACACACACACACACACACGCACACACACACACACACACACACAACACACAACACACACACACACACACACACACACACACACACACACACACACACACACACACACATGTATATTTTTTCTATGAGTAACATCCTTATTCATCATTATCGTGTCACTGATAATTACAAGAATTATAACTATTGCTATCACTTCTAATACTACTATTGTTGATGTTGTTATTGTTATTATTGTTATTAATATTATTGTGTATATAATTTTTATTACTGGTTATAGTTATCATTATTGTTATTATCATAATTATTATTATTATTTTTATCATTATTATTATTATTATCAATCATTATTATATTATCATTATTAGTATCATTATTTATATTATTTATCATTATTATTATCATCATCAATCATTTATTAATATCATTGTATTTTCATTATCATAGTCATAATGTTTTGCTGTCGTATTGTTTATTATTCAATATTATCATAATTAAATTATTATGTTGTCAATATTATTATTATCTTTATCATTATTATATTATCATTATCATTATTATCATCATTATTATCACTATTATTACTGTTATTATTACTATTATCATTATCATCATCATTATTTGTATTAATATTAGCATTCTATATCTTTATCATTATTAAAATTATTGCTATCGTTATCATTATTTTCATAATTATTATCATTATCATTGTTATTATTATTTTCATTATTATTATGATTATTATATTGTTGTTATTATTGTCATTATCATTATTACTATTATCATTAATACTATTATTAATGTCATTATTATCATTATCATCATTATCATTATCATTATCATAATTATTATTGTTATTATTGTTATTATTATCATACTAACGATAATGATGATATTGATAATAATAACAACAACAGCAACAATGATAATAATGATATTGTAATTATTATCATCAACAATGATATAATGATATTGTAATTATTATCATAATTATCATTGTTATGATAATAATGCAATAACAATAAAGGACAATACTTATTATAATGATGATGATAATAATTGAAAATAGTAATAATGATGATAATAATAATAATGATATTAACAATATTAGCAATGATGTTAATGATGATGATAACAATAAAGATGATAATGATTATAATAATCATTATTATGATATTTATTATTATTACTATTATCATTATTATTATTACTATCACATATTATCATTACTATAATTATCATTATCGTTATCATTATTATTTATGTTATCATTATTATTATTATTGTTATTATTATCATTATTATCATAATTGTTATATCATTATCACTGATTGTATCATTATTACTAATGTTGTCATTTTTATTACTATCATCATTATTATCATCATTGTTATTGTAATTGTCGTGATTATCATCATTACTATCATTATTTTTATAACTCGTATTATGATCACCATAATTGCTTTTATTTTCATTTTATCGCAATTGTTATTGTTATTATCAATATCTTTATCATTATTGAAATTAGTTTTTACTATTATTAGTAATGTTATTATTATCTTCATTATTATTACGATGATGGTGATGATGATGATAATGATAATGAAGTGGTGATGGCGATGATGAATATGAATATGAATATGATGAAGTTGATGATGATGATGATGATGATGATGATGATGTTAGTGATGACAGTGATCATGATGATGATCGTGATAATAATAGTGATGGTTAAGGTGATGGCGATTGACATTATGATGACGAGAACATATATATATATATATATATATATATATAATATATATATATATATATATATATATATATATATAATATTATATATACACACACACACACACACACACACACACACACACACACACACAACACACACACACACACACACACCACACAGCACATACATATATATATATTATATATATATATATATATATATATATATATATATATATATTATATTATATATATATATATATATATATATAATATATTATATATATATATATATATATATATATATATATATATAATATATAATATATATATATATATATATATATATATATATATATATATATATATATATATATATATATATATTATATATATCACCACTCTATCCATCCATCTACATATAAATCAATGCACATATGTATATATGTATTTTTCTTAACTAGTTCTCCTTGAATGGAACTAATGTAAACTCTATAGATATATCATTAGTTCTACGGGAGAGGCAGAGTGACCCTCTTCCTCTTTCTCTTCTTTCCTTTTGCGTTTTCTTCTTCCTTTCTCTTCTTTCTTCTTCCTCTTCTTCTTCCTTTCTTTTCTTTCTTCTTCCTCTTTCTCTTCTTCCTTTTGCGTTTTCTTCTTCCTTTCTCTTCTTTCTTCTTCTTCTTTTTTTTTTTTTTTCTCTTCTTCTTTTCTTTCTTCTCTTCCTTCTCTTCTTCTTCTTCCTTCCTTTCTCTTCTTCCTTTCTTATTTCCACTTTCTCAGTTTTTTGATGTTGATGTTTCTTCTGGATTTGTCTGTTGGTGTCTTTCTTTGATTTTTCTTTGTTTTCTTTATCTGGCTTTGTCTCTTTCTATCTGTTTGTATATCTGTTGTTGTGTACTGTTCTGTCTGTTATTGTCTCTCTCTGTCTTTCTTCCTCTCTTCACTCTCTCTCTCTCTGTCTGTCTCTATCTCTCTCTCTTTCTATCTATCTATCTGTTTTTTTTCTTCCACCCTTCTTCTATTTTTCTCTATCTCGTTCTAATCCCCAATTTCTTATTCCTCTTTAATTTCTCTTCTCCTTTTCTTCACTGCGTTTCTCTGATTCTCCTAATCTTCTCTTTCTTTTATTTTTTTCCTAAAGCTTCCTTTTTTCTCCCTTTATTCCTCTCGCGTTATCTTTCTTTCCCTTCTACCTTTATCTTAGCCTATTTCCCTTCCTTTCTCTTCTCCATTCTTCCTTCTACCTACCTTGCTTTCTCCCTCTACCTCAATTCCGCAATTCCTCTCTTCTTCCCCCCACCTTCCCCTTCCTTCTTCTCTCTTCCTTCCTCTTCCCTCGTCCTCACTTCTCCTCCTTCACCTATCCCCTGTTCTTCCTCTCCTCCTTTCCATCTTTCATCTTTCTTCGTCTCCTCTCACACTTCTTGCCACCTTCCCCTTACCTCCTCGTTCACTTCCTCTCCTCTTGACATTCTCTCGTTTTTCCTTCTATCCACCTCTTCCCATATTTCCCGCCTCCTTTACCTCTCTCTTTCCTCCCTCTCCTCTCTTCCTTCCCCTCTCCTTTATCCCTTTCCTTCCCTCTCCTCCTCCCCTTTTCACCTCTCCATCCTCTCAATCTCCCATATTTCCTCTCTCCCCCTCTCCCCATTTTACTCCCTTTCCTTCTCCTTCTTTTTCCCTTCCATTCTCCTCCCCTTCCCTTCATTCCTTCTCTCCTCCCTTCCACCCTTTACCTCTCTCCTCCCCTCCCGCTATATCCTCCTATCCCTCCTCTTCCTTTCTCCCCTCCCCCTCCACCCCTTCCCTCCCTACTTCCCCCACCTTCCTTCCCCGCCTCCCTACTTCCTCTTCCATCCTCCTCACCTCCCCACCCTTCCTTCCTCCCCACCCTTCCTTCCACTTCCCCTTCCTTCTCTCCTCCCTCCCCCACCTTCCTTCCCCACTCCTTTCCTCCCTTCCCCCTCCTCCCACCTCCCACCTTCCTCCCTCCCTTCCTTCCCCCCCCCCCCCCCCTCCCCCACTCCCACTCCCTTCCTTCCCCCCTCCACCTTCCCAGTTCCTCCGGTGGAGTAATCATGGTGGGGATCCAGCTTGGCAAATCCGCGAGGAAAAGGGAAAGGGATTGCTGATTGAAATTCAATTTTTATTTTCTCCCTCTGTCCCCGGCTAAAGAAGCAGATGCGATTGGGTGGCTGGGATGGTGGAGGGGTGGGGGTGGAGGGGGTGAGGAGGATGGAGTGGAGGGGGAGGAGGGGGTGGGGGTGGAGGAGGAGGGGGGAGTGGGAGTGAAGGAGGAAGAGGAGGAGGTGGAGGGGGTGGAGGGGGGAAGGGATGGAGGAGGAAGGGATGGAAGTGGAGGGGGGGAAGGAGGAGGGGGTGAAGGAGGAAGAGGAGGTGGGGGTGAAGGAGGAAGAGGAGGAGGTGGAGGGGGTGGAGGGGGGGAAGGGATGGAGGAAGGAGGAGGTGGAGGGGGGGAAGAGGAGGAGGGGGGAGGAGGAGGTGGTGGTGAGGGAGTTGAGGGGGGAATAGAAGGGGATGGAGGAAGCTGTGGAGGAGGAGGAGGGGGATGAGGGTGTAGGGGTGGAGTAGGAAGAGGGGGTGGGGGTCGTGGAGGGAAAGGATGGAGGAGGGGGGAATAGAAGGGGATGGAGGAAGCTGTGGAGGAGGAGGAGGGGGATGAGGGTGTAGGTGGAGGAGGAAGAGGGGGTGGTGGAGGAACGTGATGGAGGGGGGGGGTAGAAGGGATGGAGGAGGAGAAGGGGATA
>NW_020870629.1:46748-49248 GCF_003789085.1 Penaeus vannamei | reverse complement strand
GGAAGGGAGGGAGAAAAGAGTAGAGGGTAGAAGAGCTGGAAAGAGGAGGGAAGGAAAAGGAGAAAGAGAGGGAAGGAGAGAAAAAAAGAGTGGAGAGAATGATGAGAATGATTGGAGAACATAAAATGAGAAGAAAGGGATTGGACAAAAGGAGAGGGAAAGGGGAGAAGAAAGAAAGGGAGGAGAGAGGACGAAAGGAAGAAGAGGTCGAAGAGAGGTAGAGGATAAGAGAAGGGATGGAGAGAAGAGAGCGAGAATGGTAGATAGAAGAGAGAAGGGGAGTAGTTGAAAAGGGAGGAGGAGAGAGGGTAGAGGTAATAAATAATTGGGGAAAGAGAGAGAAAATAGAGGTAATGAATAAGAGAATAGGAAATGGAGGCGAGGAGGAAGAAAGCAGGAAGCAAAAGTGAAAGTCGAAGAGGGGAAGAAAAGGGAAAGAGAAGGTAGAAAAAGAAGAAAAATAAACAGAAGAAGAAGAAGGAGGAGAAGAGAGAGGAGAGAGAGAGAGAGAGAGAGAGAGAGAGAGAGAGAGAGAGAGAGAGAGAAGAGAGAGAGAGAGAAAGAGAGAGAGAAGAGAGAGAGAGAGAGAGAGAGAGAGAGAGAGAGAGAGAGAGAGAAGAGAGAGAAGGAGAAAGAAAAAAGAAGAGAGAGCAAAAATAATAGATAAGAGACAGAATAGATCGATAGATAGAGGAGACAGATAAATAAAGAGAGAAAGAGAGCGTGCGCGAGAGAGGGAGATAGATAAAATAGATAGATAGACCAGAGAAAAGAGAGAGAAATAGTAGAAAGAGAGAGAGAGAGAGAGAGAGAGAGAAGAGAGAGAGAGAGAGAGAGTTTAGAGAGAGAGAGAGAGAGAGAGAGAGTAAGAGAGAGAGAGAGAAGAGAAGAGAGGAGAGAAGAGAAGNTTCCCTAAAAAAGGAAAGAAAAAAAAAAGAAATTGATTGAACGACATCCTACCTGGATTTGTAACCAATCATGAGCTTGCAGTTCACACATGTTCATTTGCTGTTCATGTTCATGTTCGTCACACACCCCCCTCCCCCCTTACATCGTCCTACCCATTACCTTCCCTTCCCCTCGGTCTCATCCCCTCCCCCCCCCCCAGAATAGAAAGAGAGAGAGAGTAAAAAAAAAAAGAAGAAAAAATGTATTCCCTGTTGACATGGTTTCAAGTGCCAGGCATTCTGTTATCAAAAAAAAAAAAAAAAAAAAAAAAAAAAAAATCTAGTCTAGGAATTAGGTACATGGTTTTAGGAGAGGGGGGAGGGAGGGAGGGAAGAGAGGAGGGAGAGGAGGGAGGGAGGAAGGGAGGAGGGAGAAGAGGGAAGGGAGGAGGGAGGGAGGGAGAGGGAGGGAGGAATGGAAGAATGGAAGGAAGGGAGGGAGGAATGAAGGATGGAGAGAAGGTAGGGAGGGAAGGGAGAGGGGGAAGGAAGGAAGGAAGGATGAAAGAAAGAACGTACGGAAGGGAGGAAGGAAAGACGCAGGGAAGGAGGTCGGGAGGGAGGAAGGGAGGGAGAAAGGAAAGAAAGGAAGGAGGTCGGGAGGGAGAAATAAAGGAAGAAGGGAAGGAAGGAGGGAGAAATAAAGGAAGAAGGGAAGGAGTGAGGAAGAGAGGTAGGGAAAGAGGGGAGACGAAGGAAAAGGTGATGGAGAGATAATTTCATACCAAAAAATATTATGCTCATTAAGGCATTAAGAGTAGCGATAGGCCTAATTATGACATCAACTCGATAATAAATGAAAATAATGATAAAGATATTGTTGATAGTAACGATGATTTGTGTAATGAACCAGTTATAGCGACACTATTTTAACGAGAACAATAATATCTAATGGTAATATTTATTGTCTGAATGGGGATATGCATAGTAGTGATAGGGTTAAGAGTATTGATGATAATGATAAAGACAAGGATAGAGAAGTTGATGCAAGATGTAATAATAATGGTAGTCATATGCCAGTAAACCGAATAATGATAAAAAAGTAAGGATGATAGCTATGTAATAAAGTCAATGGTGAAGATGATAAAATGACGATACAGTTAACATAATAAGAAGCAGAATAAACGTTATGATAACAATGATAACAATGGTTATTATAATCCTAATAGTAGTAATCATTATCAGTATCGTCCGCATTTTTGTTGTTTTTGTAAGACGCGAATATGAGTATTGATAACGATGGCGCTATTGTCATGAACATAAGCTACAGTAGCCTTGCCCATGACATGACAACGATGTATTGTCATGAACATAAGCTACAGTAGCCTTGCCCATGACATGACAACGATGGCGCTAATTGTCATAACATAAGGTAATGACATGACTGGCGCTATTGTCATGAACATAAGCCACAGTAGTCGTGCCCATGACATGACAAACGATGGCGCTATTGTCATGAACATAAGCCACAGTAGTCGTGCCCATGACATGACAACGATGGCGCTATTGTCATGAACATAAGCCACAGTAGTCGTGCCCATGACATGACAACG
>NW_020870629.1:34248-36748 GCF_003789085.1 Penaeus vannamei | reverse complement strand
CGAGCCCACCCTGCGCCCTCTCTCGCCGCTGTTTTCTCCGGTTTTTAATTTTCTGTCTCTTTGGTTTTGTCTTTTTTTTTTGTTTGTTGTCGTTTCTTGTGAGGTATTTTTCTTCTATCTTTCTCTTGTTATGTATATGTGTTCCTCTCTCTCTCTCTCTCTCTCTCTCTCTCTCTCTCTCTTCTCTCTCTCTCTCTCTCTCTCTCTCTCTCTCTCTCTCTCTCTCTCTCTCTCTCTCTCGTATTATTCTCGTCTTTTCTTTACCATTCGTCGGTTTCCCATTTTTTATGAAAACGTCCAGGAAGGGATGATTCGTATAAATTACCTCGCAAAGTGTCTTAAGTGTATTATCCGAAGACAGATGTAAAAATTCCCCTCCTATCTTTTAAGGAAAACATTTTCTCTCTATGTACACATATCTGTCTATAAGAAAACGAGTCTCGGGGAAGAAGAAAGAGGGGGTGGGAGATTGTCGGAGGAGATGGAAGTGAAAAATAACAATGAGTGATACAACAGAAAACGGCGTCTGGCGAGAGACACGCGAGACCCAGTTCATTTCACTCTAGCCTCGCGCTCCCTCGTCGCCATAGTTTGAAATTAAAAAGTCTCCCATAGGAACTGGAGGGCCGCTTAATTTTTCCTCCATTTTCTCCACTTTTCTGTGCGGGAGAAAGAGATAAAAAAAAGAGAGAGTGCGAGAGAGAGAGAGAGAGAGAGAGAGAGAGAGAGAGAGAGAGAGAGAGAGAGAGAGAGAGAGAGAGGGAGAGGGAGAGAGGAGAGGGAGAGGAGAGAGAGAGAGGGAGAGAGAACTAGGTCTTAATTATAAAGAACAAACTCCGTTCCTACTGCTCAACTCTATCTCTAGCGTGCGCTTCTCCGGGGACTTTTGTTTATTTACTTTCCTAAACTTTTCAGGAGTTTTTTTGTTTTGTTTTGTTTTTGTTTTTGTTTATGCAACGAGTTTCTCTCTCTCTCTCTCTCTCTCTCTTTCTCCTCTCCTCTCTCTCTCTCTCTCTCCTCTCTCTCTCTCTCTCTCTCTCCTCTCTCTCTCTCTCTCTCTCTCTCTCTCTCTCTCTCCTCTTCTCAGTGTTGTTGCCTTCTCTACAAAATGAAATGTTTCCTGTCTCTATGAAGAAGTCGGCGTTGATTAATCCCGCGCTATCGGGGAAAATGTCTTCCCAAAGTGGTATTGTTGTCGACGCAAAATTTGATAGATGGCTAACGATGCCATTGCTGTTTTCTAACTCTCGCTCGCTCGTCTGTCTGTCTGTCCATCTGGCTCTCTGTCTGTCGCTGTTGCCGTCTCTGTCTGTGTGTCCGTCTCTCTCTCTCTCTCTCTCTCTGTGTCTTTTCTTCGTTCTTTTCTTCTCTCTCTCTCTCTCTCTCTCTCTCTCTCTCTCTCTCTCTCTCTCTCTCTCTCTCTCTCTCTCTCTCTCTTCTCTCTCTCTCTTCTTCTCTCTCTCTCTCTCGGATTAAATAATAGATAGATAGCGAGATAGATCGATACATAAATGAAAATAAATCCATAAAATATATCGGTAGAGACAACAAATAGACAGATTTTTCCAATTGCACTTTGGGCACAGTCAGTCCCATCCGCTGTTATTATGCCACCATATATTATCTTAAACTATGTCGTCACAGGAATCGAACAAGTGGATTGTGCCTTTGATCTTGATCCATGAATCCTGGAAAGTGTCATGGATCGACAACTTAAGGAAAAATATTTCGACTTTTCGATTTCTTAAAATTTATTTGTGATATCGTTACCATTATTATCATCAACATTATTGTTATTGTTATTATCATGATTTTTATCATCATAATTGTTATTGTTATTGCTATCATCATTCATCATCGTTATCATTATCATCATCATCATTCATTACTGTTATTGTTATTGTCATTATCATGATCATTTATTATCATCATCATCGACGGAGAGAGAGAGAGAGAGAGAGAGAGAGAAGAGAGAGTAGAGAGAGAGAGAGAGAGAGAGAAGAGGAGAGAGAGAGAGAGAGAGAGAGAGAGAGAGAAAGAGGAGAGAGAGATAGAGAGAGAGAAAAAAAAAAGAGAGAAAGACAGATAGACAGATAAACAGAGAGAGAGAGAGGAGAGAGAGAGAGAGAGAGAGAGAGAGAGAGAGAGAGAAAGAGAGAGAGAGAGAGAAGAGAGAGAGAGAGAGAGAAATGGAAAGAGAGAGAGGAGAGAGAGAAGAGGACAGACAGATAGACAGACAAACAGAGAGAGAGAGAGATAGAGATAGAGAGACAGAGAAAAGAAAAAGAGTCCCTTTCCCTTATCGGAAATACAGCCTGTATCAGCTGTAGCCATCTTTTATTCTATTCCCCCCTCCCCCCTCTACCCCCTCCCCAGAAGCCAGACCCCCCGTTGCAAATAAGGCGAAACGGAGCCGCTGTAACGGGCAGGCATTCGAACGCGGGGAGGAGGGAGGAGGAAGGGAAGGGGAAATGGGGAGAGAGAGGAGAAAGAGAGGAGG
>NW_020870629.1:21748-29248 GCF_003789085.1 Penaeus vannamei | reverse complement strand
TCTTCCCTTTACTCTCTTTCCCTACCCTCTTTCTCCCCTTTCATTGCCCTTTTTCCTTCTATTTCCTTCTGTTTTCCTACATTCCTCACTTTCCCTGCAGTCTTTTCCCTTTTTTCCTACCTCCTTTCCGTATCCACGCCTCCTTTTCCTTCCCCTCTTTGTATCTCTTTCCCTGCCTTCTCTCCCACTTTTTAGCCTTTGAAACGTCCCCTGTAGTCTCTCTCTCTCCTATTTACCTTATTTCTTTCTTTGTCTCCTCTCCATTTTCTTACTATTTTCTCTTCTCTGCATCTTCTCTATCTGTATTTTATTCGATTTATCTATTAATTTTCTTTTAGCTTCTATTTTGTCTTGGGTTTTCTTCCCCTATCTCTCCTCCTCACTTTCTCTCGCCTCCCCAATATCTCCCTTTCTCCCTTACCTATTTGCTTATCTCCTTTCCCCTTATCTAGCCCCTTTCCCTTTACCTATTTGTCTCCCTTCTACCTGCCTCTCTTCCTCTCTTCCTCCATCTTATCTGCTTCCTTTTCCCCTGCCTATCTACCCCCTTTCTCCCTCCTTTCTTACTTCCTTCTCCCTTCCTGTCTACCTCTCCCTTACCTATGCCTCTCTTCCTCTCCCTTCCTCTTTACCCATCTACAAGGTAGAAAAAGTAGAATAAGGAAGAAAGGAGAAAGAAAGGAAGGAAGTGGAAAAAGAAAAAAAAGGAAAGAGGAAAGAAGAAAGGAAGGAAGGATAAGAGAAAATCGAAAGAAAGAAGGAAAGGAAATAAAGGAAGAAGGAAAAAAGAGGAGAAAGGAGGAAGGGATGAAGAAAATGGAAAGAAGGATAGAAAGAAGGAAAGAAAGAAATGGAAGAAAGCAGGAAAGAAAGAAGGGAAGGAATAAAGAAAAATAAGAAATAAAAAAGAAAGGGAAAGGAGGAAAGAAGGAAGAAAATGGAAAGAAAGAAAGAAAGGGAGGAAGCAAGAAAGAAGAATAGGAAGAGAGAAAGGAAGGAAGGAAGGGAGACATGGAGGCAGGCGTCGAGGCGAGGGGCACAGGTGTCTCTTCTCGTGAACGGAGGAAGGACAAGCGGGGAGAGGGGGGGGGGGGGGGGGGAGGAGGCAGTACGAAGCAAGGGGACGGGAAGTAAGGCGCGGTGAAGCAAAAAAAGCAAGATAAGCAGGCGGAGCAAAGGAAGGCAAGATAGGGAAAGGCAAAGCGAGGCATGAGGCAGGTGAAGGGAAGCAAAAAAGGAGAGAAGCAAAGCAAGGCGAAGTAAGGCAAGGCTGCGTATGAGTCAAGCCGGGTCGAAACAAGGCGAAGAAAAGTAAAGGAAAACGAGGCCAAGAGTGACGAGGCGACGTAAAGACGAAGTGAGATGAAGCAAGGGAAGGCAAGGCGAGGCCGGTCGAAACAAAGTAAAGGAAAGCAAAACAAGGGGAAGCAAACGAAGCAAGGCCGAAGCAAGGCGAAGCGGTCCAAGGGTCTACTCGGGCGAGGCAAGTCGAGGCGAAAGGAGGCGAAGCAAGGTGAAGCAAGACTAAGCGAGGCGAGGCAGGTCGAGGCGAAGTAAGATGAAGCAAAGCAAGGGCGAAGCAGGACGAAGCAAGGCGAGGCAAGGCGAGGCGAAAGGAGGCAAAGCAAGACTAAGAGAAGCGAGGCAGGTCGTGGCGAAAGGAGGCGAAGCAAGAATAAGAGAGGCGAGGCGGCGAGGCGAAAGGAGGCGAAAAGACTAAGAGAGGCGAGGCAGGTCGAGCGAATGAGGCGAAGCAAGGCGAAGAGGCGAGAGTCAAGAGGCGAAGCAAGACTAAGAGAAGCGAGGTGAGTCAAAATGAGGCGAAGCCAGGGCGAGGCGAGGCAGTCCAAGGGTCTTCCCGGGCCGCATTGTGAGACCACTTTATGTAAAATGGATTGTGCAGAGCAACGTTGGACCCCGCCTAATGGTCTCTCGAGGGAGCCACACCCGGCGCGACCCCCGGGGCACGCACGCACGAACACACGCACGCGCACGCAAACACACTCAAACGCGAATGACAATACACATGCGCTCGTGGGAGTGGGTTTGCGTACACGAATGTAGGTGGACATACGCACATAGGAGGGGGGGGTTGCGTACATGAATGTGGATATACGCACATGGGAGTGTGTTTTGCGTACACGAATGCAAGTGGATATACGCACATGGGAGTGTGTTTGCGTACATGAATGTAAATACACATAAACACATGTGAGTATGTTTGCATGTATGTTTTTTTTTATACGTACATGTATAGATACGTGTATGTATACGCACATGTGGACTTATATTGCCATATTATGCGAACACGAACACGAACGTCCCCAACACTTAAGGGAAGAGGTACTGTCCGTGAGGGAAGTGGATGGAGGTGGAACTGGGGGGGGGGGGTTGGAGGTGAAGGAGGTGGAGTTGGGAGAGGGGGGGTGGCGCTGGAGGGGGTGTTGGAGTTGGAGGTGGGAGGTGGAACTGGATGGGGGGAAGTGGAAGTGGAGTTGGAAGTGGGGAAGGTAGTGTTGGAAGTGGGGGAGGTGGCGCTGGAGGGGGCGGGGAGGTGGGAGTGGATGGAGGTGGCGCTGGAGGGGGGGAGTGTGGAAGTGGGGGAGGTGGAGGGGGGAGGTGGAGTTTGGAGGTGGGGGAAGTGGATGGAGGTGAGGAAAATAGATTGCGGTGGAGCTGGAGTGTGAAGTAGAGTGGGGGAAGGGGGTGAGGGTGTGGAACGAAGTGAAGCAAGAGAAGGAAGAGTAATTGGTATGTGAAAGGTGGAAGAAGCAGTGAAAGGAGGAATAGAGTTGGGAAAGAGGGGTGAGGAGGTGGAGAGGAAAGGGGAAAAATGTGGATGAAGAGGAGGGAGGAGGAGGAGGCGAAGTGAAAAACTGAAGTGGAGGAAGAGAAAGAAGAAATTAACTTTCAAATTTCCTAGAACATCGTGACTGATTATTAATTTATTTATTTATCAGTTATCATCAATATCCTCGTTTTCTCATTCATTACACCATTCATACCCACCCAACCATAAATACCAAACGGGTACCACGCCCACCGCCCACCGCCAACCACCCCACCACCAAATCTCGCCCACAGTCCACCACCGCCCACCACTAAAGCTCCCCACCGCCCACCACCTAATCACGCCCACCGCAAATCTCACGCCCACCACCGCCCACCGCCCACCAATCACGCCACCGCCCACCACCAAAAGAAGACGACGGCGGTGGTGCCACGAGGACGGCCCTGGCACCACCGCGTTTTTACCTTTAAGCCATTATTATTGCACGATGACGTCACTCTCTACCTGGAATGAGGACACACATGACTCGAGCGCCGAGGAGGACGGGGAAGTAGCGGCCTTTTATCACGGAAGGAGGTTTTAGTGTGTATTTTGCTGTTGATGTGTGATGAAAGGGGCGGGGACGGATTAGAGCAGGGGGAGGGGGTGGGGTGGGAGGGGGAGGGAGGGAGTGGGAGGGTGGAGGGAGGGAGGTAAGGAGGTGGGAGGGGAGGGAGGAAGGAGAGAGAGGGTGAGGGGAAAGGGAAAGTGAAGGGAGGGTGGGAGGGTGGAGGGGTGGGGAGGAGGGTGAGGGGGGGTGAGAGGGGTGGGGAGGGGAAAGGGTAGGGGAAAGGGGGAGGAGGGAGGGAAAAGGAGGGGGAGGGTAGGAGGAGGAGGGGAAGAGGGAAGGAGAGAGAGGGTGAGGGAAGAAGGGAGGGGAGGGTAGGAGAGGAGGGGAAAGAAATTAGGAAATGGGGTGGATAGTTGAAGGGAAAGAGAGAAGAGAAGATGGAGTTTAGGAAGAAAGAATTGAGGAAGAAATAGGATTGAGACAGAATGGAGAAGAGGATAGTAGAGGAAGGCCGAGGAAACAGAGAGAGAAGAAGAATAAGAGACAAGGAGGGAAGAAACGGAGGAAAGTTACGGGGATAAAGAGAGAGAGAGAGGAGTAGGAAGGGCTAAAAAAGAACAAACGAAAAGAGAAGAGAGACAGACATGAGAAACGTTAGAGAAAGGGACAAGAAAACGGAAAGAAAAGGGAAAAAATGCAATTAAATGTCTACCACCTTCAGATGAGACGAGACTCAATCTAATAACCTTTAATTCGTCCATTAATTAAACTCTGATTATGATATGGTCATTGTATATTAAGTGATCTCGAACATTTAGCAGGAAGGAGGTAGAGGGTGAGAAAAATATAAGTACAACGGAGAAGGAATAAGAAGAGAGAGAGAGACAGGGGGGGGGAGAAGGGAAGAGGGAGAGAGGAGAGAGGGAGAGAGGAGAGAGGGAGAGAGGGAGAGAGGGAGAGAGGGAGAGAGGGAGAGGAGATAGAGGGAGAGGGAGAGGGAGGGGAGAGAGAGGGAGAGGGAGAGAGAGAGAGAGAGAGAGAGAGAGAGAGAGAGAGAGAGAGAGAGAGAGAGAGAGAAGAGGAGAGAGAGAGAGAGACGAGAGAGAAGAGAGAAGAGAGAGAGAGAAAATGTGCATGAAAGAGAAAAGAAAATAAGATATAATAACAAGAATAGAGAAAGAAACGAGAAAAAAAGAAAGAAAGAACGTAGAAGCAGAAACAACAGAGGAAGGAAAAGAAAGAAAAAAAAAAAACGCAATAAATGCGCATAAAGAAAGAAAGGAAAAGAAGAAACAAACAAAACAAGAAAGAAAAAAGAGCAACGAGAAAAAAGAAAAGAAAAGAAACAACGTAAAGAGTAATATAATAAAAAAACATGAAACAAAAAATAAACAAAGACCCAAAGACCGTAAATTAATAACAAAAAATATAAAAAAAAAATAAACAAAACAAAACAAACAAAAAAAAAAAATTAAACAATCACACAAACAAAAGAATCACACAAAAACACGCAAAAAACGCAAATGAACATGAAATAGGACACCCCGTTGATGTGTTCGACGTCACGCAACAACAGTGGCTGTTTGCGGAAGCGGTGTATGGATTTTCAGTCGCGTGCGGCGTCGGCAGTCGCGTGGGGGAAGGGTTGGGAAAATAGCGTAGTAGATAGTAGAGTAGATGGTAGATACGGGAAAGGTGTGGGGCGGGGTGTGGGTTGCGTAGGGGAGGAAGGGGAGGTGGGGGGAAAAGGGAGGGGGTAGGAGCAAGAGGGTGGAGGTTAACGGGCGGAAGAAGGGGAAGGATGGGAGGAGGAAGGGGTTGAGTGGGGGGGGGCAAGGAGGCGGTTTTATTTAGGGAGGGGAGGGGTGGAGTAAGGGGGAAGGGAGGGAGGGTGGAGGAGGGGAAGGGAGGGGGGGGAAGGGTGGAAGGAGGGAGAGGAGGTGTGAAGGTTGGTGAGAGGTGAGGAAAGGGAGGGGAAATTAAGTGGGAATAGCGTGGGGAGGGCGGAGGGGAGGGAGAGGGGGTGTAGGATGCAGGGGAGGGAAGAGGGGAAGGGATGGAGGGGAGGGGAAGGGGAAAGGGTGAAGTAGATGGGGGGAGAGGGTCGTGGTCAGGGGTGGGGCGAAAGGAGAAGGATTAGGAGGTAAGAGAGAAGCAAATGGGGGAGAAGGAGATAGGGTTAAAGGGCAAGGAAAAGGGATAGGAGGGGAAGCGTAATATCGTTATCATATCCTCCGATCATCAGATTGGTTATTTAATTTGTTGTTCTGTCATTCACATTTATTGTTTTATTGTTGGTTATTATTAAGTTATTATTTTAACTGGTTATATGGGTATTAGTTATATATCATTCGGTTTTTATTTTTATTTATTTATTATTATTATTATTATTATTATTATTTAATAATTATTATTAATTGAAATTATTTATTATTATTATTATTATTTTGAGATTGTATCGTTTTTGTTACTGTTATCTTGTTATCAGTAATTACTCATCGTTATTGATATCGTTATTAGATTATTTGTGGGTCATGCCGTTCTTTTTTTTTTAATATTTTCAGTTTACTCTGAGACTGTCTTGTATCATTTCAAAATAATTTTCTCCTTATTTCGCCCCGCTCCTTCCTCTTACACCCACCTCATTCTCTTATTCTTTCCCTCTCCTCCTCTCTTCCTCGACCTTCTCCTCCGCTCCCTCGTCCTCTTCCGGCTCCATTCCGCTCATTCCCTTCTTGCTTTTCTTGCCTCCCCTCTCTACTAACCGCCTCCTCCCCCTCCGATCCTCCCTACATCCTCATCTCTTCTTCCCCCACCGTAAGAATACTTCTTCTGCTACCCCTCTGCCCCAGTCGCCCCTCTCCCCCTCGCACGCCAGCGGGAGGTATCCGCCGGCTCCAGGGGAACCGGAGTTACTCTTTTCCATCCTGGTAGGATTCACTACTTGGTGATCCCAGTGCTTTCTCCTATACCGCCCTATCCTCCCCTCCTCTTTCCCCCTACGCGAGTTGCTAGCTCGCTCATTCCCTCTCTTCCCTGTCTCGACTTTTCCTCCTTCCTGCCCCTTCCTTTCCTCTCCTCGTCTTCCTCTTCCCAGTTGCCGTATTACCCTTAAAATTACCCACCGCTGGGCTACCCGGGTCAGCCTCGCCCCTCTCTTTCTCCTCTTATTCCCGCTTCTTTTTCCTCCCCTACTCCTCCCTGTGTTGCCGTCCTCTTTCCCTTTTCCGTATTTTTCCTCCTCCTTCCTTTCCCCTTCCTCCTTTCCCCCTTGCCCGCCCGATATCCCCAAAGGTGGCGATGGGGCATGGCTCGAGACACTTTAAAGGAAAAGCTATGACAAATCATACGAAAAGTAAACTAAAGACCCACTTTGAGAAGTCCTCTTAGGCCGACTACGCAAAGGAGGAGAGGCTAAAGGAAAAGTGAGGGTGGCTTAGGGGGAAGGGGAGGTGGGGGTAGAGTTGAAGAGGAGGGTGGGAGGGTGGGGGGGGGAGGGGACGCGAAGGGAGAAGGGGGGCAGTTCCAAAGGGGAAGCCAGGGGAATACGGGGAGACGGGTCGAAGGGGTGTGGAGGGCAAGGAAAGGAGGGGATTAAGGGGACGGGCCGAGGGGAGGGAGGCAAAGGGGGAGGGATTAAGGAGACGGGTCGAGGGGCGAGGGGAGGGGATAAGGCGAGTCGGGGGGGAGGGCAAGGGATGGGAGAAGGGAGGTAGGCGAGTACGAATCGAGGGGGTAGGGAGGCAAGGAAGGGAGGGGATAAGGGGGAAAGGGGCCGGGGGAAAGGCAAAGGAGGGGGAGGTCGGAGGTAGGGGGTTAATGGTAGTCGGGAGGGGTAACATGCCATCCATCTTTCAGCAGGTAATCTCGAAGGATGTTGTGGTTGGGAGGAGAAGGTGGGTCGAGCGAGGAGGCGTAGGGCGGAGGAGAGGAGCGAGAGGGAGGGAAGGGTTAAAGAAAGATGAAGGAAAAAAGGAAGTAAGGAGAATGGAGGAAGAAAGGTGGTCGGAGAGGAGGCGAGAGGAGTAAGGGAAGGGTTAAGAAAGATGAAGGAAAAGGAGGTAGGGAGAAATGGAGGAAGAAAAGGTGGGTCGGCAGAGGAGGCGTAGGCCGAGGAAGAGGTAGGGTCGAGAGGAAGGGAAGGGTTAAAGAAGATCAA
>NW_020870629.1:12500-14282 GCF_003789085.1 Penaeus vannamei | reverse complement strand
CTCGCCGCCCATTCGGCCCATCCATATCAGGGGTACCAACACCACCCCCTCATCAGAGAGATACTCATCTAAATCTAATTCTGCCTCACAATCCTCGTTCCCGCATTAATTTGGTCGTCCAGATCCTCATAGCCTCACAGAGAAGGACTCACAATCGGAGGGTGGTTGTGAGGGGCGGTTATTGCAGGAGGGAAATGAGGGCTCCATTAAGTAGAGTGTTGCAAGTCGTGTTTTCGCGTCTTCCGTGAAACTTTGTATTCCCTAAGGTTGGCCTTAAAAAAAAAAAAGTGTTTTTTTAGATTAATTCTTTCTTTTTCTTTTCTTTCGTTTCTCCCCTTTTTTCTTTTCCCGATTTGTTCTTTTTCTACTTCTTCCTCTTTTTTTTGCGCTAGATTTGTCCCCGCTTTCTCTCTCTTTGCTCATCTTTCTCTTTCTCTCTATCTATCTTTCTGTCTCTCTGTCTCTCTCTTTCTCTCTCTCTCTCTCTCTCTCTCTCTCTCTCTCTCTCTCCTCTCTCTCTCTCTCTCTCTCTCTCTCTCTCTCTCTCTCTCTCTCTCTCTCTCTCTCTCTTCTCTCTCTCTCTCTCTCTCTCTCTCTCTCTCTCTCTCTCTCTCTCTCTCTCTCTCTCTTCTCTCTCTCTCTCTCTTTTCTCTCTCTCTTTCTCCTTCTTCCATCTCCACCTTCTTCTTCATTTCTCTTTCCCTCTTCCTCTTCCTCTCCCTTCATCTCCCTCTCACTTTCCCTATCCCTGTCTCTCTATCTGTGTCTATTTCTACCATCTACCCTATTTTTCCTTTACCTCTTCCTTCTTTATCTTCCTCTCCCCCTTCTCCACGCTCTCTCCTTCCTCCTCCTTCGGTCCTCTCTCCTCATCTTCCTCCCCTACCCCTTCCTCTTTCCTTCCCCTTCCCCTTTCCTCTTTTCCTCTCTTCCTTGATCTCTTTCTCCTCCCTTCTCTGCCCTCTTTCCCACCCACACCCCTCCACCCACCCTCTCCCCTACCCTTAACCGCCCACTACCCTCCACCCACGCCTCTCCACCCTACCACCCCCCACCCCTCAACGCATACCCACTCTCCTAAACCCCCTCCCCCCCACTACCTCAACACACACCCCTACCCCCTCTCCTAATCCCCCTCTCCCCCGCCCCTTAACGCCACCCCTACCCTCTCCTACCACCCCTCCCTCCCCCCACCCCCTACCCACTCTCCTACCCACCCACTCACCCTCCCCAAACACACACCCCTACCCACTCTCCTAACCACCCACCCCCCACCCCCCCCCTCCCTACCTCAAAACACACCCCTACCCACTCTCCTAACCACCCACCCCCACCCACCCCCACCCCCACACACACCCCTACCCACTCTCTAACCACCCACCCCCACCCACTCCTCCCCCACCCAAACACACACCCCTACCCACTCTCCTAACCCACCCACCCCCACCACACCCACCACCCCTCTCACACACCCCTACCCACTCTCCTAACCACCCACCCCCACCCACTCCCTCCCACCCCAACACACACCCTACCCACTCTCCCACCCACCCACTACCCTTCCTTCACCCACACCCTTCCCCCCACCCACCCACCCCCATCCACTTCTCCCACCCACCCACTTCCCTTCCACCCACACCACACCCCACCCACCCCCCACCTTCCCCCCACCCAACCCTCTCACACCACCCGCGTCAAGAGATATGAATATTTCATGTTTAAGAAGTGTCTGCGGGCGCGTCTCACTCGCCGCCTCCATCGCTCATTTCGGGCGTTCGCTGC
>NW_020870629.1:5000-7500 GCF_003789085.1 Penaeus vannamei | reverse complement strand
CTCCAAGCCTTCTCTTCCCCCACTGTCATCTTCTTCTCCCTCCTCTCCACCCAAAAGTACTCATTCTCCCCCTCCCCCCCCAAGTTCTTCCTTTCCCTCCTTGCACCCCTTCTCTCACCCCTTCCCTCTCCCCCCCCAAGTCTCTTTCTCCCTCCCTCACACTCCCCATTTTCTTCTTCTCTCCCCCCCCCCAACCTCCTCCGCTACCCTCCTCCTCTCTCCTCTCCTCTCTCCTCCTCCCACCCCCCAGCCCTCTCCCCCTCCCCCCCCCCGTCCTCCTCCTCTCCCCCTCCCAGCTTCCTCTCTCCCCCGCTCTCCCCCCCTCCTCTCTAAAAGAAAGAAAGATGGATTACTACAATTCGAAAACGTTTTTCTCACTTCGAACTCATTGTTAGCGAGATGGGGGCCGTTTAAAAGTGAAGAAAAGTCGTTAAAACCGTTAAAAGTCGTTATTCAATTGTTTTCTGGTTTCTTTTCTCTTTATTTTTTTTTTTTTTTTTAGCTCATTGTTCTTTCAAAAACAAACAAAGGGAGAGAGATAAGAAGAATGCCGTGACAGTACATCGGTTCTTATTTATCTTTGTGCGTTTGTGAATGAAACTAGTCATTATCTTTTTATCTTTTTATTTATTCATTTATTTATTATTTATCTATCTATTAATTGTTATTATTATTCTATTATTATTGTTATTGTTATCATCATCATTATTATCATTATCATTATTACTATTATTATTATTATTTATTATTATTGTTATTATTATTATTATTATTATTATTATTATATTTTTCATCTTATTTTTTTTTTATTTTTATATCTATTATTATTAATTGTTATTATTATTATTATTATTAATTATTATTATATTATCAGCATCATCTTTTCATCTTTCTTTTACATTTTTATTTTTCATTTTTATTTACTTATTTATTTATTATTTATTACTATTAATCATTATTATTATTATCATTATTATTACATTATATTATCAATTATTATTATTATTATTATTACTATTATTATTATTATTATCTCTTTCATCTGATTTACTTTTATGTTTATTTTTTATTTATTTATTCATTTTTGTTTATAGGGAATCTGTACTATTGAGGTAGGAGGGGGGTGGTGGGGGGGGGGGGGGTAATTAGGGATTAGGGCGTGAGGTCGTAAGAGGAAGAAAGAAAAATGGGGGAAGGAAGAGGAGGAGAAAATAGGGAGAATGGAAAATGGGGGAGGAGAAAAGGAGAATGGATGGAGGGAGAAGGAGAGTGGGAGGAGAAAAGGGAGGGAAAGAATGGGGGGAGGAGGGAAAAAAAGGGGAAAGGGATAAGGAGGGTGAAAAGAAACGATGGACAAGAGAGAAATGGTGAGTAGGAGGGGGATAAGAGAAAGCAAGAAATGGGGAGAGGAGAAGAGGGGAAAAGAGAAAGAGATGGGATTAGAATTTAAAAAAAAAAAAATGGGCTGAGGAGAGGAGACAAGAAATAAACAATGGAAGAAAAGAAAGAGAAAATGAAGATTCAAAGAGATGAAGAAAAGGAAACGGGAGGAAGGAGAAGAGAGGGAGGAGGCAAATTTCCAAGAATAAAAGTGTGTGAAAAGGGATGAGGAAGACACTGAGAATAAAGATCGTAAGAGAGGAAGTAAAAGACAGGACATAGAAAGGAAGAAGTAAGGAAATAGACGAATTAAACAAAAAAGGGATAAAATGGGAGAAGGAACAGATAATGGAAGAACCGAAAGAGATGAAATAAAAGGGAGAAATAGAGGAGAGACAATTATACATGAAACTCACGTTCCCATAGACCACTCCCCTCCCCACCCCACCCCCCTCCCCCACCAGCGCCTCTCCCTCATTTTTTTATGGGATTGAGTAATGGGTCGATGAGGCTGTGAGGCCGGAAATGCTTTGCAATTCAGAAGAAAGTGTTTTTACTTTGTTCAAAGTGTGTATATATGCCGTATGTCTGGCTCCTCTTTCTCTGCCTTATCGTATCTCTCTATTTATCTATTTTATCTCTATCTCTCAATCGCTCACTCTTTTATCTATCTGTCTATCTATCTATCTATCTATCTATCTATCATATCTATCTATATATCTATATTATATCTATAGCTATCTATCTATCTATCTATCTATCTTTATCTATTCTATATATCATCTATATTATATATATATATATATATATATATATATATATATAATATATATATATATGTATATATATTATATATTTATATATATATATATATATATATATTATAGTGTGTGTGTATGGTATATGTATATGTGTGTGTGTGTGTGTGGTGTGTGTGTGTGTGTGGGTGTGTGTGTGTGTGTGTTGTGTGGTGTGGTGTGTGTGTGCGTGTGCTTTATGTGTGTGTACATGTGTGCGTGTGTGTTCATTAAGGCTTTCTTGCTCCCGTCTGCTCTCTGCCCCTTCCTGTTATTCTCTTTCCTGGCACACCTTGCCATCCACTTCCCCCCTCCCTTCTCAC
>NW_020870629.1:0-2500 GCF_003789085.1 Penaeus vannamei | reverse complement strand
TGTTCTTACCTGTTCTTTGTGTTTTGTTCCTTCTTTCTTGCTACTTTTCTTTCTTGTCTTATCTCTTATTTTCTATCCTCTCTTTCCCTTGTTCTTCTATTCCTTGGTCTCTTTTTTTTCTTCTTTTTCTTTTTTTCTTTCAATCTTCTTCTTCTTTCTATTTCTTCTTCTTTATCTCCCTCCTTTTTCTTCCTTTTTCTTCAATCTTCTTGCTTCTTTTTCCTTTTTTTCTTCTTTAATCTCTCTTTTTCTTTTTGTTCTTCTTTTTCTTTCCTTCTTCATCTTTCTTCTTTTTCTACGTTCCTTTCCTCCCCTTCTTCTTTTTCCCTTCTTCTCCTTTTCCCCCTCCCTCTTCTTCTTCTTTATTTTTCCTTCTTGAATTTGTTATTTTTTTCCCCTCTTCTTTATGGGGGGATTTTTTTATTTATGATGTCTCTTATGTTATTTATTCATCTAATTTACATTATTTTTTCTACATAATCTTTTTTTTAAGCCTTTGAGTGTTCTCCCGCGGCCGCAGGTTGAAGGTGGACCCCGTCCCCCCACCAGCTTAAGATAACCAAGAAGAAAAAAATAAAAATTAAAAATAAAAATAAAACGAGCATTATTATATCGCGCCCTATCCTTTACTTACGCGGAGTCCCAAGAGTAATGATTTAAAGGTGAGGTGAGTGACGTAAAGGCACTGTATCTGTACAGTAAGGGCTTTCTGGTAAGTAGTTGCCGGCCTGCCACGTGGCAGAAGGGGGGGGGGGGGGAGCTACTTGAACGTCTGGTGCAATCTGATAGTGTGTGTTGCTGTGTGTGTGTGTGTGTGTTTGTGTGTGTTGTGGTGTGTGTGGTGTGGTTGGTTGCTGTGTGGTGTGGGGATGTGCGCTCATCCTTCGGGGCTCTCGCGAGGAGTTTTGTTTGGTGTGTTGGAGTTGTTGTTTGTTGTATGTAGGCGTGTTGGGTGGTTTGTTTGTGTGTTTGTTTGGTTTTTGTGTGTGTAGGTTGTTGTTTGGTTTTTTTTGGTTTGTAAGGTGTGTTTGTGTATTTTGTGTTTGGATTTGTGTGTTTGTATAGGTTGTGGGTTGTGTGTGTTTTTATTTTTATATTTATGCGTGTTTGTGTGTTGGGTTTGGTCCCTGTTTTTGTGGGTTTGTGTTGTGATGATTTTTGGTTTGTATGTGTGTTATGTATCTTTGGGTCTGTTTTTATTTTGGTATGTGAATCTGGTCTCTGTTTTGTTTGTCTTTTTTGTCTCCTCTTTCCCCCCTTAACTATCTCTCTCCTCTCCTCATTCTGTTTTGGTTTGTTGTCAGTCTCTCTCCTCTTCGCTTCTTCTCTACCTGTTCTCTTTCTCTTCTTCTCCTCCCTTCCTCTCCTCTCCCGTTCTCTCACACCGGTCCGTCTTTCTCTCTTCTCTCTCTTGTCCAGCTTCATCTCCTCTCTCCCATCTCTCTCTCTCTATCTATTATTATCTATCTATCTTATCTATCTTAATTCTGTTGGTCTGCTCTAAATTAATTTATCTTTATTCTACCTACCCTTACTATCTATTATCTATTTTATTCTAATCTGCTATCTATTTTATTATTCCTCTGGGGATCTTTCTATCCCTCTGTGTATCTCATTTTACCCTATTTGTCCTTTTTTTCTCCTTGATAAATATTGGGAAACTCAAAACATGGGTAGGTAAAGTAAGAATATTTAAAGAGTAACGTGTGTTTCTCGTGGCAAAAAAGCAGCCGGAGTCTTTAGCCTTGTGCTTGGCTCTCTTTCTTTCTGGGCTATTGGGGGCTGTGAACATAAGAGGCAGATAGTCAATGTGTGTATGTGTGTGTTCTTGCCTAGTCGTTTCAGTACGGGAGAAAGAGGCTAAGTTCAAGGTGGCCCCGTCGTGCTATTGTAATTGTCGTATAACTTTAAATTGAGGGTACAGTTTTGCGCTCACCTACATGTTTGGGGGGAGAGACTGTTGTACACGATTCAATAGTTCCTGTTTTGGGAAACTAATATTTTTTGACAATCTTTAATCACCATATCATTTTTCAACCTCTCACTTATTGTTGTGTCTCTTTGTCGGTTCTCTTTGTGGGTTCAGTGAATTTCAAAAAGTCATTCCTTATCTATTTACTCTTCCTGTAGATGCAGTTGAACACGCATACTCAATGTCCTGAAGGTACCTTTCCTTCTTTTTCTTCCAAGGTAGTAAAGTCTAATTTTCTGTAGTCTGGTTTCGGGTAAACAGCAGAATTAGACACGAACAAATAGATGATAGAAGAAAGAAAAAGACAGAGAGACAAAGAGAGAGAGAGACAGACCGAGAGAGAGCGGCGAGAAGAGGAGGAAGAGAAGAGAGAGAGAAGAAGAAGATAGGAGAGGAGGATAAATAGAGAGATAGAAGAGAGAGAGAGAGAGAGGAGAGAGAGGAGAGAGAGTAGAGAAGAGGAGAGAGGAGAGAGAGGGAGGAGAGAGAGAAGAAGAGAGAGAAGAGAAAGAGAGAGGGAGACAGACA
>NW_020870628.1:1040269-1067663 GCF_003789085.1 Penaeus vannamei | reverse complement strand
AAGAGTGAGGAGAGGGGAAAGATAGGGAGAGGGAAAAAAAAAAAGGAAGGAGGGGGAGAAAAAGAGACAAAGAGAGGGAGAAGGGGAAGAGAGAAGATATAGAAGAGAAGGAGAGGGAGAAAAGAGAGAGAGAGAGAGAACAGAGAGAGAAGAGAGAGAAAGAGAGAGAAAGAGAGAAAAGAGAGAGAAAAGAGGAGAGAAGAGAGAGAGAAAGAAGATCGAGAGAAAGACCGACAAAAGAACGAAGAAAAGAAGAGAGAGAGAGAAGAGAGAGAGAGAAGACGAGTAGAGACGAGAGAGACGAGAGAGGAGAGAGAGATAGACGAAGAGAGATAGATTGTTTGTTCCGCTCGTGTTCCTCTGCTTCGAGGCTCCCAGGCAACCTCTGGCGGCACTTGCCTGGCGCCCCCATTTGTCATCCGTCAAGACCGTTCGTTGGAGAACCTTTGTAGACTGTTCGAATCAGCTGTTCTGTGAGCGATCAGGGAAGGGCCGAGGACGTCGTAGAACCGAGGTGCGGAGGTGTGAGGGGGGAGTTTAGAATAGGGAAAGACGGTGTTAGGGCGATAGAGTGATGGGCTGGGTGAGGGGGAACTGGGGGGAGATGTGGATGGAAAGGAGGAAATGGAGGGAGGGAGTAGAGAAAGTGAGAAAAAGGGAAAGGAAGTAGGAGGGAAAAGAAAATTAGGGAGAGGTAGGTCTATAGGGAAGAATAGAAGGAAGGAATCGATGGAGAAAGTGGGTAAGAGGGATGAGTTTCGAAAGGGGGGGAAGGAGGGGGGGCGAGACACATTACCTGGACGAAGGACTTCTTATGGGGATGGGAGAGAAGGAGAGGCCGGGCGAGGAGGTGGGAATAGGGTTGGAGTAAGAGGGCACGACGGTGCGACGCGAAGGGGGGAATGTTGAGCGAGAAGGAGAGGGAAGAGGGAGGGAGAGTGGAGGGCCGAAGGGGACAAAGAGGAGGGGAAAGTTGAAGAGAGGAGAGAAAGTCTGCGGAGGAGGAGACGAATCGGGGAAGTGAGAAGGATAGGGAGAGAGAGAGGGAGCGTGGTGGAGGTAGGTGAGGACGAAGCGGGGAAGTGAAGAGAAGGAGAGGGAGAGTGGGAGAAGATGAGAAGGGAGGGGAGGAGTGAGGGGGGGAGACGAGGGGAGAGACGGAGAGAGGAGAGAGTGGGGGGCGGGTAGGGGGGAGACCGATAACATTCCTCGGAAGGGCGTTCTCATGAGCACCGAACGCGAACTAAAAGGCGTCATTGGATCCTATTACGCATATTGCCTCGCTTGATCAGGCGGGGGGCGGGGGGCGGGTGAATGGAGGGGGGGTTGGTTGGGGGGAGAGGGAAGGGAAGGGAGAGAGGGGAGGGTTGGTTAGGGGAAGAGGAGAGGGAAGAACGGAAGGATGGGGAAGGGAGGAGAGGGAGGAGGGTGTTTGGTTGGGAGGAGGGAGGAGGGGGGAGAGAGTGGAGAAAGGATGGAGGAGGGAAGAGGTAGACGGGGGGTAGGAGGAGAGGGGGAGAGAGGGGTTGGTGGGGGGAGAAGAGGGGTGGTTGGGGAGGAGAGGAGGAAGAGTTTGAGGAAGAGGGGAGAAAGGGGGAGGGTGGATGGGGGAGAGAGGAGAGGGAGGGGATGAGGAAGAGGGAGAGAGGAAAGGGAGGGAGGGAGGAGAAGATTGAGCAGACGGTAGAGGGATAGAATAAAGAGAGAGGAGAGGAAGAGCGGGAAGAGAAAGAAGAGGTTGGAAAGAGGAAAGCGAATAAAGACGAGAGACAGGGAGATATAAAGAAAAGAGAGAGAGAGAAGGAGAGGAGAGAGAGAGAGAGAGAGAAGAGAGAGGAAGAGAGAGAGAGAGAGAGAAAAGAGAGAGAGGGGGGAGTGGAGAGAGTGTGGTATATAAACAGAGACATGAAAAAGAGAACAATATAGAAAGAAGTGTGAGGAGAGAGAGAAAGACATGAAATAATATGGAGGAGGAAGAAAAAGAAAAGAAAAAACATGACAATAAGAAAGTGTGAGAAAGAAGAAGAAAGGAAGAACGAGAGAGAGAGAGAGAGAGAGAGAGAGAGAGAGAGAGAGAAGAGAGAGAGAGAGAGAATGTCGTAGGCTTGGGAAGAGGTCAGGTTGCTCGTCGAAGGGGGGGGAGGGGTCGAGGGCGGAAGGGGGGATAAACACAATAGGGAAGAGGGATTAGAAGGAGGAAGTGGAGGGGATGAGGACAATGAGTGAGTGGGGACAGAGGTGGAAGAAGAGGGGGGCAAAGGAAGGAGAAGAGGAAGTAGAGAGGAGGAGGAAGAAGGAGGAAGGAGGTGGTGGAGGAGGAGGAGGAGGAGGAGAGAAGAAGAAGAAGAAGAAGAAGAAGAAGAAAAGAAGAAGAAGAAGAAGAAGAAAAGAAGAAGAAGAAGAAGAAGAAGAAGAGAAGAGAGAAGGAGGAGAGGGAAGGAGGTAGGAGGAGGAAGAGGAGGAGAAGAGGAGGGGGGCGAAAAAGAGGAGGAGGAGAAGGGAGGAAGAGGAAGGAAAAAGAAGAGGAGGAGGTGGGGATAAGAAAGAAGATGGAAAAAGAAATTGGAAGAGAGAGAGGTCAGGTGGCCAGGTCGGGGGTGGGGGGGTAGGGGAGGACATGAAAGTGGGAATAAACAAGGGTCAGATGCCGTAGAAGTGATGAGAAGGGAGGGAGGAGGGGAGAGAGGAAGGAGGGAAGGAGGGGGGAGGAGGGAGGGGGAGGGAGGGAGGAAGGAAGAGAGGAAAAGGAAGGAAGGAAATGGAGGAAGGGATGGGGGGAGGATGGGAGGAAGGAAGGAAGGAAGAGAGGAAGGGAAGAAAAGGGAGTAAGTAGGGAAGGAGGAAGGGAAGAAAAGAGGAAGGACGGAAGTGAGTAAGGAAGGAAGGAGAGGGGGGAGGACGGCCCGGGGCACAGGTCAGGAAGGAAGGAAGGAAGAGAGGAAGGAGTAAGGAAGGAAGGAAGGAAGAGAAGGAAGGAAAGAAGGAAAGGAAGAAGGGAGAGAGGGAGGGAAGGGAGGCGGCATCCCGGGGCACAGGTCAGGCACAAAGCCGGACTCGAAGCCAGTTTTAGAAACCGGCGTGTCGTTATGGGGCGTCCCTCCGCTTGTAATGAGAGGCTATTGACTCCCCGGCCGCCGGATCGACTCGGCTGGAACGACTTACCTGAACGCGGTGGTGCCCTCGCGTTTCTTTTTTTGGGTGGGGGTGGGGTGGGGGTGGGGTGGGGGGGGAGTGGGGCGAGGGGGGAGGGAGGAGGGGAGAGTTGGGAAGGTATTGTGTATATGTACGACTCACTGTATTGGGTTTTCTCTCTCCTTTTCTGTTCTGTTCTCTTTCTCTCTCTTCTTCTTTCTCCTTCTTTCTTCTTCTCTTCTCTTCTCTTCTCTTCTCTTCTCTTTCTCTCTCTCTTCTCTCTCTCTCCTCTTCTCTCCTCTCTCTCTCTCTCTCCTCTCTCTCCTCTCCTCTCCTCTCCCTCCTCTCCTCTCTCTCTCTCTCTCTCTCTCTCTCTCTCTCTCGTTTCACGGAGGTTGCTGTTGGGGTCAGGATGGGATGGAAGGAAGCCGTGACAGAAAGGAAAAGAATGACACTAATGTAAGAGCTGTCGGTTCTGTGCGTTCTACAGGTGGAGGAGGAGGGAGGAAGAGGAGGAGGGGGAGGAAGAGGGAAATAGGAGGAGGAGGAGGGGAGGGAAGGGAGGAGGAGGGAGGGGGAAGGGAGGAGGAGGGGAGGAGGAGGAAGGAAGAAGGAGAAGAGGAGGAGGAGGAGGAGGAGGAGAGGAGGAGGAGGAGAGACAAAGAAGAAGAAGAAGAAGAAGAAAAAAAAAGAGGAAAAGGAAGAGGAAGAGGAAAGGGAAAAGGATAGCATTAAGGATGGGGAGTCCTTGGGAAGGGAAAGGGGATAAGGATTAGTCTCACGGGCAAAGGAAGCGAAAGAGAAGAAGGAAGGAATGATATAAATACCCTGTGGAAGGGAAAGGATACGTCAATAAACAGCGTATGAAAGAAATTATTTAGGGTGTTCAGTGCAATTCAATATATGTGGATGTAATTAAGTGAACAGGAAGGGGAAATATTTTTTTAATAGAAGAAATGTTAGATCAGGAAGGGGAAATATCTTTTGTTAAAGAGGAGAGATCAATAAAGAGAGAAATATAGATAGAAATGAATAGAAATGTACGGGGTAGATAGCATAACTAACGTTTGCAATGCAGGAAGTATTTAATTAAGTTTTAGGTCACGTGTTTGAAGGCAGTTCGAGGGGGGGGGGGCTCTTTTTCAGACGAAAAATCTAAAAAAAAAAAAAAAATGGATAAAAAAAAAAGTTAATGGCTCTTTCTTTGAATATTTACGTCCCCAAAATGTTTGATTGAAAGCTAAAGAAACTGGATAGAAAGTAAAAGTTGATGGCTCTTATCTGAAATATTTACATCTAAAAAATGATCTGATTTAGTATGGTGGGCGTCAGTTTCTCGAAGGGGAGAAAGTCTACGGACTATCTATCCAGGTTTCACATACTCAGTGGGGATTGTAAGCAAGGAAGACGGGCGGTCAGAAGGAGGGTTTTCAGGGAGAGGGTTTCAGGAAGGTTTTCAAAGAGGGTTTCAGGTAATAAAAGGGTTACAGTTTTCAGGAATAAGGGTTTCAGGAAGGTTTTTAATTTTCAGGAAGATGTTTTTAAGGAGGAGGGTTTCAGTTTTCAGTTTTCAAGAAAAGGTTTTAGGGGAACTTTTCAGAAGAGTTTTAGGGAGAAACTTTTCAGGAAGAGTTTTTTAGGGAAGAAACTTTCAGGAAGAGACTTTTAGGGAGAAAAAATTTCAGGAAGATTTTCATTTTTGAGGAAGAAAGGTTTCAGTTTTCAGGAAGAAACGTTTCAGGAAGATTTTCATTTTTCAGGAAGAAGGGTTTCAGAAGGTCGTGGAACAACTTTGGGACAACTTGATTGAGTTCATCGTCAAACTTCTGTTCATACCAAGTGCGAGATTGATGTATTTTTTTTTAAATATGACGCGGTGAAATAGTGTGAAAGAATGTGAGGGAAAAGGAGAGAGAGAGAGAGAGAGAGAGAGAGAGGACAGAGACAGAGACAGAGACAGAGACAGAGGACAGAGACCAGAGACGACAGAGACGACAGAGACAGAGAAAGACAGAGAGACAGAACAAGAGACAGAGACAGAGACAAAGAGAGAAAAGAGACAGAGCGACAGAGACAAGACAGAGACAGAGACAGTAACAGACAGAGACAGAGAGAGACAGAGAGACAGGACAGGACAGAGAAAGAGAGAGAGAGAGAGAGAGAGAGAGAGAGAGAGAGAGAGAGAGAGAGAGAGAGAGAGGAAGAGAGAGAGGAAGAAGAGAGAGAGAGAGAGAAGAGAGAGAGAAGAGAGGGAAAGAGAGAAGAGAGAGAAAGGAAGAAGAAAGTGTGTGTGGAGAGAGAGAGAAAGAGCAAGAGAACAAGAGAGCAAGAGAAACAGAGAGCAAGAGAGCAGAGAGAGAGAAGAGAGAGAGGAGAGAGAGAGGAGAGAGGACGATCAGAACAATTTCGATAAGCAAGCGGTTAGTTCCGGAAGTCCTGGCTGTTCTGCTGCTGTTCTGCCCTCTCGCGGCGAACCGTTGCAGTTATGAGAGCAGCGGAGAGCCCGAGTGAATTTGTGGGGAACTTTCAAAAGCAATATGGGAGGGCTACGAGTATCGGTCTCAGCGACGGAAGCAATTTATGACTTAAAGGCACAGCGAGCGAGGGGGAAGCAAGAGAGAAAGAGAGAGAGAGAGAGATTGATTGAGGGAAAGAAGAGAGAGAGAGATTGATTGAGGGAGAGGGAGGAGAAGAGATTGATTGAGGGAAAGAGAGAGGGAGAGGATTGATTAAGGAGGGAGAGGAGAAGGAGAAGGCTGAAAGATGATAGACTGATGGAGAGGACAGACTGATAGATTGATAGATGGATAGATGGAGAGGAGAGGAGAGGAGAAGGAGAGGGAAGAAGGAGAGGGAGAAGGGAGAGGAGGAAAGAGAGAAGAAGGGGAGAGAAGGGAGACGCAAGAGAAGGAGAGAGAGGGAGAGGGGGGAGGGAGGCGGGAGGGAAAGGAGAGAGAGGAGAAAGAGGAGAGAGAGAGAGATTGAGGGAGAGAGAGGAGAGAGATTGATTGAGGGAGAAGAGAGAGAGAATTGAGAGAAAGAGAGAGGAGAGAATTGATTGAGTGAGAGGGGAGAGAGAGAGATTGATTGAGGGACAAGAGAGAGAGAGAGAGATTGATTGAATGAGGAGAGAGGAGAGGGAGAGGGAGAGAGAGAGAGAGAGAGAGAGGAGAGAGAAGAGAGAGGAGAGAGAGAGAGAGAGAGAGAGAGAAGAGAGAGAGAGAGAGAGAGAGAGAGAGAGAGAGAAGAGAGAGAGAGGGAGAGAGGAGAGAGAGAGAGAGAGAGAGAGAGGAGAGAGGGAAGAGAGAGAGAGAGACAGACAGACAGATTATGCGTGGTGTGGGAAAGAGAGGAGAGAGAGAAGAAGAGAGAGAGAGAGAGAGAGAAAGTGTGTGGTGTGAGAGAGAGAGAAAGAGAAAGAGAAAGAGAGCAAGAGAACAAGAGAACAAGAGAGAAAGAAAAAGAGAGAGAGAGAGGACGACCAGAACAATTTCGATAAGCAGCGGTTAGTTCCGGATCCTAGGCTGTTCTGCTGCTGTTCTGCGCCTCTCGTGCGAACGTTGCAGTTATGAGAAGCAGCGGAGAGCCGAGTGAATTTGCGGGGAACTTCAAAAGCAATATGGGAGGCTAGAGTTTCGGTCTCAGCGACGGAAGCAATTTATGACTTAAAAGGCACGGCGAGCGAAGCAGAGAGAGGGAGAGAGCAGATTGAGAGGGAGAGGAGAGAGAGATTGATTGAGGGAGAGGGAGAGAGAGAGATTTGATTGAGAGAGGGAGAAAGAGAGAGAGAGATTGATTGAGGGAAAGATGAGAGAGATTGATTGAGGATTAGAGAGGAGAGATTGATTAAGGGAGAGGGAGAGGGAGAGAGAGGGAGAGGGAGAGGGAGAGGGAGAGGGAGAGGGAGAGGGAGAGGAAGAGGAAGAGGAAGAGGAGAGGAGAGAGGAGAGGGAGAGGAGAGGGAGGAGGGAGAGGAGATGGAGATGGAGATGGAGATGATGGAGAGGAGAAGAGAGAGAGAGAGGAAGAGAGAAGACGACGAGAGAGAGAGAGAGAGAGAGAAGAGAGAGAGAGAAGAGAGAGAGAGAGAGAGGAGAGGAGAGAGAAGAGGAGAGAGGGAGAGAGAGAGAGAGAAGAGAGAGAGAGAGAGAGAGAAGAGAGAAGAGAGAGAGAGAGAGAGAGAGAGAGAGAGAGAGAGAGAGAGAGAGAGAGAGAGAGAGAGAGAGAGAAAGAGAGGAGAAAGAGAAAGAGAAAGAGAAAGAGAGCAAGAGAGAGAGAGAAAAGAGAAAGAGAACAAGAGAACAATCAGAACAATTTCGATTAAGCAGCGGTTAGTTCCGGAAGTCCTGGCTGTTCTGCTGCTGTTCTGCCCTCTCGTGGCGAACCGTTGCAGTTATGAGAACAGCGGAGAGCCCGAGTGAATTTGCGGGGAACTTCAAAGCAATATGGAGGCTAGAGTGCGGTCTCAGCGACGGAAGCAATTTATGACTTAAAAGCACAGCGAGCGAGGGGAAGCAGAGAGAAAAGAGAGAGCGGAGAGATTGATTGAGGGGAAAGAGCGAGATTGATTGAGGGAAAGAGGAGAGAGAGAGATTGATTTAGGAGAGGAGAAGAGGAGAGAGAGAGATTGAGGGAAAGAGAGAGAGAGATTGATTGAGGGAGAAGAGAGGAGAGAGAGATTGATTAAGGGAGAGGGAGAGGAGGGGAGAGGAGAGAGAGGGAGGGGAGAGAAAGAAAGATAGAAGAGATAGATGATAGATTGATGGGGAGATAGATGATAGATTGATAGAGGGAGAGGAGAGCGAGAGTGAGAGCGAGAGCGAGAGCGAGAAGGAGAGCGATGGAGCGAGAGGAGATGGAGATGAGAAGAAGGAGAAGGAGGGAGATGGAGATGGAGATGGAGAAGAGAGATGGAGAAGGAGAAGGAGAAGGAGATGGAAGATGGAGATGGAGAAGGAGAAGGAGAAGGAGAAGGAGAAGAGAGAAGAGTAAGAGAAGAGAAGAGAAAGAGAAAGAGAAAGAGAAAGAGAAAGAAAAAGAGAAAGGAAGGAGAAGGAGAAGAGAAGTAGAGAGAGAGAGAGAAGAGAGAGAGAGAGAGAGAGAGAGAGAGAGAGAAGAGAGAGAGAGAGAGAGAGAAGAGAGAGGGAGAGAGAGAAGAGAGAAGAGAAGGGGGGGGAAGGGGGAGGGGAAGCAGAGGGGGGGCGAGAAGATGATAGTTATAACATTGATTATATAAAGTTAAAGTTCTTATGATGTTGAGGAAGAAGAGGAGGAGGATAATGATGATAAAGTGTGGAAAATTAAGGAAGAAGGAGAGTAGGAGAAGGAGGACGTAAAAGAAGAAAGGAAGGGGAAAAAGAACCAAAATCTGAAGGAGAAGGAGGTAGAGAAAGCGAAAAGAAGATAACAGTGAAATAAAGAAAAAATACTGGAGTAGAGAGAGAAAAAAAAGTATCTGAATCAGTAAGGAAAGAGTAGAAAAAAGAAGAGAAGAAAAAAAGAAGATAACAGTGAAATAAAGAAAAAATACTGGAGTAGAGAGAGAAAAAAAATTATCTGAATCAGTAAGGAATGAGTAGAAAAAAGGGAGCAGAGAAGAAAGAAGAGGAGGTGGGAGAGGAAAAGGAAAATGGGAAGGGCGTTGATTGAAGAGTCTTCACAGAAAAAAAAAAAATGGAAGTCGATACCGAGAGGGCGAGAGAGAGAGCGAAGGAGAAACTCAATTCTATATTTGCGTTTGGGCGGGGGAGCGAGGGCGTGTTGCCTTCATTAAGCTGTTTTATTAAGAGGAGGCTAGATTAAACGACATCGGAGAAGGCTAGACGGATGCGTCGAAATAAGCGGAGCCGCCCGCTGGGTTTCATTAGAAGGGAAATGAAGTCTTGGTCGGTCTGGTTTCGGGTTATGGGCAAGTAATTGCTTCTGGGCGCGAGAATGGGCGTCTCGAAGGTCTCTGGATAATGCACGGCGGTCATGCGGGGTAGAATGAGGGAGAAGGGGAGGTAATTATTCTCAAATAATGATTTTAAAATGCTTAAATGTCTTCGCTTTTTCTGGCCATGTGTTAGGTTAATCACTCTGGCAGAATCCCGTTTTCTATGACCGTTCACTTCTCGCTTGTGTGTTTATTGCCTTTTATTGCTTTGTGTTATTGCGTATTGCTTTTGGGTGTTCTTTTTCGTTGCACCTCATTTTGTCTGATGGCAATATTCCATTTTCTCTGGCACTCTCCCGTTTCTGGTAATTTCCCAGTTATCCCATTTTTTTTTTTTCTCTCTCCATTTTATGTTTATGTCCGTGTGTTCAATTGTCGCATTTGCCTTGGCTCTCTTTTCCCTCCAGCATTGCCTTTTCTCATCAACATTGCAAATTCTCTTCTTCCCACGTTCTCGTTGCCTTGCAAAAAGGGAGGGAGGGAGGGAGAGGAGGGGAGGGAAGGGAGGAGGGAGGGGAGGAGGAGGGAGGAGGGAGAGAGGGAGGAGAGGAGGAGAGAGAGAGAGAGAGAGAGAGAGAGAGAGAGAGAGAGAGAAGAGAGAGAGAGAGAGAGAGAGAGAGAGAGAGAGAGAGAGAGAGAGAAGAGAGAGAGAGAGAGAGAGACAGAGAGAGAGAGAGCGAGATCAAGAGCAAGAAAGAGAGCAACATCTCGGCGACGCAACACAAGCTCTTCTGTAAATTTTATAGGCCTACTTCACGGCGTCTCATTCCTCTTCTCTTCCGCTTTATTTCATCCGCGCTTCGAGAACAGTGATAGAAAGGTGGAAGAAGAAATACGAATAAAGGGATGTGTATATAAGAAGAAAGTGAAAATGATAATGTAAGAATTCTTCTTTGCATAGGCCTACACCGGATCGAGAGAAAAAAATATCTCCTCTCCTCTTCTCTTCTCTTTCTCTTCTCATACAGAAAGATAGATAAAAGAACAGAGAAAAAGAAAGGAAGAGACAGTACGAGTGTTAAATGAAGTATCGAGATTAATAAGATTATTATTAATAGTAATATAAAAGTGCTATTTGTAGTTTTGACCTAAAAAGATTATGAATTAAACGATAAACTAATACATGATGAATAAATGAAGGAAGAAGCCAGACACTTGAAAAAAAAAAAAAAAACTTTTGCATTTCATTCGTGCTTTTGCAATCTCGGGATGCTTGTGGTCGAGGGCGAGGCCGCCGTCGAGCAAGAAGGGCGCTTTGGAGAGCAGACCCAGGCCGGAAGGGTTTTATTTTTCTCTCTTTTCTCTTTCTCTCTTTCTTTTTCTTTTTCTTTCTTTTTTTTTTCTTTTTCTTTTTCTTTTCTTTTTCTTTCTTTTTCTTTCTTTTCTTTTTCTTTCTCTTTCTCTCTCTCTCTCTCTCTCTCTCTCTCTCTCTCTCTCTCTCTCTCTCTCTCTCTCTCTCTCTCTCTCTCTCTCTCTCTCTCTCTCTCTCTCTCTCTCTCTCTCTCTCTGTTTCTCTCCTTCGCCCCGTGGAAGTGATGTTGGTTGTGTGTTGTGTTTAGAAGGAAGGAAGGAGCGACTCTCAAAGCTTTCTCCTACCGCTTCTTTCTCCTTCCCTTCCATTCTTTCTCTCCCCCCCTCTCTTCCTCTCTCTCTCTCTCTCTCTCTCTCTCTTCTCTCTCTCTCTCTCTCTCTCTCTCTCTCTCTCACTCTCTCTCTCCTCCTCTCTCTCTCTCTCTCTCCTCTCTCTCTCTTTCTCTCTCTCTTTTCTCTCTCTCTCTCTCTCTCTCTCTCTCTCTCTCTCTCTCCTCTCTCTCTCTCTCTCTCTCTCTCTCTCTCTCTTCTCCTCTCTCTCTCTCTCTCTTCTTTCTTCTCTTTCTCCTCTCTCTCTCTCTCTCTCTGTTTCTCTCTCTCTCTCTCTCTTCTCTTCTCTCTCTCTCTTTCTCTCTCTCTCTCTCTCTCCTCTCTCTCTCTCTCTCTCTCTCTCTCTCTCTCTCTCTCTCTCTCTCTCTCTCTCTCTCTCTCTCCTTCGCCCCGTGATGTTTTGTGTTGTTGTTGCACTCTCAAAGCTTTCTCCTACCACTTCTTTCCCTCTCTCCCTTCCCTTCTTTCTCTCCTCTTCTTGTTTTTCTTCTTCCCTCTCTCTCTCTCCCAAGCGAACACCTCCTTGGCCTCGTGGAAGTGATGTCGGTTGTGTTGTTGTTGTTGTTGTTGTTGTTGGAAGGAAGGAAGGAAGAGGCGACTCTCCGAGGATCGGGAATTATTTTAGTGTCGGGGAAAAGGAATTCGTGGCTGGGGGATATATATATATTTTTTCCTTTTCGCTTTTTTTGTATTTTTTTCTCGCCTGTTTCTCTCGTTTTTCTTTTTTTCTTTCTCTTTTGTTTTGGTTTTTCTCTTTTTTTCGTATTTTGACCTTTTTCTCTTCTTTCTCTTTTATTCACTTTTTTCTCGTTTTTTTTTTTTTTTTCTTTTTTTTCGTATTTTGACCTTTTTCTCTTTTTTCTCTTTTATTCACTTATTTTCTCTCTTTCTTTTTTTTCTTTTTTCCCGTATTTTGACCTTTTTCTCATTTTTCTCTTTGTGTGTTTTGTCTCTCTTTTTTTTTTTTTTTCGTATTTTGACCTTTTTCTCCCGAGTAAGATGGATCTATTTATGGTATGGTTTTAATTACTGGCTCTTTGGTTGCGTGGGTTTTGACGAAAGGTAATTCATATGTTTATGAACCGTATTCATGTTGACAAATGAGGAAAGGTATGAATGAGAACGAATATCTTCACAATACAAGAGATGTATTTAACCGGTTTCGATTATATCTTCGTCAGAAATACATGAATTTCATGTATTTCTGACGAAGATATAATCGAAACCGGTTAAATGCATCTCTTGTATTGTGAAGATATTCGTTCTCATTCATACCTTTCCTCATTTGTTTTATCTTGTTATTTTTGTGTTAGCGATTTATTTTAGGGGTAATACCATTTTTGGGGATTTAAAAGGGATTTAAGAAAACTATTTTTTTTTGGGGGGGGGGGGGTTGGGGGGTAATATTGTCTCTGGAGGTTTCTCTTTAATTTTTTTTTTTCATTTTCAGTTTTCTTAGTGTCATTTTTTGAAGTAGATTTTTGTTATCGTTCTTTGTTGTTATAGGCTATTTTCATGGTATAATTATTTAATTTATTGTTAATTAATCTATTTATTTATTTATTTATGTATATTGGAGGGAGATATAAGCTAAAAAACAAAATCTAGAGATAGCAATTTTTTTAGCTAAAAAGCTCAGGTAGGCCTATATACTGTACAGAACTCTGAATAAGAGATAAAATAGGCCTACACGGCGCGACAAGAGGAGGAAAGTTCAATTACTGGGTGTTGATGAGGGAACCTGCCATGGGTCGTCATGAAAGAGGCAAATCGGATTAATTACAGTTATTAATGAAAGCGGAGCCAAGGATTGAAGCGAGGGGAGGGAGGGGGAAGGGTGGGGGAGGGGAGGGGTGGGGGGCTGGTTTTTAAATTGGGAGGGGGAGGGGGTGGGGAGGGTGGAGGGCTGGTTTTTGAATTGGGGAGGGGGAGGGTGGGAGGGGTGGGGCTGGGGAGGGGGGGGGAAGGGGTGGGGGTGGGGGGTTGGGGCGTTTTTTTTTTTAATTTTTGGCCGCGGTTGGAAAGACTTAATTATGAAGTGTGGGAAGGGGAACGCGATTCTGTGTTGCTATTGATATTTTTATTCATATTTATTCATATTTATATTCACAATATATTCACAACATATTCACGATATATTCACAAGACCGCTAGACTGGATTTTTGAAAAACCGCTAGATAGAAGCGTAAAAAAAAAATCCTCATATTTTCCCGCTCAAAAGGGGATTAAAAAAAGCGCTGAATATAAATTTTAAGGATTTTCCCTAGATCATGATTCAGAAAGTCGAGCGGGGAAAGAGCAAGAATTCCCTGTTTTAGGGGAAAACCAGACCGACCGGGCGTGTCTGCGGGGGAGAAAATGGCGGATAAAATGTCAGGTAAAATCCGAGTGGTTTAAGGACGTGGGTTTTCTTAAATTTAAGGGAGGGAGGTGGATTTAAGTTAAGTGGGTTTATTTACCAGTGGGTTTTCCTTAGATTTAAGGGAGGGAGGTGGATTTAAGTTAAGTGGGTTTATTTACCAGTGGGTTTATCTTAGATTTAAGGGAGGGAGGTGGATTTAAGTTAAGTAGGTTTATTTACCAGTGGGTTTATCTTAGATTTAAGGGAGGGAGGTGGATTTAAGTTAAGTGGGTTTATTTACCAGTGGGTTTTCCTTAGATTTAAGGGAAGGAGGTGGATTTAAGTTAAGTAGGTTTATTTACCAGTGGGTTTTCCTTAGATTTAAGGGAGGGAGGTGGATTTAAGTTAAGTAGGTTTATTTACCAGTGGGTTTTCCTTAAATTTAAGGGAGGGAGGTGGATTTAAGTTAAGTGGGTTTATTTACCAGTGGGTTTTCCTTAGATTTAAGGGAGGGAGGTGGATTTAAGTTAAGTGGGTTTATTTACCAGTGGGTTTCCTTAGATTTAAGGGAGGAGGTGGATTTAAGTTAAGTAGGTTTTTACAGTGGGTTTTCCTTAAATTTAAGGGAGGAGGTGGATTTAAGTTAAGTGGTTTATTTACCAGTGGGTTTTCCTTAGATTTAAGGGAGGAGGTGGATTTAAGTTAAGTAGGTTTATTTACCAGTGGGTTTTCCTTAGATTTAAGGGAGGGAGGTGGATTTAAATTAAGTTAAGTTTATTTACCAATCTGGTTATCTGCTCAGGCGTGGGCAATCGTGATTACAGAGTTACACGTATTTACATGAGCATTATAACCTCTCCGATCGGGATTCGATCCCTCGCCGCCATTGCAGGATCGAATCCCGATCGGAGAGGTTATAATGTTCATGATAAAAAATGCGGTAATGCATTATTCCATCTTACATATTTACATACATTCGACAGAGTACAGTATTCTGTGATTACAGTAATTGTAAATGGTAAAATTGGGAATGCAAGTCATACACCATGCAAAAGTATATTACCCAAGTTGATATACCTTTGTCTTTGTGTTTAAATAGCAGTATTCTGTAATGTGTTCTATGATAATTATAGTTTTACATAGTAAAATTAGGATATAGCATGAGTATGTCCTCCAGCGTATCATATGCAATGAAATAATCACATAGTTCTTTGTACCTCATGCTAGGTGGTCTGAAAGGCTGTACCACATGACACTTCCGAGATAAAGTGCTCAAGTGTTCGTTATTTTCCTCGTTTCACGGAAGTGGACTTAGTTTAGTTAAGTCCTTTATTTACCACCCTGGCTAACTGCACAGGCGTGGGCAAGCTGTGGTACATTTGATGGTCAAAGCATTATATAATAGCATTACAGTGTAGATCTAGATCATAAGATTATTACGGTCTAAAATATATCATTTAAAAGAAAAGAACAATCAGTGATTTATCTACTCGTCTGTCAAGCCGGCTTACGAGGGGGTCTACTTGTGAAATGTGGAGGGAAAATCCGAAGAGTTTTTCAATAGGGAAAAATTGATTCTTAAATGTAGGCGATCAAAAGTTTGGATGCAAAATAAATGAATGATGAAAAATGGGAAGGGGGGATTGAATAAAGGAAAGTGAAAAGGGAAGATGAATTATTCATCACACAAGGCTAGAGTGGGGGAGCTGGCCTGGGGGGGGTGGTACTGAGCATTTTCTTAAACAGCTGAAAGTTTTCTTTTTGTTGTTATTGTTGTTTTCGTTGTCAGCGGAAACTTGCAAGTGGCGGAAAGTTCAAATTAAGGAAGATCTCTCGTTTATTTCTTCGAGCGAAAGGAATCTGGAGGAAAAAAAAATATTTATCGAAAAAAAAGCAAAAAAAGAAAAAAAGAAAAAAGAAAAAAGATTTGTTGCAAAAAGTGCAAAACTTTTTTTTATAATAATGATCCATCATAGCGTTGTGTAAACTTCATTATTTACGTCAAAGAAAAGTAAAGCTGAATTATTTTATAATGGCAATAGAGAGGTTTATTATAAACTTTATTTAGAAAAGAAAGAGAGAAAAAAAACTCCAGAAAAAGAATTAGAGGAAAAGTTTGAGAGTTTATGATAACAGGGAAGACGAAAGTGCAGGGAAGTGGCAGAAGGGGGGGGGGGGATTCAGAGCATGTCCGCGGAACGAAGGAAGCGGGGAGGAAGAGGAAGCGGGAAGGATGGAGGAGGGAAGCGGGAAGTGGGGAGGGAAGCGGGAAGTAGGGGAGGGAAGGAAAGAGGGAAGCAGGAAGGAGGAAGAAGGAGGGCAAAGAAGGGAGGAAGAGGGAGGCGGGGGAGAAAGAAGGAAGCGGGAGGGAGGAAGGAGGAGGCAAGAAGGGGGAAGAGGGAGGCGGGAAGGGAGGAAGAAGGAAATGGGAAGGGAGGAAGAGGAGCGGGAAGGGAGGAAGAGGGAGGCGGAAGGGAGGAAAAGGGAGGCGGGAAGGGAGAAAGAAGGAGGCGGGAAGGGAGGAAGAGGGAAGCGGGAGGGAAGGAAAGCGAAACGGGAAGGGAGGAAGAGAGAATCGGGAAGGGAGAAAGAAGGAGGCGGGAAGGAAGGAAGAGGGAGGCGGGAAGGGAGGAAGAGGGAAGCGGGAAGGGAGGAAGGGAGAAGCGGAGAATTGAGTGAGCTGGAGACGAGCAAGTTCACGCAAGCAGGCTGACAGGCTGGATGGCAAGCAGATAGAGACAGGAAGGGTAGGCAGGCTGGGAAAGACACGCAGGCAAGTAAACAGCTAGAGACAGGCAGGCAGGCAAGCAGACAGACAGGCAGGGAAGCAAGCAGACAGGTAGGCAGACAACTGGAGACAAGCAAGCAGACAGCTAGAGACAGGCAGGGCAGGCAAGCAGGCAAGCAAGCAGAGACAGGTAGGCAAGCAGACAGGTAAGCAGACAACTGGAGACAAGCAAGCAGACAGATAGAGACAGGCAGGCAGAGCAAGCAGACAAGCAAGGCAGAGACAGGCAAGCAAACAGACAGGCAGGGAGCAAGCAGGCAGAGACAGGTAGGGCAGTAAGCAAGCAGACAAGCAGGTAGACACTAGAGAGACAAGCAAAGCAGGCGGTAGACAACTGGAGACAAGGCAAGCAAGGAGAAGCAAAGAGACAGCTAGAGACAGGCAGGTAAGCAGGCAGGCAAGCAAACAGACAGGCAAGCAAGCAGACAAGCAGGTAGACAACTGGAGACAAGCAAGCAGAGACAGGCAGGCAAGCAAGCAAGTAGAAGATCCGAAAATTGGAAATCTGAATCCATAGCGGTTGCGCCTTCGCCTGATATATCGTGATATTCGAGTGATTTGATTGGCGCAGAAAGGTGTTTGCACAGAGCGAGGAAGGAGGGGTTGGGGGGGTTGGGAGGGGGTGGTGGAGAGGGGGGTTGGAGGAGGGGGGTGGAGAGGGAGTTGGGGAGGAGGAGGGGGTGGAGGGAGAAGGAGTAGGTAGGGGGTTGGGAGTTGGAGGAGGAGGTGGAGGAGAGGGGAGTAGGAAAGGGAGAAGAGAGGGGGTGGAAGAGAGGGGAGTAAGAAGGGGTGGAGGAGAGGGGAGTAGGAGGGGTGGGTGGAGAGGGGGGGCTTGGAGGAGGGGGTGGAGAGAGGGAGTAGCTAGGGGAGAAAGAGGAGAGGGGAGTTGGAGGGATAACAATGGAGGAGAAGGGAGTAGGAGGGGATGGAGGAGAGGGGAGTAGAGGGGGTGGAGGAGAGGGAGTAAGAGGGGGTGAAGGAGAGGGGAGTAGGTAGGGGAGAAGAGTAGAGGGGAGTAAGAGGGGTGGAGGAGAGGGGAGTAGGAGGGGTGGAGGAGAGGGAGGGATGGAGGAGAGGGAGTGGGTGAGGAGAGGGAGTAGGAAGGGAGGTAAGAGGGGTGGGGAGAGGGGGAAGAGGAGTAGGAAGAGGAGGTGGAGGAGAGGAGAGTAAGTAGGGGATGAAATGGAGAAAGGGGAGTTGGGGAGCGGGGAAGGGAGGCAGAAGGGAGGGGATAAGGGAGCAGGCGGGGAAGGACAAGGTCCCTCTGCCGGCGGCGTGCCAGGGCGGTCGCACCGAGAGTGAGGAATAGGTGGGGGGGGGGGGGCTGTGGAGGCTGGACTTCCGACTCTTCCTTTCTCTTCTCTTTATTTTATCATCTCTTCTTTCTCTCTTTTTTTTTTCTTCTTTTATAATCTTTCCGTTCCTTTCTCTTTCTCTTTTATTTTATCATCTCTTCTTTTCTTTTTTTTTCGTCTTTTAATAATCTTTCCGTTCCTTTCTCTTCTCTTTTTTTTATCATCTCTTTTTTTCTCTTTTTTTTTTCTTCTTTTATAATGCTTTCTCTTCTTTCCTTATTCTTTTTTCAGGCGTTTTTTTTTCGTTCCTTTCGATTTCTCAANTAAAAGATAAATAGAAAATAAATAGATAAATAGAAATAATAAGAATAAATAAAAGATAAATAGAAAAAAAGATAAATAGAAAATAAAATAAAAAATGAAATAGATAAATAAATAAAAAAGAAAGAAGAAAAGAAAAGGAAAAAGAAAATATAATAAACATAGAAATAAAAAAAAACAGAAGAAAAGAAAAAAAAAAAAAGAAGAAAGAAAGAAAGAACAGGAGAAGCAATAATAAGGATAAACTTCATTATATTAATAATAAATAAATAAATAAATAAATAGATAAATAAAATAATAAATAAATAAAAAAATAAAATAAATAGATAAATAAATAAAAAGAAAGGAGAAAATAAAAGAAAGAGAAATATAACAACATAGAAATAAAAAACAGAAGAAAAAAGAAGAAAAGAAAGAAAGAAGAAAGAAAGAAAGGAGAAGCAATAACAAGGATAAACTTCATTGATTTGCAGCGCAGAGGATCTCCAAGGTAAAAAAAAATCATTAACTACAAATAAAAAATGACTTAACAGGTATCTAGAGAAAAAAATGACTTTCCTATTTATCAGAAATTACAAAAAAAAAAAAAAAAATGCTCACTGAATACAAAGAAAAATATATTTAATAAAGATGATAACAATAAGAAAAAGGATAACATTGAGAAAGCAAATAAAGATGAAGACGATGATAATAATGAGGGTAATTATGATAATCACAGTCATAACAGCAGCAGTAACAAAACAACAACAAATAACATCAGTAACAACAATAGCAAAAACAAAGAACAAAGAACAAACAAAACAAAGTAAAACAACAGTCAACACAATAGCAAAAACAAGACAAATGGAAAACAATTACAACAATAGCAAAAACAAAGACAAATGGAAAACAACAGTTAACAACAATAGCAAAAAGGCAAATATAAACAAGTTAACAACAACAGCAAAAACAAAGACAAATGGAAAACAACATTTAACAACAATAGCAAAAACAAAAGCAAATGTAAAACAACAGTTAATTAACAACAATAGCAAAAACAGACAAATGGAAAACAACAGTTAACAACAATTAGCAAAACAAAGACAAATGGAAAACAACAACAGCAAAACAAAGGCAAACGTAAAACAACAGTTAACAACAATAGCAAAAACAAAGACAAAGGGAAAACAACAATTAACAACAATAGCAAAAACAGACAAATGTAAAACAACAATTAACAACAAAAGCAAAAACAGACACAACGTAAAACAACAGTTAACAACAGCAAAAACAAAGGCAAATGGAACAAAAGTTAACAACAATAGCAAAAACAAAGACAAATGGAAAAACATTAACAACAATAGCAAAAAACAGACAAACGTAAAACAAGTTAACAACAATAGCAAAACAAAAACAGACAATAAAAACAAGTTAACAACAAATAGCAAAAACAAAAGACAAATGGAAACAACAGTTAACAACAAAAGCAAAAACAAAAGCAAATGGAAAAACAACAGTTAACAACAATAGCAAAAACAAAGACAAATGGAAAACAACAGTTAACAACAATAGCAAAAACAAAGACAAACATAAAACAACAGTTAACAACAATAGCAAAAACAAAGACAAACGTAAAACAACAGTTAACAACAATAGCAATAACAAAGACAAACGTAAAACAACAGTTAACAACAAAAGCAAAACAAAGGCAAATGGAAAACAAGGTTAACAACAATAGCAAAAAACAAAGACAAATGGAAAACAACAGTTAACAACAATAGCAAAACAAGACAAATGGAAACAACAATCAACCAACAAAAGCAAAAACAAAGGCAAAGTAAAACAACAGTTAACAAATAGCAAAAATAAGACAAATGTAAAACAAGTTAACAACAAAAGCAAAAACAAAGACAAATGTAAAACAACAATTAACAACAACAGCAAAAACAAAGGCAAATAAAAACAACATTAACAACAATAAAAAAACAAAGACAAACGTAAAACAAATTAAAACATAGCAAAACAAAGACAAATGGAAACAACAGTTAACAACAACAGCAAAAACAAGACAAATGGAAAACAACAGTAACAACAACAGCAAAACAAGACAATGAAAAACAACAATTAACAACAATAGCAAAAACAAAAGCAAATGGAAAACAACAGTTAACAATAACAATAACAAAGGCAAATATAAACAAACATACAAGTAATCAATAAAACTACCACAACAAAAACTCATCCTCTTCAACTTTCGCATTTCTATCAACGCCAAACGACTCCCCATGACAATGACAACTCCCATGACAATGACAACTCCCCATGACAATGACAACTCCCCATGACAATGACAACTCCCCATGACAATGACAATGACAACTCCATGACAATGACAATGACAATGACAACTCCCGCATCTCCCCATGACAATGACAACTTCCCATGACAATGACAACTGACAATGACAACTCCCCATGACCAATGACAATGTCCCATGACAATGACAACTCCCTGACCAATGGACCAATGACACTCCCATGACAATGACAAACTCCCCATGACCAATTGACAACTCCCCGATGACACATGATAACTCCCCATGACCAATGACAAATCCCCATGACAATGATAACTCCCCATGACAAATGACAACTCCCCATGACAATGACAACTCCCTCATGACAATGCCATAATCCAATGACAAGGACAACTCCCCATGACAATGACAACTCCCCATGACAATGACAACTCCCCATGACAATGACAATGACAACTCCCCATGACAATGACAACTCCCATGCAAATGACAACTCCCCTGACAAATGACAACTCCATGACAATGACACTTCCCCATGACAATGAAACTCCCCATGACAATGACAACTCCCCATGACAATGACAAACTCCCATGACAAGAAACTCCCCATGACAATGACAACTCCCCAATGACAATGACAACTCCCCATGCAATGAACAACTCCCATGGCAATGACAACTCCCCATGACCAATGACAACTCCTGACAATGACAAACTCCCATGGCAATTGACAACTCCCCTGATGACAACTCCCATACAATGACAACTCTCTATGACATTATGACCCGTGAATTCCTCCCCCTATCACAAAGACCTAAAAATGCAACAACTGGAGAGAGAGAAAAAAAGGTCACACGGGACATAGAAAATCCCTGTGACCTTTCCCGCTAATCCGAAAAAAATAATAATCCGAACGAGCGAAAATATTGACGTTGGTGTCCTGACTTTTTTTTTTTGGGGGGGGGTGAGGGGGAGGGAGGGGGGGGGGAGGGAGGGGAGGATTAGGTGTCGTTGTATTTCTAAAAGTTATTTACTTTATTAGCTGAGAGCGTGGGAGTGGTAGATATATAGATAGATTGATAGAGAGAGAAGAGGAAAATGTGTGTGTGAGAGATAGATAGATAGATAGATAGATAGAGAGAGAGAAGAGAGAGAGAGAGAGAGAGAGAGAGAGAGAGAGAGAGAGAGAGAGAGAGAGAGAGAGAAGAGAGAGAAGGAGAAGAGGAGAGAGAGAGAGAGAGAGAGAGAGAGAGAGAGAGAGAAGAGAGAGAGAGAGAGAGAGGCGAGAAAGACGAGAGACGAGAGAAGAGAGAGGATAGATAGACAGAGAGAGAGAGAGAGAGAGATAGAGTAGAGAGAGAGAGAAGAGAGAGAGAGAAGAGAGAGATGAGAGAGAGAGAGAGAGAGAAGAGAGAGAGAGAGAGAGAGAGAGAGGAGAAGAGAAGAGAGAGAGAGAGGAACTTCGAGACTGAGGTCAGACGTAACCCAAGACACACAATCAAACACTCATTAAAAGAGATCTTATTCACCTAAAATACAACGTAACGTAGAGAACCGCCTTAATACCCGGAACCTATCAACGTAAAAGTACACCGACACTCACCTAAATAAACTCCATTAAACACATGAACGAAAGACAAAGCAAATACCCCCTGTTCAATTATCATTATTATTATTATTATCATTATTATCATTATTATTATTATTATTATTATAGTAGTAGTGTAGTAGTAGTAGTATAGTAGTAGTAAGTGTATCGTTATTATCATTGATATTATCATTATTACTATGATTATCAGTATCATTACCTTTATCATTCATATTCTTGTTCCTGTAATTAATGATCATTCTTATCATTATCATTATTATCATGATTATCATTAATATTAATACTATCCTTACAAAGTTCACCTGCTTCCCCTAAACATCCATAGATACATTTCGCGCAAAAAGAACAAAGCAAGTCCGTGTGGTCACCCCCCTCTCCTCCTCCTCCTCCTTCCTCCTTCCTCTCCCTCCTACTCCCTTCCCCTTCCTACATTCCGCGTAAAAGACAAAGCAAGTCTGTATGGTCACCCTCCTCTTTCCTCCTCCCTTCCACTCCTCCTCTTCCTCCCCTTCTTCTTCTTTTCTTCTTCCTTCTTCTTCTCCTTTCTTCTCCTCTTCTTCTCTCTTCTTCTATTCTTCCTCTTCTTCTCCCTCCTCCCTCCTCCTCCCCCACTTCTACAATTCACGTAAAAGACAAAGCAAGTCTGTATGGTCACCCTCTCTTCCTCCTCCTCCCCTCCACCTCCCCTCCTCCTCCTCCTCCCACCTCCTCCCCTTCCCTTCCCTTCCCTCCCCCTCCTCCTACCTCCTCTTCCCTCCTCCCTCCTACTCCCACTCTCTACATTCGCGTAAAAGACAAAGCAAGTCCGTGTGGTCATCCTCCTCCTCCTCCTTTCTCCTCCTTCTCTCCTCCTCCTCTCCTCCTCATTCTCCTCCCTCTCCCTTCCTCCTCCCCCTTCCTATTTCCCTCCTCCTCCCCCCCCCTCCCTCCCGTTTCACCCCCCCCCCCCTTCCGATTAGCAGCGCGTCGGGGAATCCCCGCAGGTCGCCACCGTGGCTATTATGGCGCATCTCGATTCCCTTCTGTCACGTGGGGTTTCGCGGTATAAAAGTGGGGGGGGGGTAGTGGGGGCAAGGGGGGAGGTAGTGGGGGAAGGGGGCGGTAAAGAGGGGGGAAAGGGGTTTGTGGCCGTAAAGGGAAGGTGGGGGGGGGAGAAGAGGGGAGACGAGGAGGAGATGGAGGTGAAGGAAGCGTAGGGGAGACGAGGGGAGAAAAGAGGAAGGGGAAGGATGAGAGGGAAGGACGACAGGGGGTGGGAGAAGAGAGGAGGGGGAGCGGGACGGGGAGGGGGTAAGGCAGGATAGATAGATAGATAGATAGAGAGAGAGAAAGAGAGACAGACACACAGAGAGGGGAGAAAGATTGAGAGAGAGAGAGAGAGAAGAGAGAGAGAGAGACAGAGACAGAGACAGAGTGAGATATATAGATGATAGAGAGAGAGGGAGGGGATGGGCAGAGTAGGGGGGTTGAAATGGAAGAGGACCCGGATGTGGAAAAAGAGAAAAAGGAAGGAGCAAAAGGAGGAATAGGAAAAGGAGGAAGAAGAAGGAAGAAGGCGAGAAGAAGAAGGGAATATGAAGAGGGAAGGAGAGAGGAGGAAAAGTGGGAGGAAGAGTAAAGGACGAGGAGGGGAAAAGAGGAATAGGAGGAAGACGAAGAAAGACACAAGAGGGGAGGAAGAGGAGAGGAGGAGGAAAGGAAAGAAGATAGACGAAGAGGAAATGAAGGAGAGAGAGAGAGAAGAAGAAGAAGTCAGAGAAAGAAAAGAAAAGAATAGGGTGAAAAGCAGACAAGAAAAATTATGAGAAGAGGAGAGGAAAAGAATAGGAGACGGAGAGAGAGAAGAAATGAATAGGAAAAAGAGAGAGAGGAAATGAACAAGAGAAGGAGGGAGAGAAAAGGAACAGGAGAAGAAAGATAAGAAGAGGAAAGGAAGAGGAGAGGACGCACAGAGGAAGCTGAGGAAGGGAGGACAGGAGGGAGAAGGAGACTAGGCTTAGTGAGGCGCCAGCGGGTTTATGGCAGGCGCCTGATAGGACGCGAGCCGGAAACGGGGGCGCCTTTGGCTAAGGAGAATGGAGGGGGGGAAAGGGGGGGGGAGGGGAGGGGAAGAGAAGGGGGGAGAGAGGAGGGGAGAAACGGGAGGTCTCAGGTAAAGGAGAATGGGCAGGGAAGAGGGGAGAAGGGGGGGAGAGGGGCGAGATAGGGGAGGGGGGGAGAAGGGAGGGGAGGGAGGGGGAAACAGGGGCGTCTTTGGCTAAGGAGAATGGACGGGGGGCAGGGGGGGGAGAAAGGAGAGAAGGGGGGGGAGAGAAGGGGGAACCAGGGGCGTCTTGCGCTAAGGAGAATGGCAGGGGGGGCGAGAGAAGCGGGGAGGGGAAAGAGAAAGGGGGGACAGAGGGGGAGCTCAGGGGAGGGGGAGGGAGAATGGGAGCGCGGGAAAGTGAGAGGGACTCAGGGGATCAGGGGAGCGGGAAGTAAGGGGGAACGAGGAAGAGAAAGGGGGGCTGGGAGGGGGAGGTGGGAGGAATAGGAGGAGGGGTAAAGGTGGAGGGGGAGGGGAGGCAAGATGGGGTGGAGGAGAGAGAGGGGGGCATTAGGGGAGGGGGAATGGGAAAAGAACGGAGCGGGACAGGGAAGAGAACAGAACAGGGGGGGGAGAGGAGGAGAGAAGGGATCAACGGGGAGAGGGGTGAACGGCAGGACGAGCATCGGGGGCTGGAGGGGAGAGGAGGGACACGAGGAAGAGGGAGGGGGAAGGTGAGGGGATAGGGGATAGGGGAAGAGGGGGAATGCGGAAGGGGAGAGCAGGAAAAACTGAAAAGAGAGGAGAAGAGTGAGGGTACAGAGAGGAGTAGAGGGCAGGAGGTAAGAGATCAGCGCAGAGAAGAGAGAAGAAGAGACGAGAGGAGAGAGAGAGAGAGAGAGAGAGAGAGAGAGAGAGAGAGAGAAAGAGAGAGAGAGAAGAGAAGAGAGAGAGAGAGAGAAGATGACAGAGAGACAGAAGACAGAACTGAGAGAACTGAGAGAGAGAGAAAGAGACAGAACACGAACAAGACACAGACAGAGAGGAGGGGGAGTAAAAAAAACAAACCCCCCGCAACCCCACAAACACGCATCCGACCCCAATTCCGACGGATTCCTATTCCTATTACACATAAGCCAATTCCGGAGGCAACAAACCGTGCAATTTCCCCTACAGTTCTGAAGGACTGTCGCCCCTTCCCCCCTCCCTCCAAGCCCCCTCGGCCCCCCAGTCAGAAATAGCTCTTCCAACGCTCTCTTTTCTTCTCCTCCTTCTCTTCTCTTTTTCTTAATTCATACTCTCTCTTTCTCTCTTATTTCCCCTCATGTATCTCTCTTTCTGTCAATCTCGCCCTTTCTCTCCCTGCTTCTTTCTGTCCAATCTCTCTTTCCTCTCTCCCTTCTCTTCTTCAATCATACTTTCTTTTCACTCCTTACTCTCTCCTTCACTCGCTCCTTCCTCCTCCTCTTCTCTTTCTCCTTCCCATTCCTTCCTTATCCTCCCCTTTCTTCTCCTCATTCTACACTAATAATTCTCCATCTCTTTCTTCCCCCATTCCTTCCCCCTTTCGGATCTCTTCTCTCTCCTTCTTCTCCTTTTCTCCTCTCCCTCTCTTATTCTTCCTTCCTCCCACCCCCGCGCAACCTGTCTCCCTCCGACGACAAGAGATTCCCGGACGATGCTTTTGACAAGCCGCGGAACTCGGTGCAATTTCCGTTCAAAAGACACGGTGTTTGGGGTCACTGCGGGAAGAGATTCTCAGATATTAGCGTTCGGATGCCAGAACACAAAAGCTCGGACTTCGCAACAGAATATGGTAAGGGTTTTGACTGACACTTTAATCACACACTACGCGCGCGCAAAACACACATACCACACATACACAACACACACAACACCGCACACATAGATGCACACACCACACAAGACACACACACACACACACACATGATACCACAAAAGACAAACCAACCCCTCAACGCACGACACCACACATACGGTCTAACCACATATAACAGTTCCGTCAAAAACACATCTAAACGTTAACAAACACGCTCACAAACACACAAACACACAAACAACACATACTCCTCCGCAACAAACACAAAAACATTCCTTTCTCCAACTCTGGAAGTTTAATAAACGCCACAAAAAAAGAAAAAAAAAGAAAAGAAAAAGTTTAATTCTGCAAGGACTCGAATTCAAACTGTAACAATAAACAAGAGACCACTTGCGCTGTTCACACGAAGAGGAGGTAAGAAAATCCTCGAAACGTTGTGTATTTTGAATATGTATGGTAATAGGAATATTGATAATGATAATGTTGATAATTATAACACTAAATTGATAGATATATTAAGTGGATCTTATTTCCATATTATTATCATTATGGTATCATTACTGTTATCCTTGTCATTGTAAATATCAATTGTGATTATCATTTTATTAATTGTTATCATATTATTATTACATCGTTAATATAATATTCATAAATATTTTGTTCTTTTTGTTAGTTTGCAGACGTTCCCTCTCCCCTTCAGTGTTCTCCTCTCCCTTCCCTTCTCTTATTTCCCTCTTTCTTATTCCCTTCCCCTAAACTCTCCCCTCCACCCCTCCTAACACTATCCCCCTCCTCCCTTCACTCCCTTACCACCCCTCCCCTTCCCTTCCCCTCTCCACCAACCTCCTCCCTTCCCATCTACTCCATCCCCTAATCCAACTTTCCCCCTCCCTCTCTCTACTATCCAACCCTTCCCCTTCCCTCTCCCCCCCTTCCCCTCCTCCCCTCCCCTCTCCTCCCCTTCCCCCTTCCCTACCCCCTCTCCCCTTCCCCTCCTCCCTCTCCCTCCCCCTCCCTCCCCTCCCTCCCCCCTCTCCTCCCTCTCCCTCCCCCTCTCCCCTCCTCCCTCTCCCCCTCCCTCTCCCCCCCTCCCTGCCCCTCCCCCCTCCCCTCCAACAGCAATCCAATCACTCGGATTCCTGTCAACTCATTTGGTGCTCTGTCTCTTCCCTCCTCTCTCCTCCCCCTTTCTCTACTTCCCCTTCCTCCTTCCCTCTCCCTATCCCTCGTTTCTCTCTCCTCTTTCCTTGCCTCTCTCTCTCTCTCTCATTCCAATGCCCCCTTCCCCCTTTTCCACTTCTCCCATCCCCTTCTCTTCACTTACCTTTCGCTCTTTCCTTTCCTCCATTCCCATGCTCTCTCTTACCTTCTTCCTTGTCCCTTCATCTCCCTCCCTCTGTCTCTTCTTTTCTCTCCCCTAATCTCTCCCTCCCTCTTTTCCACTTATTCCCTTTTTCCCTCTCTCCTCTCCCCTTATCCCTTTTTCTTCCCCTTCCTTAACTCCATCCTTCCAATTCTTCCTCTCGCCTCTCTTCCTTGCCTCCTTCCCCTCTTCCTCCTTCTCCCTCCTTCCATTTCTCTTCCTCCCCCTCTCCCTCTTTCCATCCTTCCACTTTCTCTTCCTATTTTCCTCTCCCCTCCCCTTCCCTCCTTCCTCCTTCGTTTCGTTCTTCTCCCCCTCTCCCTCTTCTCCTCCATTCCCTTCCCTCCTTCCATTTCCCCTTCCTATTTCTCCTCTTCCTCCTCCCCTTCCCTCCTTCCATCCTTTCCGTTTCCCTTCCTATTTTTTCCTCTCCCTCTCTCCTTCCTCCTTCCATCCTTCGTTTCCCTTCCTATTCTCCCCCTCTTTCCCCTCCCCCCCCTCCCCTTCCCTTCCCTCCTTCCATCCTACCGCGCTCTTCCTTTCTCCTCCCCCCTCCTCTCCTTTCCCCCCCCTCCCACTCGGCCAACTGTCAATTATGTCAGTCCATCTTGCCCCTCCCTCCCCCCCGCGCCCCTCCTTCGCCATGCACGACACATGCCCGGGCTGTGTCCTGCATGAATCTGCATGACGCGGGAGATCCTGCCTGCATGAATATCGATGGAGCTTCGGGTTTGTTTGGGTTTATTCATTATGCGAATTATTATTTAATTATTTAATAATTATGTTTATTAATACGAATCATAGGT
>NW_020870628.1:1030659-1035508 GCF_003789085.1 Penaeus vannamei | reverse complement strand
TTTCTCTCAACACTTCTTCCTTTCCTATTACTCTCACCTTCTCCTCTCTCGTCTCCCCCCCCTTTTCCTCAGTTCCCTTTCTTTACACTTCTTTACCTTTTTCCGTTTCTCTTCTTAGTTTTACTTTTTTTTTTATCCCTGTTCTCGCTTCTCCGTCCTTCCTTCTCCTTTCCATAATTCTCCTCTTTCTTCTCTCTCTCTCTCTGCCTTCATCCTCCTCCTCTTTCATATTCCTCTTCATCGTCTCCTCCTCGCTCCTTCCTCTCGTCTTCTTCGTCGTCTGTCTTCCTCTCCTCCTTTCCCTTTTCTTGCTTCATCTTCCTCCTCCTCCTCCTCATACGCATTACGCGTTCCTACTTCAATTACACCTCTCTCCTCCTTTTCCCATTTTTCGCCCCGATTTCTCCACTCTCACCTACTCCTCACTATCCACTGTCCCATCCCAGCGCACTCCTCTGTCCCCTGATAACTCCTTCGCAATACCCACCCATCCCTTCTCTCGGCCCCTTGAAAAACCCCCCGCACCACACTTTCCATCGACCTCTGACCCCACACCCCATAACCGCTCATACCCCCCTTCTCTCCCCCCTTGACCCCCGCACCACCACTTTCCATCCCCCTCCTGACCCCACACGCCCATAACCCGTGGACAATACTCCCCCTTCTCTCCCCTGTGACCCCCCCAGTTCGAACCACCTTCCAACCCCCCTCCTGACCCCACACCATAGCCCTCAATACTGCCCCTTCTCTCCGCTTAACCCCCCTCCGGGCCCCTACCATCGTCCACCTCCTCATCCACACCCCCTAACCCTCAATACAGCCCCTTCTTCTCCCCTTCGACACCCGCTTCCCTCTCCCTACATAGCCCCCCGCTCTCACCCACATCCCCGCCATAACCCTCAATACTTCCGCCCTTCTACCTCTTCCCTTAAGCCCCTGCTCCTCCCACCTTCCAGCCTCCCTCCTCACCCCACACCTCCTCCTATAAAGGCCTCATACAACCCCCGCCTTCTCTTCCCCCTGACAACACTGCCCCTGCCCCCGGCCACGCTTCCAGCGCCGGCCCCTCTGACGCACAACCCCGCCATAAGCCCTCATTAAATCCCCCTTCTCTCCCCCCTTGACACCTCCCCCTCCCACGTTCCAGCCCCCGCTGCCTGACCCACACCGCCCCCATAGTCCGCTCAATACCCCGCCCCTTCTCTCCCCCTTTCTGACCACCCCCTTCCCCCCTACGCAAGCCCCCATAACCCCTCATACTTCCCCTTCTCTCCCCCCTTAACCCCCCTCACCAACTTCCAGCACCCGCATAACCCTGCATACCCCCCATCTCTCCTCCTCCTCCCCTTCCAGCGCCCGGCTGCCTGACCCACACCCCCATACCTCAATGCCCCCCCCTTCTCTCTCCCCTTAACACCCCCCTCCCCCTACATCACGGCAGCCCCCTCTCACCCCACAGTCCCTCATACACCCTCAATACCCTTCTCTCCCTTTCGCACCTCGCCTCCCACCCTTCCAGCCCCTCTCTGACCCTACACCCCATAACCTCAATACCTCGCCTTCTCTCCCTTGAACCCCTCCCACCTTTACCAGCCCCTCTGCTGACCCCACACCTGCAATACCTCAATACCCTAGCTCGCTTCTCTCTCCCGCTTAACTCGCCCTGCCTCCCCACCTTCAGGCCCCCCCTCCTGACCCAACACCTCCATAGCCTCAATCCCCCCCTTCTCTCGCCCTTGGACAACCCCCCCTCCCCGCCCGTACGCACAGCCCCCATAAACCCTCAATACTTCCGCTTGCTCTCCTTAACCCCGCCCCTCGCCACCTTCCAGCACCCGCATAACGCCTCAATCCCCCTCTCTCCCCTCCCCCTTCTCATGGGCCGCCTCCTGACCGCTCGAACACCCCAATAACCTTCAATACCCCCCCCTTTCTCCCCTTAACCGCCCTCACCCCTACATCCAGCCCCCTCCTCACGCCCACACCCGGCATAACCTCAATACCCCTGCCTTCTTCCTTTTCCGACCCTCATTTTGACCGCCTCCCACGCTTCCAGCGCCCTCCTGACCACCCCCCCATTTAACACTCAATACGCCCCTTCTGCGTCCCCTTAACCGCCCTCCCCCAGCACGTTCCGGCCCCTCCTCACCCACTACCCATAACCTCAATACCTGCCCTTCTTCTGCCGCCTTTCTCTCCCTTTAACCCCTCCCCCCTACGCATCCCCCGTCCTCAACCACACCGCATAACCGCTCAATACGCCCGCCTTGCTCTCCCCTTAACCCCCCCCCGCACACCACTTCCAGCCCACATAACGGCTCTATACTGGCACCGCGCTTCTCTCCCCCTTGACCCGCTCCCCCCTCCTCGCCCTACCATCGCATAAACCCGCCTGCACTTACCGCTGTCTCTCGCTCCTTGACACCGCCCCCACCAGGGGTAATAGACCTGTCCAGCCCATACGCCTCATACCCCATTCTCCCTCCTCCCCTTCCAGCGCCTCCCTCCTGACTGCACACCCCCGGCATAACCTCAATAGCCCCCTTCCTCTCCCCCTTAACCCCCTCCCCCTCCCTTCCAGCCCCTCCTCACCCAGCCCCATAACCTCAATATCCGCTCCCTTTGCTCCCTTTAACATCCCTCGCCCCTACATCTGCGCCCTCTCACCCCATCACCCCCATACCTCAATACCCCCCTTCTGCTCCCCCTTGAGCCCCCTGCGCCCTCACCGCACCTTCAGCCCCCTCCTGACCCCACACCCATAACCTCAATACCCCCTTCTCTCCCCCTTGACCCTCCCCCCTACAGGCACCCTCCTCACCCACTCCCCATAACCCTCATACTCCCCTTCTCTTTCCCCCTTCGACACCCCTCCCGCGCTCTCCCACACTCACCAACACTTCCAGCCCCTAACCTCAAATACTCCCCTTCTTCCCCTTGACCCCTCCCCCTACCAGCCCCCTCCTCACCCCAACGTTGATATGATGCCATTTTGTCATGTTACTGGATTTCAACCTTCCATTGCGGATGAGTTTGGGGGATTCTCTGAGATCAGGGAAGACGGGCGGGGGTGGGGAAGGGTGGGGAGGGATGGGGAGGGATGGGGAAGGGATGGGGAAGGGTGGAGGAGGGGGTGGAAAGGGTGAATCTGGGGCTGAGGTATCGGTCTCTTCAGTGCGAAATCTGCAGGGGGCTGAAGAATAGGTCTCTTTACTCCGAAATCTGGGGGCTGAGGGGAGCCAGTGATAACACGAGCGTCTTTTTTTCCTCGTGTACTCCGGGCTATCCAAGGTACAATTTTAAATCATAATCCGCAATCCGCTTATAGAAACTATCAATAATATCTATAAAGTCAACATAAATTATATTAGATATATTATAGGAAACATCTGGAGTTGAATATCACAAAATTCGTTTTTTTATTACCATGAAAAATCAACAAGAAATGACTATTATGAAACGGCCGTCAGATTAGCTTTAATAATTTTGAATCTGTAAATCGAGAGAGAGAGGAGAGAGAGAAGAGAGAGAGGGAGGGAGGGATGGGGAGGGTTGTGAGGAGGGGTGGGGAGCGAGAGAGAGAGAGAGAGAGGAGAGAGAGAGAGAGAGAGAGAGAGAGAGAGAGAGAGAGAGAGAGAGAGAGAGAGAGAGAGAGAGAGACAGAGAGACAGAGAGAGAGAGAGAGAGAGAGAGAGAGAGAGAGAGAGAGAGAGAGAGAGAGAGGAGAGAAGAGAGAGGAGAGAGAGAGAAGTGGGGGATTGAAAAAGAAATTAAAAGAAAAAGGAAACGCAACGAGAGAAGGAGAGAGAGAATAGATAGATAGATAGATAGATAGATAGATAGATAGATAGATAGATAGATAGAGATAGATAGAGAGAGAGAGAGAGAGAGAAGAGAGAGGGGGGGGGTAAAAAAGAAATTAAAAGAGGAAAACGACGGAGAGAGAGAGAGAGAGAGAGAGAGAGAGAGAGAGAGAGAGAGAGAGAGAGAGAGAGAGAGAGAGAGAGAGAGAGAGAGAGTAGGGAGAGAGAGAGAGAGAGAGGAGGAGCGAGAAGTAAAGGAGAGCTAAAGAAAGAGAGACAGATTAAGATATACAGATAGATAGATAGACAGATAATGAAAAAAATATAGATATAAAAATAGACAATTGAAAAAATACATACATAGACAAGAGAGTAAGAGAGACATAGAGAGAAACACACAGACAGACAGAGATAGAGAGACAAGTAAAAGCATAGATATATTACCCATTAAATATGACGATCTGTTGAGGCCGACGAGACAAAGGAAGTGGGCGGGGCTACCAGAGTTGCTTTGCGGGCTTTCCCTGTTGCGTCCTTTGTGCGTGTGTGTTTGTTTTAAGTGTGTTTGTTTGTGTGTGCATGTGTGTTGTGTGCGTGTTTATGCTTTGTTTGTGTGGGTGTGTGTTGTGTGCGTGTTTATGTTTGTTTGTGTGCGTGTGTATTGTGTGTGTGTTTATGTTGTTGTGTGTATGTTGTGTTGTGTGTGTTTATGTTTATTTGTTGTGTGTGTGTTTGTGTTGTTTGTGTGCATATGTGTGTGGTGTTTGTTTGTGTATGTGTTGTGTTTATGTTTGTTTTGTGTGTGTGTTTTATGTTTGTTTGTGTGTGTGTGTTATGTATTTTTGGTTTGTGTGCATGTTGTGTGTGTGTTTATATTTGTTTGTGTGCATGTGTGTGTGTGTTTATATTTGTTTGTGTGCATGTGTGTGTTTATGTTTGTGTGCATGTGTGTGTGTTTATTTTGTTTGTGTGCATTGTGTGTGTTTATGTTTGTGCATGTGTGTGTGTGTCTATGTGTGCGTGTGCGAGTTTGCTTCAGTGTGTGT
>NW_020870628.1:1005659-1025659 GCF_003789085.1 Penaeus vannamei | reverse complement strand
ACGAAAAAAAAAAAAAAAAACGTGATTGGACGCTATTGTACTTTATTCCTTTGGCCGAAAAACGTCAAAAACTTTGTGAAAATATGTTTGTTGATTTACTGTACGTGCGTGTTGTACAAAAGAAAATAATGACTAAAAGTATTGTCGTATAAGTTGGCGTTGAGGAAAGAAGAAGAAGAAGAAGAAGAAGAAGAAGAAGAAGAAGAAGAAGAAGAAGAAGAAGAAGAAGAAGAAGAAGAAGAAAAAGAAGAAGAAGAAGAAGAAGAAGAAAGAAAAGAAAAAAAATGGGCGACGTTTTATGTAAATCAATTCTGTCGAAAAACCGAAAGACCTTTAGGAAATTATTTGGCTCTTGATTTATGGTTATGGTTATATAAAAAAAGAAAGAAAGAAAAAAAAATGGCGAATAAAATTTATATTGTCGAATAAGCAACGAAAGAGAAGATATAGATCATAAAAAGAAAAAAAAAAATCAACAAAAACTGACGAAACTAAAGGAATTACTTTACGCATGATTATAAAAGAAAAGAAGAAGAAGAAAAAGAAAAAGAAAAAGAAAAAGAAAAAGAAGAAGAAGAAGAAGAAGAAGAAGAAGAAGAAGAAGAAGAAGAAGAAGAAAAGAAGAAGAAGAAGAAGAAGAAGAAGAAGAAGAAAGAAAAAAAAAAAAAAAAAAAAAAAAAAAAAAAAATATATATATAATATATATATATATATATATATATATATATATATATATATATATATATATATATATATATACCCATTAAGGAAGAACATCCAAACAACCCTAAAGAATTCCATCACCTAAAAAAACAACAACAACAACAAACAAAACAAAATATAATAAAATAAATAGATAAAATAATAATAATGATAATAATAAAATAAAATAAAAATTACAAATGAATTCTCCAAGAGCAGGAAAGTCTGACCGAAGGAGGGAGCAAGGGCGGGATATGGAAACGTCTTGATGATAAAGCACTTTCTTCCTCCGGTCATTAGGCTGGCGAGGTGGGGGGGGGGGGGAGGGAGGAGGGGGAGTGGGTGGATATGGGGAAGTGGGTTGGGGGGGGGGGGGAGGGGAAGGGGAGAAATTGAGATGGAGGAAGGGAGGGAGGAATGGGATGAGGGGAGGGAGGGAGGGAGGGGAGGGGAGGAAATTGAGAAGGAGGAAGGGAGGGGGAGGTGGATATGGGAAGTGGTTGGGAAGGAAGGGAGGCGAGGGGAAGTGGGTAGGAAGATTAGGAGAACGGGGAAGAAATTGAGAAGGAGGAAGGGGAAGGGGTGAGGGGGTGGATATGGGGAAGTAATTGGGGAGAGTGGGTGAGAGGATGGGGAAGGGAAGTGGGTAGAAAGATTAGGAGAAGGGGGGGGAAGGGAAGAAATTGAGGAGGAAGGGAGGGGAGGGGGGAGGATATGGGGAAGTGATTGGGGAGGAAGGGAGGGGAGGGGGAGGGAATGAGGTGGGAAGGAAGGAGAGGGAGTGGGGAAAGGGAATGGCTGGGAAGGGGAAGAGAGGGGAGGGAGTAAGAATGAGAAGGTAAGTGGGGTGAAGAGAAAGGGGAAGAGAAAGAGGAAGAGGAAGAGGAAATGAAAAGAACATTGAGAGGGAGAGGGAAGGGAAGAAAAGAGAAGGGAAGGGACGGAGAGAGAAGAAGGAAATGGGGAGTGGGGAGGGGAAGTGGTGGAGGAAGGGAGGTTTTAGGAAATTAGTTCAGGAAGGGAGAGGAAAAGGGGGAAACGAGAAGAGTGTGTGGAGGGGAGGTCAAAGGTCAATGAATACTTGTTAGTGAGAACGGAGAGGGTTGTTAATCATTCACTTATTCCTATTTTATTCATTTATTCATCTATTCATTCATCTACTTACACACCAATTTACCAACTTGGATAACTGAAAGCCTATTTTACTAATATCATACAAACATACAAATACAAAACACAATATTCATTCTGAACTTGTGTATAACTTATACCTTCCTAATATCTGATTAATTGATAAACATACCTTTAAATTTCTGTTAGTTACGAATTAACATTTGTAGACTCATGATATTTAAATCTGAAGTTAGCAAGTACGTAAATAAACCTATATAGTCGACTAGATGTACTTTTCACTAAAGGTACTTACTGTAATCTTTATTCATAAATATTACACAGACTAACTGTACATGGATACTTGATAAGCCTGTAGCTAAATCATAAATACACGTATTTCTGCAAATGACATGAACATAGCAAGAACATTAGAGTAGATAAAAGTGGTTACATTTGAGATTATACAAAGAATGTTTTATAATTAAATATGATTAAATACTCTGATAGAAGTCTGAGTAGGAAAGCTCTTTTAAAGCTTTATATCGTTGGCTTACAATGGGTGAAGGGGTAGGGTGAGCTGAGCTCTTGTTGGTGAGAGTGAGTGGGGGATCTGGTGCTGTGTGTGTTGGGACGGGCTGTGTGGTCGTAGTAGGTTTCTGTGTGTTAGTTGTCTGGTGGGATCAGCTGGTGTCTGTTGTGAAAGCTGTATGGTTTAGTTTTGGTTTGCTTCACACTTGGCTCTGTGATAGTTAGCGTCGCGTGGAGACGTTGAAGTTTGGTTTTTGTGGTGAGGTATGATGAGAAGAAATAGAACAGATACGATACCCCTCCCATACGCTATGACATCCAATCGTTAGTGTAGGGGGACGGAGCGTGGAGGGCGGACAAGATTAGTTTGAGGGGGAATACCCTCGTTGCAGTGTGCTCCAATGGATGGTTCAACACAATCCATCCTTACCCGCTCCCCCCACTACCCTCCTTACTGCGGCCCCCACGATACACATGCTCGGGAGGGGCGCGCAGCACAAAACACACCCCTCCTCCGAGATGATGAGAATCCTCACCCCCTATCTACCCCCTTACCTTACATTCTCACATTCCCTTTCTCTTTTTTCCTCATTTCGCCCGATCCCCCCATGATTCCCCACAAACCCCATTCCCCCACCATATTCCCATCCCTTCACATCGCCACCGGATTAACTAGTTACTAAATAATTCTTAAGTTATAAGTTAGACATACATTATTACTAGACAATCATTATTCAGATCCACAACACATAAACAGCAACACCACACACAACACAAGGAGTGGAATCAAAGGAATGATTCAGCAACACCAAGTGCACAAACGATTATCGCAACACTAACACACCAGCACGACACAATCACACATTACAGACACACACAACACACACACACACGAAATATATACTAGGTAATAAATAAGAAGAAAAAGAATAAAAGTATTAATCAAAGGAGAAAATATAACTGAGAATTATTAAAGGACATAGTAAGAAAAAGAAAAAAAGAAATAATAGAGAAAAATAAGATGGAAGAAATACGACTGGAATTAGATGAAGAGAATGACTGAGAAGAGACAGGAGCCGCAGCAGCGCAACCATGGAGGGGGGGGTGCAGGAATGTCGAGAGTGAGTGGGAGAGGGTGACGGTGTGCAGCACTGCAGTGGGAGAGGTTGAGGATGTGAGAGAGACGTCGAAGGCCAGAAAACCAGGCTGTGCGGCGCACACGCCGGAGTGGGAAGGGTGACCGCGACTGTTGACGGCCACCGTGATGTGGAAGAAAACCAGGTGTAGGGGAAGGGAAGTGGGAGAGGGCTGATGGATGTGAGAGTAGTAGGGAGAGGGTAAGGATGTGAGAGCTGAGTGGAGAGGGTTGGAGGATTTGCGAGGAGTGGGAGAGGGTTGGATGTGAGAGTGATGGCGAGAGGGTGAACGGTAGTGAGAGTGATGTGGGAAGGGTGAGCAACTGCTGAGAGTGAGTGGGGAAGAGGCTGAGGGCGCTCGCAGCAGCTGAGTGGCGAGAGTGAGAGAGAATGGGAGAGAGGAAGAGGGTAGGAGTGAGAGAGCGAGAGAGAGAGAGGAGAGAAGAGAGAGAGAGAGGGACTGGTTTAATGGGAGTGTGAATGGGTACTGTAAGTGAGAAGTGAAAGAGGGAGAGGGTAGCGGGAAGTAAGAGCGGAGATGGAGTGAGAATGAAGAAGTTGATTAAGGAGTGGGAGTGAAGATGAGAGAAGGAATTGGAGTGGGAGAGTGAGTGGCAGTGATTTTGGCGATGGGGAAAGGGAGAGGGGTGAGATAGAGGAGAGGGAACGAGCACACCTTTTGGCAAGCGGAAGAAGAGGGAAGAGGCAGGAGGAGGAAGAAGGGGGGAGAGGAGGCAGAAGGAGGAGGAAGAGGGAGGGAGAGGAGAGTAAAGGAGGACGGAGAGGGTAGTATGTGGAGGGGAAGGAGGAAGAGGGAGGGAGAGGAGGAATAAGAGGGAGGGGGTGTAGGGTAGAGTGGGAGGGAGAGAGGTAGTAGGCGAGGTGTGGGAAGGAGAAGAGGGCACGGAGGCAGGAAGAGGGGAGGAGAGAGGAAAGGAGGCGTAAGAGAGAGGTTGGAGAAGGGTAGAGGCGTAGTGGGAGAGGGTTAAGAGGGAACGGGAGGGGGTAAAGGGATGAGGAAGAGGGTAAGCAGGGAGGGAAAGAAAGGGGTAACCGAGGGAGGAGACGGAAGGGTAAAAGGGGGGGGAGGCGTAAGAGGGGAGGGAGAAGCGAGGGTAGCCGCGAGGAGAAGGGAGGGTAAACACAATCATGGAGGGGGAGCCGGCGAGGGGAGGAGGGAGGGGAGAGGGGAAGAGCCCGAATCCATCAACATCCAACTAGCCATGTAAATATGTGGTTGAAATATGTAGCAGTATCAGATACTTCACTAAGTAGGTCTCATAATTCGAAATGATTTTATGGCTGACAGAAAAAAAACCTCCCATTTTTGTTTGCCGAAAACGATTTCTATTTCTCTCCTATCTCTCCTCTCTCAATCAGAGATAGAAGAGAGAAAAGAGAGAGAGAGAGAGAGAGAGCAGAGCAGGAGAAGAGAGAGAGAGAGAGAGAGAGAGAGAGAGAGAGAGAGAGAGAGCAAGGAGAGAGAGAGGACGAGACGAGAGAGAGGGAGAGGAGAGAGAGAGAGAGAGACCGAAGAGAGAGAAGAGAGAGAAGAGAGAGAGAGAGACAGACGAAGAAGGTAATAGAACGCAGAGAGGCAATCGAATAGAAAAAGAAAAGCAAAAAAAAATAGAAAGAGAGCGAACAAAAGGAAGCGAAAGAGAAAATCAAAGAACGAAAGAAGAAGAAGAAAAAGAAAATAAAATCGACGAAAAATGCAGGGAACGCAACGACCTCCGAAAATGCCAAATCAACCTTCCGATATTCTGGAAATTTCCCTAAACGTCGCTTATTCGCACAGTCGCTCAGGGTCCGGAGGTCGACCCAACTGGAGTGCGAATTGTGTCTGAGAGAAGGAGGGAACTGGATCCCACTGGAGAAGGAGGGAACTGGATCCGACTGGAGAAGGAGGGAACTGCAGAGACGGAGGGAACTGGATCCAACTTTAGTTCCTGAGAGAAAAGAAGGAACCTGGGTCCAACTGGAGTGCGAATTGTGTGTGACCGGAGTGCGAATTGTGTCTGAGAGAAGGAGGCGGAAACATGGATCCAACTGGAGAAGGAGGGAACTGAAGAGAAGGAGGGAATTGGGTCCCACTGGAGAAGGAGGGAACTGGAGAGACGAAGGGAACTGGATCCAACTTGAGTGCGAATTGTGTCTGAGAGGAGGGAAACTGGATACGAAGCTGAAGTAGGAGGGGAACTGAGAGAGACGAGGGAACTGGATCCCACTGGAGAAGGAGGGAACTGGAGAGAAGGAGGGAACTAGAATCCCACTAGCGAGAGTGCGAATTGGTCTGAGGAGAAGATGGACGAGATTGTGTCCAAGACCGGAGTGCGAATTGTGTGTGACTGGAGTGCGAAAATTGTGCTGTACGTCCGGAGTGCGAATGTGTTGTGGACTGGAGTGTCGAATTCCGTATCTGAGACAGAGAAGGGAATGGTAGAGAATGGGAGGAAGAATCAGGATGAAGAGACTAAGAAATGAAAAAGGAAAGGATTTCTTTTAGGTAAAGCAATGAAGCTGAGAAGAATAAATATAATTATTAATGATACTGTTACTACTGCTACTAATAATAATATGAATAATAATAAGAATGATGATCATAACAACATAGTCCATATGATAGTACCCATAATTAGTGATAACTCCAATATTAATTAATAATAANTTTTTTTTTTTTTTTTTTTTGGTTTTTTGGGGCAAAAAAGGAGCCGAAAAAAAGCATAATATCTACCTCCTCAGAAAATTCCAACCTGTTTTTATTTTTTTCCTTTTTTTTTTATTTTTTTTCTAATTCCTTTAATTTCTAAGTTTTTTGCAAGAGCGAAAAGAATAACATTTTCTATGAAAATCACCTGTTATTTCTTTTTACTTTTCTAATTCTTATTTTATTTTGCAAGAGCGAAAAAAAGAATAACATTACTCTCAAAATGGCCTGTTATTTCTTTTTTTACTTTTCTAATTTTTTTATTTTTTCTCTAATTCTTATTCTAGTTTGCAAGAGCGAAAAAAATAATATCTACTCTTAAAATCACCTGTTATTTCTTTTTATTTTTCTAATTCTTATTTTAGTTTGCAAGAGCGAAAATAATAACAATTTCTATCAAAATCACCTGTTGTTTCTTTTTATTTTTTCTAATTTTTATTTTATTTTGCAAGAGCGAAAAGAATAACATTTACTCTCAAAATCACCTGTTATTTCTTTTTATTTTTCTAATTCTTATTTTATTTTGCAAGAGCGAAAAAAGAATAACATTCTCAAAATCACCTGATATTTCTTTTTATTTTTTCTAATTCTTATTCTAGTTTGCAAGAGCGAAAAAAAGAATAACATCTACTCTCAAAATAACCTTTATCATCCCTTTTCTTACATTTTGCAATATTTTATACTTTCAGAAATCACTTTAATCTTTTTCTCTCTTTTCTTGGTCATTTTCCAACAGTTAAAGCTTGTAACTTTCACTTCAAAGTTGCCTTAATCCTTACTTTGTTTTTCACATTTTTCTCTTTCTTTCTTTTTTATTTTATTTTTCGACAGCGAAATAATTAGTCTTTACTCTGAAAATCACATTTATTATTATTATTATTATTATATTTTTTTTTTTTTTTTGCAACAACAATAGACAATAACATTCAGTTTGAATATCGGTCTGCTTCTTTCTGTATATTTTTTGCAACAACGAATTGTTTTTTTTTTTTTTCTTTTTGCAACAACAAATTGTTTTTTTTTTTGCAACAACGAATTTTCTTTCTTTCTTTCTTTTTGCAATAACGAAATGTTTTTATTTTTTTTCTTCTTTCTTTTTGCAACAACGAAACATTTTTCTTTTTTTTTTCTTTTTGCAACAACGAAATGTTTTTATTTTTTTCTTTCTTTTTGCAACAACGAAATATTTTTATTTTTTCTCTCTTTCTTTTTCCAACAACGAAACGATTTTTTTTCTCTCTTCGCAACACCGAAATCAGACACTTCTCTTCCAAAATCGCCCTTATTCCCCCTTAGCACAGCGCTCCCTGGACTACCCGGTCTGACAAATTGGATCTTCTCCAGTTTCACTTCCCAATTAAGCAAGAGGTGTCGCTGAATCACCTGACTTCGAGCTATGCAGTTTCATCATTTGGGGAATTGGGGGAATTAGACCCTATTTGGTCTACTCACAAGGCCTAAATTCCTTTCCTTTTTGAACGGTGCGAAGGTATGGCACTCTATTAGCATGGGAGTGTGTGTGTGTGTGTGTGTGTGTGTGTGTGTGTGTGTGTGTGTGTGTGTGTTTTTGTGTGTTTGTTTGTGTGTGTGTGAGTGTGTTTGTGTGTGTATATGCGTGTGTGTGTGTGTATGTGCGTGTGTGTGTTTATGTGCGTGTGAGTGTGTACAGGACAAAAGCAAATAAATCAAAAGTAAATATATGTATATACATACATACATACATACATACATACTATATATATATATATATATATATATATATATATATATATATATATATATATATATATATATATATATATATACTCGTACAAGAAACTTACCAAATAGAAATATATTACAAGGACTGCAACAATAATGAATAACACAGAAATAAACACACACGAACGCATTATAACCCGATCTGCACTACTTTCCAATAGACACGAATAGCAGAAGAATTTAAAAATCGACCTTGATACCTGAAAATTACCTGAAATAAGCATTAAACCATGACCCAATTTACTTAGACTAAAACGCACAGTCACGGTTAAAATTTTTAGTAGAAGCCGTCTCGAATTCGGCTTCGAACGACCGCCTTATACCACATTTTTTGTATAGGGTGAAGCCGGTTCGAAGATTCAATTCATGACATGACTTTCATTCGTCAAATTACATGGGACCTAAACCCTTACGTCACTCATATCTCAGGTACTTTGTCATATGAGAGAGAGAGAGAGAGAGAGAGAGAGAGAGAGAGAGAGAGAGAGAGAGAGAGAGAGAAGAAGGGAGGGAGGGAGGAGGGAGAGAGAGAGGAGAGAGAGAGAGAGGGAGAAAGAGAGAGAGAGAGAGAGAGAGAGAGAGAGAGAGAGAGAGAGAGAGAGAGATGGGGGGGAGAGAGAGAGAGAGAGAGAGAGAGAGAGAGAGAAAAAAGAGGGAGGGGAAGAGCAAAGGGTTGAGGAGGAGGAGAAGGGGAAGAGAGGAAGAGAGGGATGGATCCATCCATCTATTCCTGAACTTTATTATTGTAACAAAAAAGGAAGAGACAACATGTGATCCCGTAGTGTATCATCCTCTTCGCTTTTCCTTCTATTGAAATATCCTTCTATTTCCTTCTATTATTTCCTTCTATATTATATTATTTCCTTCTATTCTATCTATTTTCCTTCTATAATTTCCGAGAGAAAATAATGAGAAAGGCAACAGGATCTGCTTATCTTTTTATCTTTTAATCTTTTCCAAGAAAAAAAAAAAAAGAAAAAAAAGAAAAGAAAAACAGGTGGAAAAGCAACAGGATATGTGCTCTCCTCTCTACTTTCGCTTTTATTCTTGAGTTTTGTCATTTCCAAGAAAGGAAATATAGTCAACATGAAATCCCTATCCATCTATTCTCTCTATTCTTCATTATTCCCAAGTAAGTAGAAGAAAAAAACCTTTTAGTTATTAGAATTTATAATCCTCCCCCCCCTCCCCCCCCAAAACAACAACAACAACGGGATCTTACATTTCTATTCTTGAACTTCATTACTTCGAAGAAGAAGAAGAAGAAAAGAAAAGAAGAAATAGTAAAAAAACAAGATAAAAGGAATCAGAAGGAAACACAAGATATTATCCATCCTCTCTGCTCCCCTTGCTATTGTTGAACTTTGTAATATCAAGAGATAAGAGAGAGAGAGAGAGAGAGAGAGAGAGAGAGAGAGAGAAGAGAGAGAAGAGAGAGAGAGAGAGAGAGAGAGAGAGAGAGAGAGAGAGAGAGAGAGAGAGAGAGAGAGAGAGAGAGAGAGAGAGAGAGAGAGAGAGAGAGAGAGAGAGAGAGAGAGAGAGAGAGAGAGAGAGAGAGAGAGAGAGAGAGAGAGAGAGAGAGAGAGAGAGAGAGAGAGAGAGAGAGAGAGAGAGAGAGAGAGAGAGAGAGAGAGAGAGAGAGAGAGAGAGAGAGAGAGAGAGAGAGAGAGAGAGAGAGAGAGAGAGAGAGAGAGAGAGAGAGAGAGAGAGAAAACAAAAGAAATGAACAATAGAAGCTCCTTAATTTTCTATTGTTGATCCCCATTTCTTCCAAGGAAAAAACAAACAAACAAACAAAATAAACATAAGAAAAGACAATAGGGTATATACCCTCTTTTTGGCTTTCCTTTTCTCGTTGAACCATCGTCATAATTTTTTTTTTTAAATCTTAATTACCCCCCCCCCCCAAAAAAAAAAAAAAAAAAAAAAAATCCACTAAAGAGACAAAAGGAAAGACAACAAGACGTGTACCATCTTCTCTGCTTAATGAGCTGACGTAAAGTAATTAAGGAAAGGCTTAAATGGACCATTGTTCCAGCGAGGGAGAGGGAGCGAGTGTCCTTCACCACAAAATCTTCGTCCTTTGCTAACTTCACCTCAACACCCTTATCTGATTTAAAACCTTTATTGTTGGAGATATAATGTGGTTGTTATTCTATTGGCGTGGAGATTGTGGTTATTATTCTATTCTCGTACTCCCTTCCCCCTATATCCCTTTATCACATTCCTCGTGACCCCAACCCTTTTTTTTTTTACTTTCCCTCTTCCCCTTTTCTCTCCTGCTCCTACTCCCTTTCTCCCTTGGCGTGGAGGTATAATGTGGTTATTATTCTATTTGGCGTGGAGATAATAATGTGGTTTGTTATTCTATGGGTGTGTATAATGTGGTTATTATTCTACTGGTGTGTATAATGTGGTTATTATTCTATTGGCGTCGAGATGTAATGTGGTTATTATCTATGTCGTGGAGGTATAATGTGGTTATTATTCTATTGGCGTGGATATATAATGTGGTTATTATTCTATTGGCGTGGAGATATAATGTGGTTAGGCGTGGATATAATGTGGTTATTATCCTATTGGCGTGGAGATATAATGTGGTTATTATTCTCTTGGCGTGGAGATATAATGTGGTTATTGTGGTTATTATTCTATTGGCGTGGAGATATAATGTGGTTATTATTCTATTGGCGTCGAGATATAATGTGGTTATTATTCTATTGGCGTGGAGATATAATGTGGTTATTATAGATAATGTGGTTATTATTCTATTGGCGTCGAGATATAATGTGGTTATTATTCTATTGGCGTGGAGGTATAATGTGGTTATTATTCTATTGGCGTGGAGGTATAATGTGGTTATTATTCTATTGGCGTCGAGATATAATGTGGTTATTATTCTATTGGCGTGGAGATATAATGTGGTTATTATTCTATTGGCGTGGATATATAATGTGGTTATTATTCTATTGCGTGGATATAATGTGGTTATTATTCTATGGCGTGAGATATATGTGGTTATTATTTATTGGCGTGAGATATAATGTGGTTATTATTCTATTAGCGTCGAGATATAATGTGGTTATTATTCTATTATTAATTATTCTATTGCGTGAGATATAATGTGGTTATTATTCTATTGGCGTCGAGATATAATGTGGTTATTATTCTATTGGCGTGGAGATATAATGTGGTTATTATTCTCTTGGCGTGGAGATATAATGTGGTTATTATTCTATTGGCGTGGAGATATAATGTGGTTATTATTCTATTGGCGTGGATATAATGTGGTTATTATTCTATTGGCGTGGATATATAATGTGGTTATTATTCTATTGGCGTGGAGAATATAATGTGGTTATTATTCTATTGGCGTTATAATATTATTCTATTGGCGTGAGATAAATGTGGTTATTATTCTATTGGCGTGGAGATATAATGTGGTTATTATTCTATTGGCGTGGAGATATAATGTGGTTATTATTCTATTGGCGTGAGATATAATGTGGTTATTATTCTATTGGCGTGGAGATATAAATGTGGTTATTATTCGTGGAGATATAGTGGTTATTATTCTATTGCGTGGAGATGTAAATGTGGTTATTATTCTATTGGCGTGGAGGTATATGTGGTTATTATGGCGTGGAGATATAAATGTGGTTATTTCTATTGGCGTGGAGATATAATGTGGTTATTATTCTTTGGCGTGGAGATATAATGTGGTTATTATTCTCTTGGCGTGGAGATATAATGTGGTTATTATTCTATTGGCGTGGATACATAATGTGGTTATTATTCTATTGGGCGTGAGATATAATGTGGTGGTTATAAATGTATTCTATTGGCGTGGAGGTATAATGTGGTTATTATTCTATTGGCGTGGATATATAATGTGGTTATTATTCTATTGGCGTGGAGGTATAATGTGGTTATTATTCTATTGGCGTGGAGATATAATGTGGTTATTTTCTATTGGCGTGGAGAATAATAATTATCTCTTGGCGTGGAGATATAATGTGGTTATTATTCTTTGGCGTGGATATAATGTGGTTATTATTCTATTGGCGTGGATTATGTGGTTATTATCTATTGGCGTGGAGGTATAAATGGTTTATTATTCTATTGGCGTGGAGATATAATGTGGTTATTATTCTATTGGGTGGAGATGGTGGTTATATTCTATTGGCGTGAGATAATGTGGTTATTATTCTATTGGCGTGAGAATAATGTGGTTATTATTCTCTTGGCGTGGAGATATAAATGTGGTTATTATTCTATTGGCGTGGAGGTATAATGTGGTATTATTCTATTGGCGTGGAGATATAATTGTGGTTATATTCTATTGGCGTGGATATATAATGTGGTTTATTTGGCGTGGAGATATAATGTGGTTATTTTATTGGGGTTCTAATTGGCGTGGAGATGTAATGTGGTTATTTATTCTATTGGCGTGGAGGTATAATGTGGTTATTATTCTATTGGCGTGGATATAATGTGGTTATTATTCTATTGGTGGAGGTATATGTGGTTATTATTCTATTGGCGTGGAGAATAATGTGTTATTATTCTATTGGCGTGAGAATATAATGTGGTTATTATTCTATTGGCGTGGAGATATAATGTGGTTATTATTCTATTGGCGTGAGGTATAATGTGGTTATTATTCTATGGCGTGGAGGTATAATGTGCTATTGGCGTGGAGATATAATGTGGTTATTATTCTATTGGCGTGGATATAATGTGGTTATTATCTATTGGCGTGAGATATTATTGGCTATTGACGTGGAATAAAATGTGGTTATTATTCGGCGTCGAGATATAATGTGTTATTATTCGGCGTGGAGATATAATGTGGTTTTATTCTCTTGGCGTGGAGATATAAATGTGGTTATTATTCTATTGGCGTGGAGATATAATGTGGTTATTATTCTTGGCGTGGAGGTATAATGTGGTTATATTCTATTGGCGTGGAGGTATAATGTGGTTATTATTCTATTGGCGTGAGATAATGTGGTTATTTTGGCGTGGAGATATAATGTTATTATTCTCTTGGCGTGGAGATATAATGTGGTTATTTTTCTATGGAGATATTAATGATTATTCGGCGTGGAGATATAATGTGGTTATTATTCTATTGGCGTGGAGGTATAATGTGGTTTTTATTCTATTGGCGTGGAGGTATAATGTGTTTATTATGGGCGTGGAGATATAAATGTGGTTATTATTCTATTGGCGTCGAGATATAATGTGGTATTATTCTATTGGCGTGGAGGTATAATGTGGTTATTATTCTCTTGGCGTGGAGGTTATAATGTGGTTATTATTTTATTGGCGTGGAGGTATAGGTTATTATTCTATTGGCGTGGGAGGTATAATGTGGTTATTATTCTTTGGCGTGAGATGTAAGTGGTTATTATTCTATTGGCGTGGTATAATGTGGTATTATTCTATATAATGTGGTTATTATTCTATTGGCGTGGAGTATAATGTGGTTATTATTCTAGATATATGTGGTATATTCTATTGGCGTGGATATATAATGTGGTTATTATTCTCTTGCGTGGAGGTTAATGTGGTTATTATTCTATTGGCGTGGATGTATAATGTGGTTATTATTCTATTGGCGTGAGATATAATGTGGTTATTATTCTATTGGCGAGATATAATGTGGTTATTATTCTATTGATTGGAGATATAATGTGGTTATTATTCTATTGGCGTGGAGGTATAATGTGGTTATTATTCTATTGGCGTGGAGATATAATGTGGTTATTATTCTATTGGCGTGGAGGTATAATGTGGTTATTATTCTATTGGCGTCGAGATATAATGTGGTTATTATTCTATTGGCGTGGAGATATAATGTGGTTATTATTCTCTTGGCTAGATATAATGTGGTTATTATTTATATTTGGAGATATAATGTGGTTATATTCTATTTGGCGTAGGGTGGTTATTATTCTATTGGCGTGGAGGTATAATGTGATTCTATTGGTGTGAAATGTGGTTATTATTCTATTGCGTGGAGGTATAATGTGGTTATTATTCTATTGGCGCGTTATTATAGATATAATGTGGTTATTATTTATTGGCGGATATGGTTATTATTCTATTGGCGTGGAGATATAATGTGGTTATTGCTTGGCGTGGAGGTATAATGTGGTTATTATTCTATTGGCGTGTGTATGCTCAATATACTCTCGTTATAGTGTGTACTTTGTATGATTTTTGTATAATCCAATTCTATTGTGTATGTTCAGTATACTCTCCTTATAGTGAGTACTTCGTATGATGTTTGTATAATCCACTTATTCCGAGACAATGCATTTTGAATATTTCTTTTACAGCGCAAATTGGATAGTTTTGGCTAACAATGCTTTTTGAATAATTCTGGTACTTTGTTGTTTAATCCTTGAATAGCAATACGTTTTGAATAATTTTCTTTTGTGTGACTCATAGTGGGTTTTGATCATATTAATACAGAACGAATAATAGTATAAAGGTGTAGTAAATCATAGAATAAGCAATATTCCAGAAATATTCATCTTACTAAAAGGGTATATACATAGATGGATAGACGATAGAGAAATAGATTGATAGATATATAGATAAACAGATAGAGAAATAGATAGATAGATGGTAAACAGATAGAGAAAGTGATAGATATATAAATAAACAGATAGCGAAAAATAGAGATAAAGAGACAGATACAGATAGATAGATAGATAGATAAACAGATACAGAAATAGATAGATAGATTAACAGATACAGAAATAGATAGATACAAACAGACACAGAACAGATAGATAGATAAACAGATACAGAAATGATAGATAGATAAACAGATACAGAAATAGATATCTAGATAGATAAATAGATAGCGAAAAGATAGATAGATAGATAACAGATACAGAAATAGATAGAAGATAGATGATACAGAAATAGATAGATAGATAGATAAACAGATACAGAAATAGATAGATAGATAAACAGATACAGAAATAGATAGATAGAAACAGATACAGAAATAGATAGATAGGTAAACAGATACAGAAATAGATAGATAAACAGATACAGAAATAGATAGATAGATAAACAGATACAGAAATAGATAGATAGATAAACAGACAAAAACAGATAGATAGATAGATAAACAGATACAGAACAGATAGATAAATAGATACAGAAATAGATAGATAGATCTAAACATATTTGCAGCCTTCCTTGCATTCCTCAACAGAAGTGACCCTGCAACATTCTCATTCGACCTGCAATTGACAATCACGAACAAAATCGTTTTCCACCTGGTCCATGTATAGTTGCTTTTTACACTCGGTATGGGAGTGCAGTGCAACGTTGCAGGGGGGAGGTGGAATGAAGTCCTCAGGAAAAGTGTGGAAATGTGCGAGAGTGTGTCTGAAACGGAGGAAGGGGTGGGGGTGGGGGGTGGGGGGTGGGAGAGGTGTTTTGTTTGTGTGTGTGTGTGTGTGATGGGGGGGGGGGGGAAGAGTGGTTTTGGTGTGTGTGTGTGTGTGTGATGGGGGAGGGGGGGGGAAAGTGTGTTTGTTTTGTGTGTGTGTGTGTGTGTGTGTGTGATGGGGAGGAGGGTGTTTGTGTGTTCGCTTATGTTTGTGTGTGAGTGTGAGTGAGTTTGTTTGTGTGTGTGTGTGAGTGTATGTGATGTGTGTGGTGTGTACGTGCGTGTATGTTTGGTGTATGTGGGTACGTGCGTGCGTCTGTGTGTGTGTGTGTGAGAGAGAGATAGAGAGAGAAAGTGCGCATCTCTGTAACTCAAATTCATAAGATAGATTTATGTGATAGCTTTATATTACTGGCATTCAATAGTCCATATATAGAGATACCCAAAGCGATACTTAGACCCACTTTACGAAGAGAGTAGAACACTTTTATTCACGGACACTGACAAACACACGGACATTTGTTTCGCTGTCCAGGACTTCAAAGAGGACTGATAAATGCTGACAATAACTCACGTACCGCCATCATAAATATTACTTCTCGAACTATACATTGATATACATTGACTTTTTTGTCTTTTTTTTATCCTAATTCGTAATCCTGTCCTTTCCTCTCTTCGGAAATCCACTCTAGAGTATTATATTCACATAAGGATTTTGATCTGCCTTTGTTTTGGACGTAAAGTGATTAAAAAAAAAAAAAAAAAAAAAAAAATCTTTCGGGAATCCCCCCCAAAAAATCTGCTCACACAAAAGGGATCGACGAAGAAGCAGCTTTATCATCTTCTCTCAGATCTCTCGTTCTTGTGTTCTCTTCTTCTGTCTCTCGTTCGGCTCTCTTTCGCCGAAATCCTTGAGGGTTTCTTTGTAGTTCCCTTCTCCGACTTCTAAGAATATTTCGGTTCTTTAACGTCGACTTTTATTTTTTATTTATTTTTTTTTTTCATGGGTCGTTTTGTGATTTTTGTTTCATATTTTCGTCTTTTGATCTTCCGATTTACTGCGTATATACAGTGTGCATATATATATATATATATATATATATATATATATAATATTATAATATATATATATATAATATATATAATATATAAATATATCATAATAATATATATATACANTGGAATAGGTCGTGAGGTAGATGTGATGTGTTGGAGAGTGAGATAGGTGAGGTAGGATGTGAAAAGAGGTGATGGTGTGTATAGTAGTAGTGATGATGTGTAATATAAAGAGGAAAAAGAATGAAGGGACCCAGGAACAGAGGAGGAAAGGAGGATATAAACCATTTAAGACGCCTCACGAGCATATCTGCAATACATCGTGAAAATATAGCGGGAGAAGAAACTCGCCCTCACGCTTCCCTCGCCCCGTGTGAGGGGATGGTGCCACGGCCGCCCTTCGTCAGGCTCCGTCGCTGCTCCTGCCGCCGCCCATGTTATTGTTATTCGCGCCCGGAATGCCGGCTGTGGGCGTAGTGTTATTATTGCACTTTTTTTTTTTTACCTTTTTCTTTGTTATTTTTATTTTTGTTTCAAAATCTTCAAAATGAAAAAGGTTATATAAATTTGCTTTACATAATCTGCTGTTTATCACAGACTAGAGTTTAGCATATGTACTAGATGAGATATGTACTATATTGTATATATAGTTCACAATACATATATATATGTGTGTGTGTGTGTATGTGTGTATGTATGTATGTATATATACATACATACATATATACATACATATAATATATATATATATATATATATATATATATTATACATAATATTCAGATATATACACATATACATATATATACATATATGTATGTATATATGATTTATATATACATAGATAGATATTAACGGTATAATTTTATATATCATGTTTCCTTTCTTTCCCTTCCTCCTTTTTCTTGATCTCCTCGTAGTTGTGTTCATGATAATCAGTAAGAAAACCCGCCATTTTCGCGGGCATTTCAAACCCCAAAGAAAGGAAGCCATTTTCCCGCCAAAACAAAAAGCGATCGGATGACGTCACGAGCCCGGCGCAGCGATGACCCGCCCTCGCCCACAAAAGCTAAACCATCTCGCCCCATTATACAGCGAAACTCAAGCCCTTACAAACAAGTAAAGCCTCGCCTGAAAATTAGCCAAGTGGCCGACGGAGAAAGAATTCCTCGTCGAAATTATCCAAGCATCTTAAAAAAAAAAAGAAAAAAAAAATAGGAGTGGCAACAGACGATCCCTAATCCCGGCGGATCATTCCCGGACTGGAGTGTCGACGGGGTGGAATTTCCTTGTCATAGAGTTTGTGTCAGGCTGATGGCCCTCGCCCTCCCCTTCGTCACCCTGCCAGTGCCTCTCCTGCCAGTGCTCTCTCCCTCTCCCTCCCTCCTCACCCTGCCAGTGCCTCGCCCCTCCCTCCCGGCCTTCCCAGTGCCTCTCCCTCCCCCTCCCCTTCACCCTCCCCTGCCAGTGCCCTCTCCCTCCACCCTGCCAGTGCCTCTCCCTCCTTCACCCTGCCAGTGCCTCTCTCTCCCCTCACCCTGCCAGTGCCCTCTCCCTCCCTCACCGGCCTTCCCAGTGCCTCTCCCCCCCTCCCTCCCCTTCCAGTTCACCCCTGCCAGTGCTCTCCTCCTTCCCAGTGCTCCCTCCCTCCCTCACCCTGCTAGTGCCCTCTCTCACCTCCCTCACCACCCCGCTAATGCCTCCCTTCTTCTGTCGTCTAACCTGTCAGTGCCTCCTTTCCCTCCCTCCCTCCCTCCTCCCCCCCCCCTCCCACTAGAGCAGGCTTCCTCAAAGAACCCTCTATCCGGTACTGGGCGCAAGCTTATGTATTAATTATTGTATTATGCATTAATTATTAAGTAATATTTATTATACATATACATATATACATACATACGTGTATACATGCATACATACACATAAATACATACGCACGCACATACGCACACACACATTTCACACACATATAAATGTGTGTGTATATATATGTGTGTGTGTGTGTGTATGTATGTATGTCTTTAAATGTATGTATATGTACATATATATATATATATATATATATATATATATATATATATATATATATATATATATGTATATGTATGTATATGTATAATATATATATATATATATATAATATATATAATATATATATATATATATATATATATATATATATATATATATATATTATATGTTACATTATATAAGTGATATCGGTTCAGAGAAGGATTCGATAGAAAGGGCATGAAAAAATTTGAAGATTTGTTTAGAGCCCCCCCCCCCCCCTCATCCGCTTTTGCACCATAAGGGGAAGAGGTAATGGTGTCTCCTCCCCCCCCCCCCCCTCTTCCTCTCCTTCAGTCCCTTCCTAAGGTTGGCACTCTCTTCTTAGGCTTCGATTCTGGTTCAGTGAAGTGAGATATTTTTTTTGTTTAATCGGTCTGTTTTTTTTCAAGTCTGGAATCAGTGCTGCGACGGCCTGCCCCTTGCCACGCCCTAAGCCACGCCCCTTGTCACGCCTTAAAGCCACGCCCTTCGTCACGCCCTAAGCCACGTTTCTCGCCACCCTCTAAGCCACGCCCCTCGTCATGTCCCTCGCTATTTCCCTCGCCACGCCCCTTCACACCCTAAGCCACGCCCTCGTCACGCCCTAAGCACGTTTCTCGCCACGCCCATCGTCACGCCCTAAGCCACGCCCCTCATCACATTCCTCGACACGCCCCTCGCCACCCCCGCCACGTTCCTTGTCACGTCCCTCGCTACATCCCACGCCACGCCCCCTCGCACGCCCCTCCCCCACCACGCATTTCCCACAGAACCCCTCACCCTCAGGCCCTTCCGCCGGTGTTTCCTCAGTAAACACGGACGCAGAAGGAGGAGGAACACACGCGGCCCGTGATAAATGAGGGGCGGAGGGGAGAGGGAGAGGGAGAAAGGAGGAAATAGGGGCGACAAGACGAAGACTCTCCGGTGCATTCTGGGAAATCTCTGTCGCTCGGAACCCTCGGAAAATTATGTCTTTTTTTTTTTTTTTTTTTTTTTTTTTTTTTTTTTTTTTTTTTACTTTCTGTTGATGTTTTTTTTCGGATTAAAGTTAATTACTATGTTGTGGTGAAAAAATATATGATAATGGTATGTTAACTAGATGCTGTGGCAGATATGTTAATTCTCGAGATGTGTCCTTCCTGATATGAGAAATAATAGAAGCAGCAGCAGTGGTACAAACATTTCTAATTAACCCAGTGGTACAAGTCTTCGTAATTAACCCAGTGGTACAACTGGTAATTAACCCAGTGGTACAAGTCGTATTAACCCAGTGGTACAACGTAATTATCCCAGTGGTACATCGTAATTACCCAGTGGTACAAGTCGTCGTAATTATCCCATTAGTACAATTCGTAATTAACCCATTAGTACGTCTTAATTAACCAAAACAAAGGCTCACCATTAGCGGACAAAGACAAGTCCTCGCGGGCGGGGCAGGCAGCGAGCGAGAACCCCTCGTACAGCCTCGCCAGCCATCAGCTCTCACGGCCTCGATGCCCCTCCGTGAAGTCGCGACGAGCTCCTC
>NW_020870628.1:995659-1000659 GCF_003789085.1 Penaeus vannamei | reverse complement strand
GTGTGTGTGACATGAGATTCTAAAACCGACATGAATTAAAAGTGACTTAATTGTGATAAAACAGTCTGTCTGATGTGTTGTATGAGGGCGTGTGTGTGGCTGTGTTGTTTGTGTGTCTCTATTCCTCGTATTTTCGTATTCTGTAACTTGATTCAAGCTTGTGGAATGCGTTGATTAACTTGATTTTTGATTGTTGGTTAATTGTCCTGATTGTTGATTGATTAATTGTTTTGATTTTTGGTTAATTATTTTGATTGTTTATTGATTAATTTTGATTGTTGATTATTGTTAATTATTTTGATGATTAATTATTTTGATTCATTAATTATTTTGATTGTTATTGATTAATTATTATTAATTATTTTGATGATTAATTATTTTGAATTGATTCATTATGATTTGATTTATTAATTATTTTGATTGTTGATTGATTAATTTTGATTGTTGATTAATTATTTGATGATTGATTATTTTGATTGTTGATTAATTATTTTGATTGTTTATTGATTTATTATTTTGATTAATTATTTTGATTGTTTATTGATTAATTATTTTGATTGTTTATTGATTAATTATTTGATGATTAATTATTTTGATTGTTGCTTGATTCATTTCGGTTGTTGATTATTGTTAATTTGATTTTAATTGTTGATTAATGTATTTGATTCAAGCTTGTGGAATGCGTTGATTAACTTGATTTTTGATTGTTGGNACTTCTGCTCCCTGTCTCTGGTTCTTCTGTCTTCTGTCCTGTCTCTGTCTCTGTCTCTTGTCGGTCTTGTTCTCTGTCTCGTCTTCTGTCTTCTCTTCTCTCTCTCTCTCTCTCTTCTCTCCTCTCTCTTCCCCTCGCTCTCTCTCTCTCATCTCTCTCTCTCTTCTCTTCTCTCCTCTGCTCTCTCTCTCTCTCTCTTCTCTCTCTCCCTCTTCTCCTTCCCTCCTCCTTTCCCTGTCATATCTCTTTCTCCCTCACTTCCTTTCTTTCCCCCTTTCCGCTCCTCTCCCTTCTCCCCCCTCTATTCCATTACCGTTAGTAAAAAAAGAAACGACCAAATATAAGTGTCTGAGAGAGAGGAGACGAGAGGAAGAAGAGAGAGAGATCTGATCGAATGGGAACGGGAAGAGAGAGAAAGTGTGATCCGAGGAGAGCGGACAGAGACAAACAGTACAGGGGACAGACAGAGAAAGAGAGAGCATTCGTTGTAAATCTGACTGTTTCTGTTTCTTTCCTCTCTACCTTTTGTCCATTCTTCTTAAAAGTCCCCCTTCCCCCCGCCCCCCCTCCCCCGCCCCCTCCCCCCCTCCCTCTTCTCTCTCTCCTTTCCTCTCTCATCTCTCTCCCTCTCTCTCCCTTCTCTCTCTCTCTCTCTCTCTCCTCTCTCTCTCTCTCTCTCCTTCTCTCTCTCTCTCTCTCTCTCTCTTCCTCCCCCTCCCTCTTCCTCTCCCCTCCTTTCCCTCCCCACCCTCCTCCCCTTTCTCCTTCTCCTTCCCCCCCTCCCACCCTCCTCCCTCCCCCCTCCTTCCCTCCCCCACCCTTCTTCCCTCTTTTCCCCCCACCCTCCTTTCCCGCTTCCCCTCCCCCCTCTTCCCTTTCCTTCCCCTTCCTCCCATCCCCCCTCCTACCTCCCCCTCCTTCTCCCTTCCCCCCACCCTTGCCTTCCCCCTCCTCCCTTCTCCCTCCTTATCCTCCCTCTCCTTCCTCCCTTCCCTCTCCCCATCCTTCCCCCACCCTCTCCCTCCCCCTTTCCCCCTACCCCCTGCCCCCCCACACACCCTCCTTTCCCCCCACCCTCTCCCTCCTTGTCTCCCCCCCATCCCCTTTCCTTTCCCCCTCTGCCCCCCTTCCCCTCCGCCCCCCCGGCCCCCATGCCTCCCCCCTCCCTAAAGCCCAGCATAATAAGTAACCAGGCGAAGTAAAATTTTCTCAGCCAAGACGTGCCGCTGCATTCGCCAAACCAACTAATCGAATCAAATAGTCATCGTGATAATAAAGATAATCGAGGGAATGATCGCTATAATCCGGTAAAATAAAGTAGATGGAGGATAAGTTAAGAGATGTGTAGCATGGGTGAGAGAAAGAATAGGAAGGACGTGGGTTTATGGAGGAAGAAAGGGAGGTTTTAAAAAAAAAAGGTATATAAAAGGAAAAAAAAAAAAGTAATATACACGGGTGGATCTTTCCTTTCCTCGCCCACACAACGCACATGGTATGTACGTACAAACACAGACCTTCCTTTTTTTAAGTATTTCATCGGCTCTGTATTTGTCTGTCTGTATCTGTGTGTGTGCGGTGTGTGTATGTGTGTGTAGTGATGTGTCTGGCTGTGTATTTGATGTCTTTTCTTTATTTTTGTGCATGTGTGTGCCCTCTTCTCTCTCCTTCTTCCTCTCTTTTCTCCTCCCTCTTCTTTTCTTTCTCTTCTTTCTTTCTTTCTCTCTCTCTCTTTTCTCTCTCTCTTCTCTCTCTCTCTCTCTCTCTCTCTCTCTCTCTCTCTCTCTCTCTCTCTTCTCTCTCTCTCCTCTCCTCTCTCTCTCTCTTCTCTCTCTCTCTCTCTCTCTCTCCTCTCCTCTCTCTCTCTCTCTCTTCTTTTCCTCTTTCTCATCTTCCCCCTCTGACTACCTCCGTTTCTCCCTCCTCCCCTCCCCCATATTTCTCCCTCCCTCCCTCCCCCCTTCCCTCTCCGCTTCACCCTATCCCTCTCCCAACCACCTCCCTCCCCCAAACTCCTCCCCTTTCCATCTTCCCTTTCCACCCCTTTCCACCCTCTCCCCTATCACCCCCTCCCCCTCCAGACCCCCCTCTCTTTTCCTTCCCCTATCACCCCTCTCCCCTTCACCTTCCACCCCCTTTTCCCCTCATCCCTCACCATCCCCCTCCCCCTCCCCCTCCCTCCACCCCCCCCCTTCCCAGTCTCTCCCGGTTTCCCTCCCGCTGCCCGGAACTGTCTGATATTCCCGCGTGTTAAAAGCATTGGGCGAAGAATAGCGTGTTTTTGTACATCCGGGACATTTGACCCCCTTTCTCGTTGCCTCCGGTCCCCTCCCCCCCTCCTCCCACCACCCTCCCACTCTCTTCCCTCCCCCCCTCCTCCTCCCACCTCCCACTCCTCCCCTCCCCCCTCCCCTCTCCCACCTCCCACCACCTCCCCCTCCCACCTCCCACCTCCCCTTCTCCTACTCCGTGTGTGTTCTCAACCCCCCCACCCCCCCCTCTCCCTCTCTCTCCCCCTACCCCTGTCAGTCAAAAGCGCTTCTATTCTGCTCGTCACTAATGTACTTTGTTCTTTTTTAATGTTCTTCTTTCTTCTTCTCATTCTATATATAGTGTGTGTCTTTATTTCTCCTTTTCTCTCTCATCTTTTTTCTTTGTTATTATGATCTCTTATCTTTATATTGATTCTTCTGTCGCTACTACTACTACTTTCATCCCATCTCATCTTTCCTCTTTCTTTTCTTTCTCTTTCTTCTTCTTCTCTTTCTCTTTCTCTCTTCTCTCTCTCTTCTCTCTCTTTCTCTCTTCTCTCTTTCTCTTCTCTCTCTCTCCCTCTCTCTCTCTCTCTCTCTCTCTCTCTCTCTCTCTCTCTCTCTCTCTCTCTCTCTCTCTCTCTCTCTCTCTCTCTCTCTCTCTCTCTCTCTCTCTCTCTCTCTCTCTCTCTCTCTCTCTCTCTTCTCTCTCTCTCTCTCTCCCTCCCTCCCTCCCTCCCTCCCCCCTTCCCCCCTCCCTCCCTCCCTCCCTCCCTCCCTCCCTCCCCCTCCCTCCCTCCCTCCCTCCCTCCCTCCCTCCCCCCTCTCCCTCACTCCCCCTCCCTCCCTCCCTCTCTCTCACTCACTCTCTCACTTTTCCGGTCTCTCTCTCTTTCTCTCGGTCTTTCTCTCTCCTCCTCCTCCTCCTGTTTCCCGGATGTCAGAAGGATCTCTCCTGCAGCAGTCTTCGTATAATGGCAAAGCAGAATTATCTCTTGTATTGTCCCCTTGGAATCAGCTGTATTTTAACTAGTATTTCGTGTTCAGCGTTTGTGTGAATTGGAGTATTGTTGAGCAGATTGGGAAGATGATATTTTTGTGTATGTTTTATTTCTCTTATCTTTTTTTTGTTTTCTTTTTTCTTGTGTTTTCTTTTGTTTCGGGTTTTTTGGTTTTCCTTTTTTCTACGTATTTTGTTTCTTTTTCTTAGTATTTATCCTTTTCATATCCTGTTCTTCCCTTTTCTCCTTTCCTTCCTTTCGACTTTCTGAAATTCCTCCATTCGCTCTCCCTCTCTCGTCTTTTCCTCCTGTTTCTTCCTTCGTCTCCTCTCTGTCCCTCCTCTCTTTCTCCTTTCCTTACTCCCCTCTTTTACGTTCTCCTTTTTCTTCCCCTCCTTCCCTTTCCCTCCCTCTCCCTCTTTCCCCCACCCTCCCCCTTTCCCTCTCCATCCCCCTCATCCCACCCCCTTTCCCCACCCACCATCCTTTCACCCACCCCCTCCCCCTCCCTCCCCCCTTCCCTCTCCAACCCCCTCCATCCACCCCCACCCCCCACCTCCCCCTTTCCCCAACCCACCATCCATCCCCCCACCCCACCCCCCTCCCCACCACCCTTTCATCAATATTCTTACCATTTTTTTTCTTTTTTTTTTTTTTTTCTTCTTTCCATTTTATCCATTTATTCTTTTTTTCTCTCTCCTTCTTTTGCACCGACCCTCAAGTGTGATGAGGCGCCGTTCGGGAATTTAGTCATAAATTCAGTGACCTTGGCGCCAAATTTATGTTGTATTGTCTACAGGGAAGCTGACTGTATTTGTACGCTGTATAGAGGGACTTTTGTGGATGTGAGGGTATATATGTGTATGCTTGTGTGGGGTGTGTGTGTGTATTTGTATGTGAGTATGTATATGTGTGTGTGTGTGTGTATACATACATACATACACACACACACACACACACACACGCATATATATATATATATATATATATATATATATATATATATATATATATATATATATAGAGAGAGAGAGAGAG
>NW_020870628.1:985659-990659 GCF_003789085.1 Penaeus vannamei | reverse complement strand
TGAATATCTTTTCTTATCTATTCTATGCTTTCCATCTGTTTTATGCTATGCTATCTACCGTATTCTATCTATCATCTTTCTTCATATCTATCCATCTATCTATCTTAATTCTTTCTAATCATCTACCATTTCTATCTGTATATCAATCCATCCATGATAATCTATCTAGCTACTACCTATCTATTCTATCTAGTCTATCTATCTATCTAGTCCATCTATCTATCTATCTCATCTATCTATCCTATCTATCTATCTTCCATCCACCATCCAGTCCATCTATTATCATCTATCTATCTTCTATCTATCTTCTATTATCCATCTAATCTTGTCTATATCCATCCTATCCATCTATCTATCTATCTGTCTATTCCACCATCCTATCGCATCCATCTATCTATCTATCTATTATCATCTATCTATCTATCTATCTATCTATCTACCTATTATCTATCATCTATCTATCTATCTATCTATCTATCTATCTATCTAATCTATCTATTCATCTATCTATCTATCTATCTATCTATCTATCCTATCTATCTATCTATCTATAGATATAGCAAGTATGCATGTACATACATACAAATCCCAAAATACAAACGATATCTGAACGAGTATTAGCGTCTATAAGTAGATCTGCAGAGTCACGATAATCAATTTTAAGACGAGGCACAGTTTTTGAGATTCGCGCCAAGATACGACAATGCGCGAGAACCCCCCTCCCTCCCTCTCCCCCACTCCCCCCCACCCCACGTCATGAGCCAACGGCCCCAACTTCACCCCTTCCTCCCCCCTCACCCTACCCTCCCGCAAAACGCTCATCCCGCCCAAGGTCACCGTATTATGGTGAGAAGCACATATTGGATCACATCTCCCACCCTCCCCTCCCTCCCTCCCTTCCACATCCCCCTCTCCCTCCCTCTCTCTCTCTCTCTCTCTCCCACCCCCCCCGCCCATCCTCCACCCTCCCTCCTCCCTCCTCTCCTTCTCACCTACCCCCACCCCACCCTCCCTTCCCACACCCCCTCCCTCCCCTCTCCCTTCTCTCTCCTTCCTCCCCTCCCACCCCCCTCCTTCCTCATCCCCCTCCTTCGCCTCCCTCTCTCTCCCTCCCCCTCCCACCCTCCCACCCACTCTCCCCCCTCCCCTCCCCCATCCTCAGATTCCCCCTCCCCCCCACCCCCGCCATTCCGCCTGCAACCTAACCCCCGCCCACGCACAAGGTCAGCCTCAGATTGATACATGTCTCTACATCGGCGGGCGGCCTCCTCTGCGCCGGCGGGTCTGCGCGCGGCGTGTAGAGGGATAAGTGCACGTAGATAGATAGATAGATGGATAAAGATGTAGATAGATAGGTAGATAGATAGATAGATAGATAAAGATGTAGATAGATAGGTAGTTATAGGTAGTCGAACACATATAGAGTTAGATATGTAGAATATATATAACATATACTATAATTATATATATATTATAGATATATATATATGTTGGTGTGTGTGTGGTGTGTGTGTTGTGTGTGTGTGTGTGTTTATATATATATATATATATATAATTATAAATTATATATATATATATATATATATAACATAGTATATATATATATATATATATATATTATAATAATATATATAATATATATGTATGTATGTGCGTGTGAGAGAGTGTGGAGTGTGGTGTGTGTGTGTGTGTGTGTGTGTGTGTGTGTGTGTGGTGTATGTGTGTGTGTGTGTGTGTGTGTGTGTGTGTGTGTGTGAGTGTGCGTGTGTGTGTGTGTGTGTGTGTGTGTGTGTGTAATACGTAATACATACATAGGGTAGATGGTCAGATACCAGACAGGTACATATGGATATATGTGTACAGGGAAATGTACATATGCATATTACACGTGTAATCGTGAGAGATACTACCTTCTATTTCTGCCTCCCCTCTCTCTCTCTCTCTCTCTCTCTCTCTCTCTCTCTCTCTCTCTCTCTCTCTTCTCTCTCTCTCTCTCTCTCTCTCTCTCTCTCTCTTCTCTCTCGTCTTACGTACTCTCTCCCTTTCTCTTACTATCTTACTTTCTCTCTTTCTCTATCTATCTATCTATCTATCTATCTCGCTTATTTTTACGCTCTCCTTCTTTCTCTTACTCTCTCTCTCTCTCTATCTATCTATCTATCTATTTATCTATCCATTCTATCTACTATCTATCTATCTATCTATCTATCTATCTATCTCTACTAATCCATATCTCTATCTCTCTTTCTCGGTCTCCATCTCTCCTTTCTTTCTTTCTCTGAACAATATTTGCGTAAGATGCAAACAAAAAGATGTCTGCCCTCAACCGCCGGTACAGAGGAGGAGGAACTTAAAAGGGTCCATTTTTTTGTTTTTTTTTTTTAATGTCTGAAGGAAATCGAAAGATGAAGTACAGTGAATGTGTCATCGGAAATATATGGAATGATGAGCAAGGAATATATGGAATGATGAGGGAAAGGGAAATATATGGAATGAGGAGCCAGAGACATATATGGAGGGAAAGGCAAATATATGGAAAGGAGCAAAGAAAAATATGGAATGATGGAGGGAAAAGGAAATATATGGAATAAGGAGCCAGAAGGCCGTCGTACTATACGAGGGAAGGTAATTCTAGGACTATTTGTGTTCCGTTTTAAAATTTGACCGTGATGCTAGTAATGGGGACACGGGGCGCGTGTTTGTCACCAGAGGCACCGTGCGGCCGAGATTGCGAGCTCCCACTTGCGAGTTCTGAATGCGAAAAAGAATCCGAAGGTGAAAATATTCACCGGAAATTGTGAGGCAATTCCCACACTCCAAACGTCAGCACTGACGGCCCCTGCGAAGAAAGCCATGGCACCGTTCACAACAGCAGTGCCAACAGGAGTAAAAGCCGAGTCAACTCCAGCACCAATTTCAGCACCAACTCCAGATCAGCCTCTCACTGCGGCAGGTCGAGCAAGAGTCCATCGGAAACACGAAGAACCTGCTGCAGATACTACTCAGGCAGATGGAGCAGCTGGTGTTCAAGATAAATCAACAGATAGTTCAGCAATCCAAATTTCAGGAAAGGATGTTTATGTTCCACCCCTGAGCAATTGCAGCCTCAGCCTGTGGTGGGACTTGGAAGGGCTCTAAGTAATCTCCTGAAATGTAACCTTGAACATTAACTTTTTGCAGAACTAGTACTCGTTAAGCAAAAAATGCAGAATACGTCCTAACAGACCAGATATTGCTAATTGCAATAGTACTTTCCAATTACACAAAGAACTTTATCATCAAAAGTGATCGATGGCAAACGTGACAAGACACTGGATAACTTAGTGTTGAAATATGCTTTGGATATAAAAATTATCATCATTAATGTATATAATCCATATAATAGTATGGGTGCATATATATATTTATATATATCACAGCTCAGAATGCAATTTAGAGCGCTGCCCTGAAAAGGTGACGCATGTACCTACGCCTGCTATATTTTAAAGGGAATGCGAGATCTCAAACCGTGCCCAATTGCCTCTCACTCTATCACGCCTTCCATAGCACCACTCGATCATCTCCCTAACCCATTCCATTGTTTAGGGGTGTTTAAGGGGTCTATAAGGGGTATACGAGTTCTCAAACCAGGACCTCGAGACCTTTTCTAACGGCGTCCAAGAACTCCCCCCAACTTTGTGGTTGCTGAGAAAAAGTGAACTTAAGTGTGTCTCTGGTTATGGTTTATGGTTTACGGTATGAAAAGAATATTAAATATGCCTGTGGCCGCCCCTTTTTTCGGTTCAGTTGTTGGGGTCATTGTTTTTTCGGGGCTTATATATATATTATATATATATATATATATATTATATATAATATAATATATATATATATATATATATATAGTGGAGAAGAGAGAGAGAATCCTTTCAACATAATTTCTAGGCTGTCAGAGCAGCTATACAAGTGTCCCCATACTGGATACCTCTGGCGCCAATCAACATCTCTCCCATGAAGAACCATACTAATACAGCACCCGCTATCTTCAAACAAATGAAAATACGTATTATCAGCTGTCTCCGAGATTAGGAAGGCCAGGTATAGACCACCGAAAAAAAGAAGAAAAGAGGATATGGCTTCATGAAAGCATTGCAGGGACATTAGATATGGATTGACGAACAAAGTCTATACAGGACTGAAACCGGAGAAGTAGGTTACACTAACCAGCTACGTCAGTACATATATATGTATAGGATACAGTTTTAGAGACAGAGGCAGTTTCTTATCCCACACTGCAAGATGTGCACGGCGTCCATGTGCATAATAACACAATCCAGAGAAAAGCATAATAGACTGTATCAATGTTTTTACAGACACTGCTCTTGTCTTTGATACGATTAGTGATATGAAGAAAAAAAAACGCACGACTAGATGATATGCCTTTCGGGTATGTGAAGTTCTTGTTTGATGGACAATCCTCTGTATGAATAGAAGCGCCGCCATTTTGCATTGCTGCTCTGCATCTTTTTTTTCTATGGCATGCACACTGTTCTGTAGAAGGAGATTTATCTAATCAAATCAAATTGTTCTTTTGTTCTTTTTTCCTTTCACTCACTCTGTCTTTGTATCTTTCGCTCTCTGGTCCTTCTCCTTTTCCTGTTATTTTCTCTCTTTTTCCTTATCTTCTCTCTCTCGTCCCTTTTTTTCTTTCTCGANTTGAGTTAAGCTGGGCGAAGATTGCTCTTTTAGCTTTTTTTTATATAGCTTTTTCCCTTTCTTCTTTTTTGTTTCGTTTCTCTCGAAAATGTGCTCTAGTTTCATGTAGAAGCGGATGAACCCTCCCCCCCAAAAAACAAAAAAGCACAATACAAAACTAATAGAGATGAGCGAGGAAAAAAATGTATGTGAAAAGAACGATCTATTTAAATTCTTGTGAAATTTTCGAGTCGACACGCTACGGAAACGCTACGGATGACTCAAGGAGCGACGCACAAAAACTCCGTCTGAGCATGTGGTGGGCG
>NW_020870628.1:978159-983159 GCF_003789085.1 Penaeus vannamei | reverse complement strand
GTGTGCGTGTGCGCGCGCTGCGAGAGCAACCATTCAAAGGTGGCTGTTGTTTTATTTTCATGAGGATTTAAGTGAGGAATTCAGTCGTAGTGGAGATTTTATTTACTTATTTATTCGGGCTGTATTTGCATGGCGTGCTACATTTGGCCATTTCTGCGAGTGGAAGCAAACAATCACATTGTATTTGGTTTTTATTTGCGTTTCAATTTAGATGTAGATTGTACTCGTCTCCCTCCCCCCTCCCCCCTCCCCCCTCACCCCTTCCTCGTCCCCTTCCCCTCTCCTTCCCCCTCCTCTCCCTTCCCCACTCTCCCCTCTCCCCTCACTCTCCCCCTCTCCCTTCACTCTCTCCCTCTCCCCTCTCTCCCCTCACGGTTCGACACCCATGTTCCCGATGCCGATCCCAGTTCGCGTCGCATTTTGTGCGTGTGTCGTGCACCGGAAAAAAAGAAAAATAGAATAAAAGTAGAAATGAAATGAAGATAGAACTAAAGCAGGCCAGGCCTCCCGCGGCGTGCGGGGCGGCGGCGGCGCTGCGGCGGGCGGGATGCGCGGGCGCGCTCCGGTCGAGGCGGCGTGTGCTGTCCCCCCCTCCCTTTCCTTCCTTTTCCTTCTCTTCCTTTCCCTTCCCTTTCCTCCCGTCCTTCTTTCCCTCCCTCCCTCCCTCTCCTCCCTCGTTCTCTCTCTCACACTCTTTCTTATCTCTTCTCCTTTTTCTCTCTTCTCTCTCATGCACTCTTTATCTCCCTCTCTCCCCCGCCGCGCTTGGACCCGTCAGCCGCGGTCATGAAAGTGCTAAACCATTTTCATTTTGAGGGTGGAAGATGATGCCGCGGCCGCCCATGTTTCATAGGGATGTATTCCGGAGAAGGGGCGTGGGAGGGGGGGGGAGACAAGGGAGGGAGAGGGGAAGGCGGGGGTATGTAAACGAGGCTGTTTTAACGAGAAAAACGCCAACGCTACCATTGCCAAACTTTTTTTTTTTTTTAATGGTATAAATTCGCGTAAGTGCTGGCCAAAAAAAAAAAAAAAAAAAAACGAAAGAAAGGAGAAAAATCTATTATTAAAGAAAAGAAAAAAAATCGTATTCTTCTGAGAGCGCTTGCCTTTGATTGAACTCGCGACAGTCGAAAATGACGCTTGATGAGGGAGACGCCGGGAAGCCAGCGGTTGGACGGGGGCGGTATGGTGGCGGTGGTTGTAATGAGCGGGACAGTGAGTGTGTAGCGAGCTGTGTAGTTGAACGGTACCAATGAGCGGTATTGTGAGGGGTGCAATAAGCGATATAGTGAGTGATATGAATGATGATGTAGTGAGATAGTGAGCGGTACAGTGAACGATACAATGAGCGGTATTGTGACCGGTACAATAAGCGATATGATGAGCGGTGCAATAAGCGATATAGTGATTCTGGTCAGATGGACACGGCGGTTGCGATTACGTTTCGTCTGTGCTTCAACGACCCCGCAATATTATCCCAAAGGCATTTAGAGGTCGTAAGGGAAATGTTGCTTTTGATGCGAGGTCGGAAACTTTACGGGTTGTTTTTTTTTTTCTCTCTTTTTTTTCTTTTTCTTCTTCTTCTTCCTTCTTTTTCCTTCTTCTTCTTCGTTTTTTCATCTGTCTTCTTCGTCTCTTTTTTCTTCTTCGTCTTCTTCTTCTTCTTCTTCTTCTTCTTCTTCTTCTTCTTCTTCTTCTCTTCGGCTTCTCCTTCTCCTTCTCCTTCTCCTTCTCCTTCTTCTTCTTCTTCTTCTTCTTCTTCTTCTTTTTACGCGCGAGGGAAGGATACATACTCGAATTTCTTGCTTTAGATAAAGCAGACAGACACGCGTTGTCACTTTTCTTTAAACGTGCGAAGATGGGGTCAGCAAGAAGTCCGGAAGAGAATAGGGGGAGAACGAGAGATAGGAGGAGCGAAAGAAAGGCCTCGCGCCAGCAAAGAGAAATAGATGTCCTTATCGTCTCCATCGTCGCCTTCGTTTTTGTCGTCTTCATCGTCGTTTTCGTCTTCGTCTTCATCTTCGTCCTCGTTTTCATCGTCGTCGTCCTCATTGTCATTTTCGTTCGTCTCATCGTCGTCTTCGTCTTCGTCTTCTTCATCTCGTCTTCGTCCTCGTCTTCATCGTCGTCTTCGTCTTCTTCATCGTCGTCTTCGTCTTCGTCTTCTTCATCGTGTCTTCGTCTTCTTCATCGTCGTCGTCGTCGTCGTCGTCGTCGGGAGCTAATTAAGAATCCCGACTACTAATTCCTGAGAGAAACGGAAATTCTTGAGACGATTAAAGGGGCTCCGGAGGGGGGGAGGGGGAGGGGGGTGGGCTGAGGAGGGGGGGGGAGGAACGGGAAGAAAAGAAGCGGAGAATAAGGTGGCGTCGGCTTTTCAAGAAGGAAGAGATTTTCGTGTGTGTGTGTTTTCTCCAGACGAACCGAGGGGAAAGGAAGAGGGGAAGGGCGCGGGTGGAATGAGAAGGAGAAGGACTCGACTGCCCATCTGACTGCCCGCTCCGAATACCCACCCGGACTTTCTTTCCCTACTTTTTGTGTGTGTTCTCTTTCCTATTTTTTGTGTTCCATCTTCTCCTTCCGTTCCCTCTATCCTTCCTTCTCTCTATTTACCTTTCTTTCCGTATTCTTTTCCTTTCCCATATGGACAGCCAAACAAATACCATCTTAGTGGGAAAAAAGGAGAAGGAGAAGAAAGAAGAAGAAGGAAAAAAGAAGAAAGGGGAAAAGTCGCATGCCTTTTAAGGGCAATATATGAATTTAGAAATGCCTGATGCTGCCCCATCGCGGCGAGAGGAACACCAGGAATATATTCGACGGTTCAGTGTTCCTGCGGGGACTTCCTCACTGAGCCTCGGCTGTCTATCACTGTCTATCATGGCTGTCTCACCGTCGCAGCTGCAGCGGAAATGGGTGCCAAGGGTGCCAATAGGTGTTTAAGGGTGTCAGTAGGGGAATGGGGTGCCAATGGTGCCAAGGGGGCGCTCATGGAGGGGTGCCAAATGGTGTTTAAGAGGTATCAGTAGGAGAAGGGGGTGCCAATGGTGCCAAAGGGGAGCCCATGGAGTGCTAGGGTGCCAATAGATGCCAAGGAGCGGTAGGGATTTGAAATGGTATCAGAGGTGGATGGAGTGCCCATGGGAGACAAGTGAGTACCGTTGGTGCCAAGAAGGTGCCAACACCAAGGGAGAGCCAAGGGGATGCCAGGGGGCTGGCAGGTGGCAGAGACATTAGCCTGCCTTGGCTAGTTCCGGCTTTTCATTCTCCTTTCGGCGCATAAAGATGTTTGGTTTATGGCTTAAGTGTGTAGCAGGACCGTGACGGGTGTGCCCCTACTCGGATGGGCGTGGGTGGGCGTGGGGGGCGTTTGGGAGGGGTCAGCGGGAGGAGGGAGGGGCGGGGGCTTTCCTGCGCTCTCCGCCCGGCCTGTCGTAACTCCGGGAATAACTTCCTACCATAACTTCCCGAGGATTATCATATCGCAAGTTTTATATGCTTTAGGCGCTCCAGGCGGAGAAATATATGACGTGAACGAGGGGGTGGGGGTGGAAGGGGTAAGCGGGGGGGGGTAGGAGGGGAGGTAGTCATTGTTGCATCCTTTTCTCTCTCTCTCTCTCAACCCCGCCCCCCGCTTCCCCTCGGCTCTGTACCTCCGTTCCTTCCTTCCTTCCTCCCTCCCTCCCTCCCACCTCCCTCTTTACCCGTCCATTATTCCCCATCCCCTCCTTCCCTCTTGACCTCCCTTCCCTCCTCCATTCGCTCCCATTCTCCCTTCTCCCTTCTTCCCCCACCCCTCCCCTTCCCTGCCTTNTTAGGCATTGATCTATATATACGTATATATATACATATATATATACACACATATACAGAGAGCGAAACAGACAGAGACAGTTTAGAGAGCGAAATAGACAGATAGACAAACAGACACAGACAGACAGTAACAGATTCCACACACAGAAATAAAAGAAACATCCACCCCCACCCACCCTCTCACCCACCCCCTCACTCCACCCCCACCCCAACCCCTCCAAGAGAAGCATCCCAAGACAAAAAAAAAAAAAAAAAAAAAAAAAAAAAAAAAAAAAAAAAAAAAAAAAAAAAAAAAACACGAAAAAAAAGGAAGAAAGGAAGATGTCTCAAAGGAGGCTGACTTTTGACCCCTCAGAACCGACAGCGACGTCTTGAGGAGCCGAAAGCACGAGCAAGCAAGCAAGCAAGGTGGAGACAGCATATTCGAATGGCCGACTCCACTTGGGGTGAAAGGCAGTGAAGAAGGAGAACAAGAAGGAAAGGAAGAAGAGAGAAGATGAAAAAAGAAGAAGAGAGAGAAGAGGGAAGAAGGGAAGAAGAAGAGGAGAAGAGGGAAGAAGAGAAGAATGAAAAAAGAAGAGGAGGAGGAAGAGGAAAGAAGAAGATAAAAGAAGAAGAAGATGAGGAGGAAGAGGAATAAGAAGGGATAAAGAGAAGAAGATGAGGAGGAAGAGGAAGATGATGATAAAAAAGATGATGAGGAGGAAGAGGAAGAAGATAAAAGAGGAGAAGATGAGAAGGAAGAGGAAGATGATGATGAAAAAGAAGAAGAAGAAGATGATGAAAAGAAGAGAGGAAGAGATGATGAAGTGAGAGGAAGAGGAAGAAGATAAAAGAGAAGAAGATGAGGAAGAGGAAGAAGAAGATGAGGAGGAAGAGGAAGATGATGATGATGAGGAAGAGAAGAGAGAAGAAGAAGAAGAAGTGAGGAGGAAGAGGAAGATGAGGAGGAATAGAAAGGAGATTGAAAAAGATGAGAATGAGGAAGAGAAGAAGAAGAAGCATAAAATGAAGAAGAGGAAGAAGAAGAAGCATAAAATGAAGAAGAGGAAGAAGAAGAAGCATAAAATGAAGAAGAGGACGAAGAAGCAATCAAAATAAACTTCAGGGACAAGTCGGGAGCATTTGATGACGTCATCCCTCGCGATGTCCTTGTTAGAAGAGATGATCATTATTATTATCATTATCAT
>NW_020870628.1:968159-970659 GCF_003789085.1 Penaeus vannamei | reverse complement strand
ATAAAGAAAAAGCAAGATGATTTTGTTTAACAGTGGCAAGTACAGCTATGCAAATTGATGCAAGAAGAGATAGTGCACACGGGCAGTGCAAGCAATAAAAACGACTGATGTCAGCATTGGAAGGAAAGCTTCATGTGAATGAATTTCAAGTGGAGGGAACCAAAAATATACAGGCAAAAGTGGATAGTGTAGTGGTCGTGGTGGAGACTTTGAAAAAGCGGATGAAGCAGATGGAAGCTCAGGCTGAGGTGCTAGGAGTGGAGGGGCGTGTGGTGGACACGGTGCCCAAGAGACTGGAGGAGCTACAGTGCAGCAGGCCACAGACACAAGCCTCTTCCAGCAATTTTGGCGAATATGAAATGAGCTTTTGCTGTTCACGTGAAACAAATACCTAGGATACACCTCCTCCTTCACCACATTCAGCAGCATGTGGAGCATGGAGGAAACCGCAAAATTTTGATGGAAGCATCTCACTTGAAGCCTATGTCGCGCAGTTTGAGGTGATGATAACAGTGCAAGGTTGAGACAGTAATGAGAAAGGATTGTAATTGGTCTCAAGCCTGAAAAGGGTTGAAGTTGAAGGGCTGGGCTATTTGTCTGGTTTTCAGTGGGCATCTTATGAATGTTTGAGAGGTTTAGTCATCAGCACCAGGAGGTGGCATTCAGGGCACAGTTTTGAGTTAGGGAGAGTTTAGCAGGCGGATCCTTGCAGCACCTGGCACAAGATTTGGAGTCCATCAGGGAAAGCCAATTATACGCTCCAGGTACACAATGAGGCCCCAGACTTGCACAGACCCTGTCAGAGAGTTGGAGTCCGAGAGTGCCGAAGCTACAGGAGGTACCTTCCCCACCAGCAAGTGAGAGGACTGACGGTTTATGCGAAGTAGTCTAAAGGAGAATAAGGCATTAGAAGGGAGAGTCTTTGCAGGTGAATGATGGGGTGAGAAGGGACTGCAAAAGCCCAAAGAGCCCTCGTAGTAAAGAAGCAGCTACAGTTACAACCCGTGCTGCTGGGAGTGTGGAGAGCTGGGACATAGGTCAGGTGATTGTTCTAAGAGGAAATTGGGAAACTCCAGCGGGCTGGAAGCAGGAGCACAGATCCGGCCAGAGGCTTCCAGGCCCCACTCAAACTAATGTGCAGGAATGCAGCATCAGGTGCTGTGCAAATAAAAGGCACAGTATGACAGCGGTTACAGGTGCGGAACACACATTTGTTGCAAGGGGTATGGTTCCAGCAGACATTTTGGGACCAGCTAAGATGATGTGTGGTGTGGCAGTCTGGAGGGTGGTGGGTGGCCAGGAGGTTCAACTGCCGGTGTATGTGACAGGCCTGAAAGAGGATTGCCTCCTAGGTGTTGACTACTTTGTGCAGACCCAGGCATGCATAGACTTTGGCAAAGGGACCTTGAAATCTGCAGGCATGGGTAGTCTCTGATGATGATGGGTGTCAGCAAACCGCAACTGAGGATGAAGTGCAGGAACACATAAGAGACCTCTTGCAGCAGAGCATGGAGAACTTTACATCTGTTCAGGAAGGCCTGTTATGGAGGATGCTGGACAAGTACACAGATGTGTTCAGCAAGGTAACCGGGATGCACAGAGGCAGCCAAGCATTGTATCCACACTGGAGATAGTGCACCGATTAGGCACGCACCCAGGAGAGTAGCACAAGCCAGGTGCCAAGAGATGGAGCAAGCAGTGTCCGAGCTTCTGGCACAGAGAGTGGTAGAAGGATCTACGAGTCCTTGGTCCTGAGCATTGGTGCTAGTGAAGAAGAAAGTTGGGACGACCAGATTAGATTCTGTTTGGACTATCGGGCACTGAACAGCATCACAATGAAGGACGCATGCCCCCTGCCCTGGGTGGATAACACCCAGGACTCTTTAAAAGGTACTACGTGATTTTCCACTCTAGACCTGAAGTTTGGTTACCATCAATTGGAGGAAGACAAAGAGAAGACGGCCTTCTCACTTGGGTGAGGTTAGTGGCAATTCCGAGTGATGCCATTTGAATTGTGTAATGCTCTTGCCACCTTCCAGAGGTTGATGGAGTTAGTGATGAGGAAGATGCAAGGAATAGTGCTTGTCTACCTGGATGACATCATTGTGCTGGGCAGCAGCTTCGAGGAGGAGCTGAAAAAGCTAAAGGCTGTGCTGCAGCATATGAAGCAAGCTAACCTGAAGCTCAATCCCAGGAAGTGCATTCTCCTCAGGAAGATGGTGTCATTCCTGGGTATGTAGTCCACTGAGGAACTGATTCTGAGGTGAGGGCAGTGTGTGGATGGCCCGTACCTAGGGATCTAGGGGAACTGAGGAGCTTTGTTGGCTTCTGTAGTTATTACCGTCGGTTCATAAAGGATTTTCTCAGGATAGCCACGCCTCTCCACCATTTCAGTAAGAGGCGTGTGATTCTATTGAAAGGTAAAGGTTGGCTTTGGTCGATGTTGTGCTGAAATTTCCAAATCTCGGGTGCCTATATCTCCTAGATTGTGACACCAGCA
>NW_020870628.1:958159-963159 GCF_003789085.1 Penaeus vannamei | reverse complement strand
ATAGACAATCATAAACTATATAAAAAAAGAGAAAAAATATGTTATATTTTTTCTTCTCCCTTTTCCTTCGTCAGCCTCATTGGGTAACTACCTGAGCTTATGTTTTGCTGTTCGAACGCCAGCCCCTTGTTCACATACCTGAAATGCAGTGCAGGTCGTTAATTTTGAAGAGAAAACACACCTGCTTTGTTCCCTCTTCCCTCCCATTTTATAGTTTGGTAATTACCAAGTACTTTTTCTTATGCGTCTAGATGTATTATTCTAATTCGATAATTATTCTCCGTTCCATTAATTCCCCCGAAGATCATACCTTCAAGCATTTGGGCAGAACTTTACCTGCCATTAATGTAATGAACATACGCGGCGTGATACGGGCCCTCCCTCACTCTCCTCCCTCACACTCAATTTTCTCTCGCCAGAGTGGCTGGCCTAAATCATTCATCATTTTACTCACAATTTCCTCCGCATGTTACTCACTTCAATGCTTACGTCATCGCTCGTGTTCATCACCTCCGAACTGTCACATATGCGCGTCTTTATTAGCTTTTGTCCTCATTTCTTTTAGTTTTTGGCATTTGTTGTTCTTTATTAATATGATAGATTTATTTGTTTGTGAATTTGTGTGTCCTTGATTAATGTATTTTCGTATGATTTCATGTTTTTATTTTTATTTTCTTTATTTAGATACGTAATGGATTTCTTTTGTTTTCTTTGTGAGTTTTGCGTTCTCTTCTTCCAAATATTTTTAAGATTGCAAGACAGAGTACTAGAGTCAATAAATCGATTCCTGGCGTGTTTACCCGCTCTATTTTTCCACCGACCCTCTCTCTCTTTCCCCTATCTTCCCCAGCTGCATTCCTCCCCTTCCTTCCCTCTACCTTCCTGTCTGCCCCCCCCCCACCCCAGCCCGTTCCTCCCCCTCCTCTTCTTATTTATGTAATACTGTCGGCATTTTTCTTTTTCCTTTTTTCCTTTCCTTCCTTTTCTTTTGCGTCACATTCGACACGACATGGAACATCCTTCGACCTTTTCGCCTAGCAAAGGTGTGACGTCACATCAAGGCATGTCAAAGTGTGGTATCCGCATTCCTCCCTCCCCCTACTCCTTCCCTCACCCCTCCCCCTGCTCCTTCCCTCCCTCCTCCCCTTCCCTTCCTCACCCTTCTACCTTCCCTCCCCTCACCTCACCCCTTCCTTCCTCACCCTCTCCCTTCCCTCACCCCTCTCCTTCCCTCACCCTTCCTCCTCACCCTCTCCCTTCCTACCCCTCCCTCTCTTTCCCCTCACCCTCCCCTCCTCCTTCCCTCACCCCTCCCTCTCCTTCCACTCCCTCCCCTCTCTTCCCCTCACCCCTCCCCCTCTCCCTTCCCCTCACTCACTTTCCCCTTCCCCTCACCGCCTCACCCTCTCCCATTCCCCTCACCCTCACCCTCTCCCTTCCCCACCCCTTCCCCTCTCCCTTCCTCACGCTCACCCCTCTTCCTTCCCCTACCCTCTCCTTCCCTCACCCACTCTCTTCCCTTCCCCCTCTCCCCTCTCCCCTCCTGACCCTCCTCCTTCCCTCACCCCTCTCTTTCCCCTTCCCCTCCCCCCTCTCCCCCTCACCCCTCATCCGCTTCCCCTCACCCCCTCCACCTCTCCCTTTCCCTCACCCTCCCTCTCCCTTCCCTCACCGCCTAACTCTCCCTTCCTCACCGCCTCACCCATCTTCCCTTCCCCTCACCTTCTTCCTTCCCTCCCCCTCCCCTCGCCTTCACCTCTCTCCTTCCTTCACCCTTCTCCCTTCCACTCACCCCTCTCCCTTCTCCCTTCCCTCATCCCTCCCCTCTCCTTCCCCTCACCCTCTCCCTTCCCTCACGCCTCAACCCTCTCCTCCCCTCACCCCCTCCCTCTCCTTCCCCTCACCCTCTCCCTTCCCTTCCCCCCACCTCTCTCCTTTCCCCTCTCCCCATCACATTCCCTTCCTCTCCCCTCTCCCCCTACCACCCTCCTCCCCCTCTCCCTCCCCCCTCTCCCCCACCCCCTACCTCTCCCCCTCACCCCCCTTCCGTCACCCCCTCCCCTCTCCCCTCACCCCCTCCCTCACCCTCCACCCCTCACCCCTCACCCTCTCCTTCCCTCCCCCTCACCCCTCCCTTCCCTTCCCCTCACCCCCTCCCCCCCTCCCCTCATCTTCGACATACACAACCCCGCCACTGGCTGCCAACGTCACCGTGTCACTAGTCGGCTGGTGGCAGGTATCGCCAGCCTTGCATCCACGCCCCCTCCCTCCATTCGTCGCCGACCTTCCCCTCTCCCTACCTTATACTCTTTCCTATATCCTAATCCCCCTCTTTCATTTCCCTCACTCACTCCCTTATATCTTACTGTCACCCTTTCGTTTCCCCTTTTCTTTCTCCTCTCCTTCTCCCCTCATTGCTCCTTACCCAAACCTTCTGTCCTCCTCCCTTCCTATTTATCTTTCCCCTCCTCCCTTCCAACCTTCCTACCCTACCTTTCCTCGCCACTTAAACCCCCGCCCATCCCCCCCCTCCTCCCCTCTCTTTCTTCTCACCCTATCTCTTGCACTCCCTCCCCTCGCCCTTTCCCCTCACCCCCCCCCCCCGTCCCCTTACACGGCCACTGTCACTATATCTTATTATCTTCCTCTCTTGTTCGCTCACCTGTTCAAGACACTCACTGTCAGTGGAGGTAAAAGTCTTTTTTTATATGCTTATCATGTTTGTGTATGGTTGCTTGTTTGTCTCCAAATTTTTTCTTTGTTTTTTCTGTTGTCTTCATGCTGTTGTTTTCTTTGAATATTGACTTTGCTAAATTGTGCCGAGTGCGATGCCCGTGTATTAGCGTGCGTCCGCGGGTTTAAATCATTTTATACACGAGATATTATCAGAGGAGATGGATGGACTGCCATGCCAACAGCTTCCCTCCCGCTTTGGCACACGTGAAGCGAAGAACGGAGCCTAATAAGGACCAAAGTGGTATTTGTTTATGGGGAAGTGTCACCCTAATGGATCGGTGCAGGTGTCTGCGCTTTACAGCTTGCACGCAGTTGACGCTCGCCTCGCCCCGTGTTATCAGCGGGAGTGCTGGATATGGGGCAAGTCTCGGTTTTAGAAAAGGAAATGCATTGTCTAGGGGTGAGGGAAGGTTGTAAGTTGTGGTAGGTAAACACTCTCACTCACTCACTCACTCACTCACTCATCTCTCTCTCGTCTCTCTCTTTCTCTCTCTCTCTCTCTCTCTCTCTCTCTCTCTCTCTCTCTCTCTCTCTCTCTCTCTCTCTCTCTCTCTCTCTCTCTCTCTCTCTCTCTCTCTATCTATCTCTCTATCTCTCTCTCTCTCTCTATCTCTCTCTTTATCTCTCTCTCTTTCTCTCTCTCTCTTTCTCTTCTCTCTCCTCTCTTTCCTCTCTTTTTCGCTTCGGTATTACTCCGAATGTGAAATGAGGCAAAAAAAATCAAAATCAAGTGTCTACTGTATATGTAATGATTACGTTTACACATATGTTTATTAATGTCGACAGGGATGCGATGACTCACGTTCCGCAGACACCCGGCATCGTCCCAGGAAGCCTCCGCCATGTCCTTAATACAGAAATACACATAATATATATACATATATATGTATGTATGTATACGTGTTTATGTATTGAGTATAGTGTTATGTAGTGTTGACTACTTATTTTTTTTTTTTTTTTTTTTTTTTTTTTTTTTTTTTTTTTTACTGTGCTGTGTTCGCCATCTTCACATCATGTAGATTTCCACTTTCTTGACTACCTTAAACTACCTTAATTAATTACCACGATCCCCTGGCACCTTTCCTCCCCCCCCCCCGTGACCTCTTCCGGCACTCCCCAGGGGCCGGAGGGACCCACCAGGAGGCACCCGAACCCCATTACCAACTAATGGCTCAGAAGTGAACAATGGGAGGCCATTTTCCCTCACGCCCGACGCAGGTTTTATACTCTCAAACACTGACTCTTAACAGTTATACTCTGCTAATGAACCTATTATAGATTTTTTCCCCCCGGGAGAGTGAAGCTCCTCCCCGCCCGGTCATGAGCAGAAGGTGCCATTAATATTTCCGGGTCGTGCTCACCCTCGGGCGAGCGGGCAGGGCGGGCGGGCAGGCGGCGGGCGAGGGCGGGCGGGGAGAGGCGGGCGAGGGCGGGCGAGGGCGCGAAGGCGGGCGAGGGCGGCGAGGGCGGCGAGGGCGGGCGAGGCGGGCGAGGGCGGTCGTCCGCGTCGCTTCGCTGCGTTATGATCAGGTGCGTCGGCGATCGTCTGTCTTGATTTTATCACGTTATTGTTAATATTGTTATTATTTTATTTTATTTTTTATAATTATTTTTATTATTGTTTATTTTTGTGGTGTCGCTTTCCTGGTTTTGAGGTGATTTTGCTATGCGTTTTTTTCTCTCTTTCTCGTTCTCTATTTTACCTTTTTATGACATGCTCCTTTATTCATTGTCTCTTCTTTGGTTTTCTTATTCTGTTTTATGATTTATTATTCATTTTGTGTACTTTCCTTTTCTTTTTCTTTTTTCTTCTTTTTTTTAGGATCTGTTTCTCAAACTCTCTTTTTCTCTCTCTTTCTACTTTACCCAGCTCTTTTATCTCATTTTCTCTTCTTCTCTCCTTTCTCCTGTTCTCTTTTTCTCCTTCTGTCCCTTTCTTTTCTCTCTTTTTTCTTCTTTTATCCCTTTTCTCTTCTCTCCTTTTCTTTTTTCTTTTATTTTCTTATTTTCTCTTTTTTTCCTTTCTCGTTTCATCCCTTTCTCTTTTTCTCATTTTCTCTCCTTACCCTTTTTCAGATATTTTTTTTCCTTCTCTCTTTTCTCTCTCACTTTCTCACTGTCTCCTTTCTCCGTTTCTCTCTCTCTCCTATCTTCTCCTCTTCTCCCTCTGTCTGTTTGTCTCTCGCTGTCTCTCCTCTCTCTCCCTCTGTCTCTCTCCCTCTCCCCCCCCCCCCTCTCCTCTCTCCTCTCTCTCTCCTCTCTCT
>NW_020870628.1:913159-953159 GCF_003789085.1 Penaeus vannamei | reverse complement strand
TCTCTCTCTCTCTCTCTCTCTCTCCTCTCTCTCTCTCTCTCTCTCTCTCTCTCTCTCTCTCTCTCTCTCTCTCTCTCTCTCTCTCTCACACCACACACACACACACACACACACACACACACACACACACCACACACACCACACACACACACACACACACACACACACACACACACACACACACGAAAAAAAACTCCTCATAATTTCATATATCTTTTCGATTCGCACATACTCAAAATATAAAGCATTACTACATCAAAAAAAGCTTTATCAAAACCTGACTTTATCGCCAGAGCTTCAAGCAAAGAGCAGACGACCCAGAGACTCGTTTTCTATGCGCGGCGCCTTTCGAGGGGAAACTACACCAAATTCATATCGTCTTCGAAGGCAATAGTTTGTCGCATTGAGGAAATGGGGTAAATAAAGGCGGAATATTAGGATTTTCTATTTTCTTTACACTTTGATTGTTTTTTAAAGTCACCGCGTTTCGGGAAGATAGATATTAGAGCAGTTATCGAGCCGTAAAACTCATTTATCATTGCACGGTAGTTGTGTTAATTTTCTGACTGCTTGTCGAAGGAATGTACGACCGTTAAGTGAAGAAATAATTAAACTAGAACCAGTAGTGCGAAAGGACGGACTGGTCTTTTTATAGGCCTATCTAATATGACCTGTTATGCCATTCCCCTTAAATAAACAAATGAACAATCAATAAATCAAAAAACAGTCATTCCCTCTTAATAATCAATCACTGTGTATTGCTTCTCTTCTCTGTCAGTCCCTTAACAACTGGCTTCTCTTCTATTCTCTCTTCTTCCGTCTTTATCTGTCTTTCTTGCTCTCTCTCTTCACTCTTCTTTACCTCCCTCCTTTTATCTTTTCATTCAACTCTTCCATTCTTGGAGTCCCCTATTTCTCGTAAGTGAAACAAAAGAAACAGCACATGAATTTACAAAATAATGATGATAATAATAACAACAACAACAACAAAACATAATAACAATAGATAAACAAATAATAATTAAAAAAAAATATGTTCCGGTTTCGCTGTCAACCGCAAAACAACAACAACAACAAAACATAATAACAATAGATAAACAAATAAAAAAAATAAAAAATGTTCCGGTTTCGCTGTCAACCTGAGAGGCGGATCTGGAGCCATCCCGACGTCGTCCGTATCGCTACCTTATCGACCTCGTCACGCCACGCGAAACGAGCTTCCTGTCGATCTCGGTCGATAGGAATGGGGATTTTGGTCGCTGGGGTAGGGGGGGGATAAGGGAGAATCGATGCTTTGAAGACGATCCGAGATGGTCCCAGGCGGAGAAACGAACGTGGAAAAAAGGTGAGGTTCGTTTTCGAAATTCGTCAAAGCGCGGGACGGGAAGCTCAGGGCGCGTTCGAAAACGTTCATTGGTGGCCAGAGCTTCGTTTATTAATATATGTATATATATTATCCAGAAAAAAAGAATCCCAAAACTAAAAAAGAAGAAGCCAGAACTAGAAATACAAAAAAAAAAAAAAGAAGAAAAAGATAAATAAAACAAGGAAAAAGGAAAAAAAACGGAAAATATATATTAGACGAAACGCCACTGTTAGCAGGGAAACGAATAACAACACCCCTCCCCCCATTCTTTTTCCCATGCACGATAAAGAGGATTATCCCCGAGAACGATGCCACTTTAGTCCTTAATGCGGCACCTGCACGCCCCACCCTCCCCCCCTCCCGCCCCCCTTCACCCTCCATGGCACTCCACCACCTCTCCCCCTTCCTTCCTTTCCCCTCGTCGACGCCCTCCTCTCCTTCTCCCCTTCCCTCTTCCCCTCACCCAGCCCTCCATCGTCCCCCTCCGCCCTCCCCTGCCCTTCCCCTCTACTACCCCCCCTTCCACTTTCCCCTCCTCTCCTTCCCTCCTTCCCCTACCTCTCCCTCCCTCCTTCCCCCTATTCTCCCCCCCTCCTTCCCCTATCTCTCCCTCCCTTCCCTCTTCCCCTCCCCCAGCCTCCATCGTCCCCTACCCCCTTCCCTCCTTCCCTAGCGCTTCCCTTCCTTCCCCCGTTCCCCCTCCCATAGCCCTAGCCTTCCCCCCGCCCACCCCCACCACCCTCAAGCTCTATAGGTGATCCACGGAGGGAGGAAAACCCCCCTCCTCCCCCCCCCTCTCTCTCGGACAAATACTCTCTCTCTCATCTCCTAACTGTCCCTCCTCCCCTTACCCATCCACTCGCCTTTCCTTCCCCTAGAACTCTCTACTTCGCACCCCACCTCCCCTTTCGCCACCTCCTTCCCCCACCCTTCCCTTCTCTTCCCTCCCTACCCTCTTCTCCTCCCCAATTCCCCCACGCGTGTCCCAACAGCTAATTCCAATTAAACCCGAAACACACTTGACCTTCGCCTTCCTTATCAATTATCCTCTTTCTCTCCTCGCGTGCGCCTATCCCTTCCCCCCCCCTTCCTCCCCTTCCCCCTTTCCCCCTCCCCTCCCTCCCCCCTTTTTCCCAAGGACCCCCCTTCTCAACGTCGGCGTCCGGGTTGTTATCATATACCTTTGTTACCTGTTTTTTTTTCCCCTTCTCCGATCTTTATCTTTCGTTCTGTTTGTTCTGTTCTCTACGCTGTCCCCTGCCTAGCCCTGTCTGTTATGTTGTAATGCGACTGAACTGGACTGACTTGTACTCTCTGACTGCGACTGACCTGACTGACCTTGTATCCCCTGACTGACTCTGCCTGATCCTGATCTGACTGACTTGACTGACTGAACTACTGGACCTTGACTCTTCATCCTGCAACTGACTGACTGACTGACGACCATATTGACTGACTGATCTGCCTGACTGACTGGATCCTGACTGACTGACTCGACTTGACTGGACCTGATCTCCTTGCACTGACCTGAACCTGACTGATACTTGACTCACTGAATCCTGACTGACCTGAACTGACTTGCTCTGTTCTGTCTTGTCTGTCTGTCTTCGCTCCATATCTAATCCTCTGTGTCTGTCTGTACCTGCCCGTGTTTTCACCCATCCACTCCTCATCCACCCCTCTTAACCTTCCCCATACACTTCTCCCACTAACTCCTTGTCACCGCTCTTCCCCTGTAATTTTTCCCTCTCCCTTTTCTCCTTTTATTCTCCCATTTCCTCTCTGCCGCCTTCCTTTCTTCTTCTTTCTCTTCCTTCTTCTTCCTTCCTTCTTCTCTTCTTCCTTCTATCCTCTTTCACTCTCTTCTTGCCTCTTCATTCAAGTGCCCAATCTCTCATCATCTCTCCTCTCTCGTCTTGTATCTCACCCCCCCGCGCCCGCACCTCTCGTCGTCCACCTACCGTCGAGCTTTCAGAAAACATCTTATAATCCCTCCTCCTCAGAATGTTCTCTCATCTCTCTCGAGTTCAACATCCCCCATACTGATCATCTCATCTCTCCAATCATCATCTATCTCTCATCTTCTCTCTCAATCTCTCCTCATCTACTCTTCCATCATCTCTCTATCCCTATCTGTCAATCTTTTCTCTCTCTTATTCACTCTCGAATGTCTCATTCTCTATCTCTCTTTCAAAGAGTATAAGAGTCTTTCTATCCGATCTCGACTCTCTTCTCGAGATCGTCAGAATAACAAACAAAGGATCTAACATCTGACAGACACACACACACGACACCACACACACACGAACAGAGGAGAAAAAAAAACAAAAACAACACACACACAAACGAACATACCAACACACCAAACACAAAACAAAACAAACAACAAAAAAAAATAAAAAAAATAAAAAAAAAAAAATACGCTGCTCTGTTAACCTCGCTTTCTTCATGTGGGAAATTTCTAATCCTAAATTTAACCTCTATCTTCGTTTTATTTTCCCCCTTATGGCTTCACTTCAAGAATTTGTCCTTTCCATCTGTTATCCCCTTTGTTGTGTTGGGGCGTGTGGGGGTGGGGGGATGTGGGCGGGGTGATGGGTTGTGGTTGTGTAGTTTATTGTGAGGTGTGTGATGTGTGCAGAGGATGGTGTGTGTATGTGTGTAAGAAGTGTGTGATGTGTTTGATATTGTGTGTGTTAGTGTGTGTGTGGGAAATTATATAATGTGTGTGTGTAAAATTGTAGTGATATGTGATAGTGTGTAGATGTGTGTGTGCATATAAGGTGAGTGTGCTTTACGTGGTATGCCCCGTGTGCCGTGTTGAGCGTGTGCCCGAGTGTGCCGATAAAATAAATATGTTGCCGTGTGTGAGCGTGGTGCGTTGTGCCTGTGTGCGTGTGAAATAATGACTATAATATATATATCACAATCACAATACTCAGGCGTGTGCGTGTGTGTGTCTGCTCAGAGCTTCTCATGTGTGTATGTGTGGCGTGTGTGTGTGCCTGTGTGTGTGTTTTGTCCTTTCTCTCTTTCACTAATCTTATACGTTTTTTCTTCCTCTCGTTCGCCCACTCCTTGAACTACACCGCACACACGGCAATGTGTATGTTTGTATCTTTTGTTTATTTCTCTCCTTCACCCCCCTTCTCTCCCCGCCCCTCTCCCCCGCCCCGCCCCTTCACAATTGTAGTCATGGCTGACGCTCCAAGAGTCTTACCCTCTCCACCTACTTTTCTTTACTCCCTCTCTCTGCATTCCCTCTCTCTGTTCGTTCTCTCTTGTCTGTCTCCCTCTACTCTCACTGTCTGTCTGTTCTGTCTGTTCGTGTCTCTGCTGTTCTCTCTCTCTTCGGTCTCTGACTCTCTGTCTGTTTCGTGTCTTCTGATCTCTCTCTCTCTTGTGTGCTGTCTGTCTGTCTTCTCTGTCCTTCGCTGTCAGTCCTGTCTGCTGTGCTGTCTGTCTGATCCTCTTTGCACCTCGACCTCACTCTTTCACATTTACTACTTCTTCTTTTCCTTCCGCCTCCTCTCCTCTCTCTCTCACCACCTTTTTTAGTGATCATCTATCCTTCGTCACTTCCCTCCTTTTTTGCCGTCCCTCACCCCTCCCGCCCCACCCCACCCCTTCAGCGCTCTTCATAACCCTAAGACCCTTCCCTACCCTGGCACCCCCCCTTCGGGCACCCTTCCCCTTAAACTCCCTCCTTAACGCTTCCTTCCCTCACTGCCACCCCTTAACCCTCGTCTCTAACGCCCTTTTTCCCCCCTTAAGCGCCCTTATCTCTCCCTAGCTCCCTTAAAACGCTTCCAAAGTGCCCTTATTTCCTTCTTTGTCGCCCCTTACCTCCCCACCCCCCTTTCCTCCAAACCGTCCCTTACCCCCCCCCCTACCCAAACCGTCCCTTCCCCCTCACCCCCTACCCCCACCGTCCCAAAGCGCGTAAGCTCACGCCCGACTCGCGGCGACCGCCCACTCCTTACAAAATCGATTCTGGGACTCGTGTTGACCCTGAGCCTTTGGGGTGGGGAGAGGGGGTGGGGGTGGGAGTGGGGTATGGGTGGGTAGTGGAGTAGGAGTTGGTGGGAGTGGAGGTGGGAGTAGGAGTAGGAGTAAGAGTGGAGTTGGTGGGGAGTGGAGGTGGGGGTGGGGTGGAGGTGGAGATAGGGAGAGGGAGTAGGAGTTGGTGGGAGGGAGTGAAGTGGATGGGAGTGTGAGTAGGAGTTGGTGGAGTGGAGGTGGGATGGAGCGGAGTCAAACGTGGGAGAGTGAATAAGGAGAGAGTAAGAGCAGAATCGAGAGAGAGGGCGGAGAGAAGCAGTGAGAGTAAGGGAGAGGAGTAGTTAAGTGGGGGAGGGAGACGACAGAGAAAAGTTTTAATAGTTTACCTCGGAGTTGTGGAGTGAGGGGAGAGATGAGGAGGAGGAGGAGGAGGAGGAGAGAGGAGGAGGAGGAGGAGGAGAGGAGGGGGGGAGAGGAGGAGGGAGGAGGAGGAGGAGGAGGAGGAGGAGGAGGAGGAGAGGAGGAGGGGAGGAGGAGGAGGAGGAGGAGGAGGAGAGGAGAGAGGAGGAGGGGGCCTAATGACAGGGGAGGGTAGGGGGAGATGGGTGACAGGAGGGGAAGGAGTTTAGAGTAGGGGAAGAGGAAGGAAGGAAGATGAGAGTAGGAGGGGAGAGTAGGGGAGTGTAAGGGAAACAACAGATGGAGGGGAGGGGGTTTATTGTGGGGTAAGTGGAGGGGAATGAGAGTAGGTGGAGGAATAAGGAGAAAGGGAGAGAGTAAGAATGATGAGGAGAGTAGGGTGGAGGTGGGGGGGGGGGAGATAGAGTATGGGATGAGTGCAGGGGTTCGAAAAGAGTTCAAAGAGGCAAGGGGGAGAGGGAGTGAAAAGGGGAGAAGGGGTGAGGGAGTGAGGGGGTGAAAGAGTGAAGGGGATGAGAAGTAGAGGAGATGAGAAGGGTGAGGTGAAGAGGGGATGAAGGAGTGAGGGGGTGAAAGGAGGGAGGGAGTGAGGGGGTCAGAGAGAGAAAGGGGGGGGCGAGAGAGAGGGGGAGGGAGATAAGAGGTACGTCGAGTCATGGGGAGGAGAGGGAAGGGAGGGGAGGGAGAGGAGGAGGGAGAAGGGAGCGTTGGACGATGACAAGAATAAATAAAAGCTAGGAAGACCGGCCCGTCATCCCACTGCATGAACACAAAGGAAACCCCTCCTTCGCACAAGAATAAATAACAGACGATTTCTTTTACCTAAACAAATAACATAAACAACCCACACAACCCATTCCACAAAAACAAACAAACAAACAAAAGAAACAAATAGTCAACCACAACACGGGCCCCATCCCACAAAAACAAACAAAAGATAAACAAATAGTCAACCACAACACGGACCCATCTAAATAGTTACGGCCCCATCCCACAAAAAACAACAAAACACAAACAAATAGTCACAAAACGGGCCCATCCAAAAAACAAAAAAAAGAAAATAGTCAACCACAACAATCCCATAAATAGTCAACCACAACGTTAAATAGTCAATCAAAGATAAATAAATATTACACAACACGGACCCATGAATTAGATCAAGACAGACCGTCACAGGGCCCCATCCATAAACAACAGTCTCATGAAAGCGCATTTAATAAGACACCGACAGCATCTCCATCTCGCACACATCAAGATATTCCAAAAGTGTCAACCGCCTGACTGACACCTGACACAGGACAAATGACACGATGCAAGGATGTAACACACACCGACGTCACACACAGAAAAGCGAGAGAAATGACGTCATAACACGGAGAGAGAATGCGGAAATGTGGAAAAGGAAAATTAAATATGAAAATGATAGAAGGCGTTGAGAAATGCTAGAAGGAAAATGTGCAAAAAATGAAGAAAGAATGAAGGAAAAGAAAAGAAAAATTGAAGGAAGAATGAAGGAAAGAAAAAAAAATGGAGGAGGAATAAAGGGGTCAATGCTGTGAGAAGATGAAAGATACTTTGGAAAAATAAGTAGAAAGGGGAGGAGGACGACGACGAGGAGAATTCAGAGGAGGAAGAAGAGAATGAGGAGAATCCAGAGGAGAATTAGGAGGAAGAGGAAGAAGAGCAAGAGGAAGCGGAGAATGAGAAATACTAAAGAAAACAGGAAAAGGAAGAGGGCGAAAAAAAGAAGGAGGAGGAGGAGAGGAGAAAGAGGTGAAAGAGGAGAAAAGAGGAGAAAAAGGAAGAGGAAAAAAAGAGAAAGAGGAAGGAGGAGGGCCTGTGAGACGCAGAAAAGAAAAAGAGGAAGAAGGCAAGTGAGACGCAGAAAAGAGAAAGAGGAAGAAGGCAAATGAGACGCAGAAAAGCGAAAGAGGAAGAAGGGAAGTGAGACGAAGAAAAAAAAGGGGGGGGAGTCGCCGCCCTTGAGGAAAATATCCTTTATATGAAACTCATCCCGTGTGTTGTTTGTTGACGTCGAGTGACCCAGTTCTCGAGAGGGGGAAGGGAGAGAGGAAGAGGGGAAGAGGGAAAGAGGAGGAGAAGAGGAGAAGGGGGAAGGAAAATAGGAGGGAAAGGGGAAGGAGGGAGAAGGGAGAGGAAGGGGAAGGAGGAAAGGGGAGGGGAGGAAGGAAAAGGGGAAGGAAGGGGAAGGAGTGAAAAGGGGAGAGGAAGAGGAGAAGAGGGAATGAGGGGAAGAGAGGAAAGGGAAAGGGAAGAAGGAAATGGAAAGGGGGAGGGGGAAGGGAAGGGAGTGCGGGAGGGGAGGGAGAAGGGGAAGTGGAGAGGGGGAAAGGAAGGGGGTGGAACAGTGCCATGAAATGACCAGGGATGGACAGTGGTAGGGGGGGGGAAGAGGGGGAAGGAGAGAGTGCCATGAAACGAACCGGGAAGAAGGGGAAGGGAAGGAGGGGAAGAGGAAGGGGGAAGGGGAAGGGGTTAAAAATGCCATAAAAAAGACACGGGGGAAGAGAACAGAGAACACTCGAAGGGACGGAGAACAGGGAAGCTTTGTTCATGGATGAAAGAACACACCATAACCTAATGACGACAAGAAGGCGGAATGAGAAAGAACTGGAGAACAAGAGAATAACAGTGAAAATAACATACATATACAAATACGGAAGATACACAATATTAACAATCCACTACACCTTTATCAAACCCTCACAAAAGATCATACATATAAGTATGCACATAATCCACTGTGTAAATAAGTATACGAAGTCACTTATACTCACGCGCGCTCAGTCGCTCGCTCGATCGCTCGCTCACTCACAACAGACACATACATACACACACTTACTCACTCACTCACTCACTCACAACAGACTCGCATACACACACACACACACACACACACACACACACACACACACACACACACACCACACACACAAACACACGCACAACAAACACACACAACACACACACACACACACACACCCTGACTCACTCTCACACTCTAGCAGCTCAAGCTCACGATGACCAGACACCCTCCTTCAGTCTCAAAGGCATAACAGATTAAAAAAAAAAAAAAAAAAAAAAAGTTGCCAACTGCGAATTATCCATCTATTTTTCCTCGTCAGGTATAATCATTTTTTCGCCCGGTGCTCGTAACTAGTCTTTGGCTCAGCCTATCTGTCAATCATCTACCGGAGAGGCTGTCTATCTGTCTGCCATCTGTGTGTGTGTCTGTCTATTTTGTCTATCTGTGTCATTGTGGTTCCCAGGGTGGTCAGTCGTGCTCTGGCCTTCGACCGACTTTCATGCTGGCTTCGATTTTTTTTTCTTCTTTCTTAAATCTTATTTATCTGTCTCTATTTGTGTCCCTGTCTCTTCTTCACTCTCGCTCTCGCTCTCTCTCTCTCTCTCTCTCTCTCTCTCTCTCCCTCTTTCTCTCACTCTCTCTCCCCCCTCTCTCTTCCTCTTCTCTCTCTCTCTTCTTCCTCTCTCTCCTCTCTCTCTCTTCTCTCTCCTCTCTCTTCTCCCTTCCTCTCTCCTCTCTTCTTTCTCCTTCCTCTCTCTCTCTCTTCTTCTCCCTTCCTCTCTCTTCTTCCCTCTCTCTCTCTTCTCTTCTCTCTCCTCTCTCTTCCTCTTCCTCTCTCCTCTCTCTCTTCCCTCTCCTCTCTCCTCTCTCTTCCTTCCTCTCTCCTCTCCTTCCTTCCTCTCTCCTCTCTCTTCCTCTCTCCTCTCTCTTCCCCTCCTCTCTCCTCTCTCTTCCCCTTCCTCTCTCTCTCTCTTCTCCCTTCCTTCTCCTCTCTCTCTCCTCTCTCTCTCTCTTCCCCTTCCTCTCTCCTCTCTCTTCCCCTTCCTCTCTCCTCTTCTTCCCCCTTCCTCTTCTCCTCCTCTTCCCCCTTCTCTCTCCCTCTCTTCCCCCTTCCTCTCTCCTCTCTCTTCTTTCCTCTCTCTCTCTCTTCTCCTTCCTCTCTCCCTCTCTCTCTTCCTCTCTCCTCTCTCTTCTCCCTTCCTCTCTCCTCTCTCTTCCCCCTTCCTCTCTCCTCTCTCTTCTTCTCTCTCCTCTCTCTTCTCCTCTCTCCTCTCTCTTCCTTCCTCTCTCCTCTCTCTTCCTCCTCTCTCCTCTCTCTTCTCTCTCTCTCTCTCTCTTCCTCTCTCTCTCTCTCCTCTCTCTCTCCCTTCCTCTCTCCTCTCTCCTTCTTCCTCCTCTCCTCCTCTCTCTCTTCCTCTCTCCTCTCTCTTCCTTCCTCTCTCCTCTCTCTTCCTCCTTCCACTTTCTTTCTCTCTCTTCTCCTCTTTTCCCCTCTCCCTCCCCCTCTCCTTATCCCTCTCTCTTATCATCTCCGAACGTATTATCGATCCGTTTACTAGGAACAAGCACGTCACTACGTCCTGTCCTCTCATTTTCTTTCTCTTCCTTCTCTTCTTTTCTCCTCCTCCTCCTTCGTTCTTCTCATCTATCAATATTTCTGCACGCTTCGTTTTTTTTTTATTATTATCTCCATCTCTCTCCTTTGGGAGGTAGGTTTGTGTCTCTTCCCCCTCCTCTCTCCTTTTCTGTCTCCTCTCACATTTTCGCTTCCCTCAATATCCACCAAAGAATAGGATAATAAACAGTAAAAAAAACAACCTCGAAACAATAAAAAAATGTCATATGCAGAAACAAACAAACAAGGATAATAAACGGCAAAAAAACAATAACCTCGAAACAATAATGAAAAAAAATAAATGCAGAAAAAAACAAACAACATTCTTCACTCCCACAACACAAGGGAATTCTCGTTGGATACAAGAAATGCCAAGGTAAGTGTGGAATGATCATTAACTCTGCGGTTGTGTGATTGTGATTGTGTGTATGTGTGTGTGTGTGTGTGTGTGTGTGTGTGTGTGTGTGTGTGTGTGTGTGTGTGTGTGTGTGTGTGTGTGTGTGTGTGTTTTCTCACGCTGTCGTTCTCCCTCTCTGCCTCCCTTCAATCTTACAAAAAAGCTCACGGAATGCCTATGTACAGATAAAACAAATAAATAGATAAATGAGATAAGCAAATGGATAAATGAAATAAACAAATAAATAAGGGGACAAATTAAATAAATGATAAATGATAAATGATAGATGAATAAACAAACAAATAAATTGATAAACAAATAAACAAACTAACAAATAACACGACAACAAATAAACAAACAATACACAAATAAAGACAAACAAACCAATACCAAAACACACGCAAAAAGAGCACAACAAACACACGCACAAATCCACAGAAAAGCCACACGCATAGGCCTACAACCGGAAGTATTTCACCACCAGTCACCACCACCATCACCACCAATACCATCATCACAATCATCACTAAGACATCACATCACCACCATCACCATCAACCATCATCACCACCATCAAGCCACCACCATCACCATAACCATCATCACCACCACTACCAACCGCCATCATCACCACCACCACGCATCATCACCACCACCACCATCATTCATCACCACCACTAACCATCATCACACCACTACCACATCATCACCACCACCACCATAACCATCGTCACCACTACCAACATCCACCACCACCATCACACCATCACCACCACCATCACCATATCGCCCCTGTACAGTGAGCCTAAAAGTCACGCGGTTCCGAAGTCACGCATAATTTCTTTTCGATGTCGTTACGTTAGAATCTAATTATGCAAATTAGGAGCCAATTGCCTAATCAGCGTCTACCCTCGAGAAGGTTTTGTAGAAGACGAGAGTAAATAAAACTATTTTACAATTGTGGTGGAGGTGGTGGTGGAGGTGGTGGGTGGTGGTGGTGTGGTGGTGGTGTGGAGGTGGTGGTGGAGGTGGTGGAGGTGGAGGTGGAGGTGGAGGTGGTGGTGGAGGTGTGGTGGTGGTGGGGGTGGTGGTGGTGTGGTGGTGGTGGTGGTGGTGGTGGAGGTGGTGGAGGTGGTGATGGTGATGGTGGTGGTGGTGGTGAGAATGTGGTGGATGTGGAGGTGGAGGTGAGGTGGTGGAGGTGGTGGTGGAGGTGGAGGTGGTGGAGGTGGTGGAGGTGGTGGTGGAGGTGGAGTGGTGGAGGTGGTGGTGGAGGTGGTTCGAGGTGGTGGAGGTGGTTCGAGTAGTGGAGGTGGTTCGAGGTAGTGGAGGTGGTTCGAGGTAGTGGAGGTAGTGAAGGTAGTGGTGGAGGTGGAGGTGGTGGAGGTCGAGGTGGTGGTGAGGTCGAGGTGGTGGTGGAGGTCGAGGTGGTGGTGGATGTGGTGGTGGGGGTAGGGATGGAGGTGGAGGAGGTGATGATATGATATCTTTTAATCATCATATTAACAATAACCATAGTAATGAATAAATAAATAAATAATATAACAACGACAACAACAACAACATTAAAACCCAAAGTAACAAAAGTAAACAAAGGGCAAATCCCCGTTTTCTTTTCGGCGTCGCGGGGCAGACTCGCAAAAAAGTAAATATATGGCAGTCAAAATAACAAAACATTTAACAAACGCCTAATTCGGAGGCAATGGGTCATAGCCTCAAATACCTTGGGGTGTTTTTTCGCACATTTTCTCTAATTCCTTCCTTTATCATCATCCTTCTTCCCCCATCCAATTTCGCTTAATTCGCCTTTATCAATTTTCTTTTCTTGATTTTCCTGCATTCTCTAATTGAGTCGGTGAATATGGGAGGGGGGGGAGTAGGGGATGAAAGAGAGGAAGAGGGTAAAGGGAATAAAAAGGCGAGAGAGGATACTCGCCTTCAACCACCCACTATCACACCATCCTCACCATCACACACTCGCCTTCAACCTCACTCACACTATCCTCACCATCACACACTCACCCTTATCATCATCCCACCTGTACCCTATCACACTATCCTCACCACCACACACACGCCTTCAACCTCACACTATCACACTATCCTCACCACCACACACTCGCCTTCAACCTCACACTATCCTCACCATAATACACTCGCCTTCAACCTCACACTATCCTCACCACCACACACTCGCCTTCAACCTCACACTATCCTCACCATCGCCACGAACGTTCTTTGTCTCGAAATGAACCCCACAAGGTTTCACTATAAGTACCAGAGACGCCTTTACACCCTTTACGTAACACATGTCTTACGGACACCCACCTACACGCACATACAAGACCGTGTTATGTATCGTGTGTGTGTGTGTGTGTGTGTGTGTGTGTGTGTGTGTGTGTGTGTGTGTGTGTGTGTGTGTGTGTGTGTGTGTGTGTGTGTGTGTGTGTGTGTGTGTGTGTGTGTGTGTGTGTGTGTGTGTGTGTGTGTGTGTGTGTGTGTGTGTGTGTGTGTGTGTGTGTGTGTGTGTGTGTGTGTGTGTGTGTGTGTGTGTGTGTGTGTGTGTGTGTGATGTGCGGTATGGTGTTACTTTATTGTTGCCAATTCGCAAAAAATAATTCTCTTGAATTTGCCTAGTAATGACGAGTGATCATAATGATAACACCGATGATGGTGATGATGATGACGACGACGACGATGATAACTGTATTAATAATAATAATAATAATAATAATAATAATAATAATAATAATAATAATAATAATAATAATAATATAATAATAATAATAATAATAGCGTTGATAATGATACCAATGATGATAATGATGATAGTGGTTTTAATAACGATGAAAAAAGATAAATATAACTATTAAAAGGACGCTCATTAATAACAATAATAATAATCATTATTATAATCATAACCACAACAAATACAACAGAAATAATAACAATAACAATAAACCACCCGCAAAGACCATCATTCCCATACATGTGCAAATTAAAGCAAAAAAAAATAATAATAAATAATAATAATAATAATAATAAATAGTAATAGTAATAGTAATAGTAATAGTAATAGTAATAGTAATAGTAATAGTAATAGTAATAGTAATAGTAATAGTAATAGTAATAGTAATAGTAATAGTAATAGTAATAAATAAATAGTAATAGTAATAATAATAATAATAATAATAATAATAATAATAATAATAATAATAATAATAATAATAATAATAATAATAATAATAATAAAATAAAAAAATAAATAAAAAAATAACAAAAATCAGAAACACCCATGTGCCGTCCCTTCCACGTCCCGAGAACAGCCTAAGACTGCAGTGCGAAAGAGATTACTCTACAAACTGCCCTAGCCTTGACCTTGACCTAAGAAAATGTATAATAGGTGAAATGAAAGAGGGGAGAAACCTGATAGAGAAAAAGAGAAAGAAAGAAAGAGAGAGAGGGAAAGGGAAAGGGAGATGGAAAGGGAAAGAGAAGAAAGAAGAGAGAGAGGAAAAGGAAATTGAAATGGAAATGGAAAGGGAAGGGAAAGGGAAAGGGAAAGAGAAGAGAAGAAAGAAAGAAAGAAAGAGAGAGAGAGAGAGGGAAAAGGAAATTGAAATGGAAAGAGAAAGAAAAGACAAAGAAAAAGAGAAAGAGAGAAAGAGAAAAAGAGAGAGAAGAGAATGGACAAAACAGATAATACCAGCATTGCGAAGAAACGAGGAGAAATAATACTTATCGAAGAAAGAAAGAAAGAGAAAGAGTTACTCGTCATGTTTTTTCTACTGATGGGGAGCGAGGCGAACCAAGGGCAGAGAAGCCACACACACACGTTGAGGAGAACACACACGCCCTCTCACGTACACACGCACACACACGCCCTCTCACGCACACACACACGTTGAGGAGAACACACACGCCCTCTCACGCACACACACGCCCTCTCACGCACACACGCACACACACGCCCTCACGCACACACGCACACACACACACACACGCACGCTCAGAGTCGCATCAAAGCAGGTCATTTTGTTGTTGATGTTTTCCTTTTTCTTAGCCTTCGTTTCCCTCCCTTTTCTTTCTTTTGTCTCCCTTTCTCTTCATTTTTGTCTTCTTCTCCCTTTCTCTTCATGTTTGTCTTCTTCTCCCTTTCTCTTCATGTTTGTCTTCATTTCTGTCTTCTCCTTTCTCTTCATTTCTGTCTTCTCCCTTTCTCTTCATTTCTGTCTTCTCCCTTTCTCTTCATTTCTGTCTTCTCCCTTTCTCATTTCATTTCTGTTTGTCTTCTCCTTTCTCTTCATTTTTTGTCTTCTCCCTTTCTCTTCATTTTTGTCTTCTCTTTCTCTTCCTTTTCTCTTTTTTTGTCTCTCCCTTTCTCTTCATTTTTGTCTTCTCCCTTTCTCTTCATTTTTGTCTTCTCCCTTTCTCTTCATTTTTGTTTTTCTCCCTTTCTCTTCATTTCTGTCTTCTCCTTTCTCTTCATTTCTGTCTTCTCCCTTTCTCTTCATGTTTGTCTTCTCCCTTTCTCTTCATGTTATGTTTGTCTTCTCCCTTTCTCTCATTTTGTCTTCTTCTCCTTTCTCTTCATTTCTGTCTTCTCCCTTTCTCTCATTTTCGGATTTTTTCTTGTCCATATTTTTTTTTCTCGAGGCAAATGGCGAAACGAAAGTTATTGTGTTTCTTTTTATCATTTTTTTTCTTTCTTTCCTTTAAGACGAAGATTAATATATGTTTTTCATTTTCCTCCTTCCTCTCATTATTTTCTATCCACTTTTATCTTCTTTCGTCGATTTTTTTTTCTTTCTATTTATTTCTCCTTCATCTCTTTCTCTTTCTCTTTTAAACTAAATATAATTTCTCTTTGCTTCTTTCCCTCTTTCTCCTTTTTTCTCTTGCTCCCAATACAATACTTCTGATAATTTATTTTCACTCTTCTACTTTCCCTTTCACTCTCCTCCCCCACTTCTTCTCCCTTCCCCTCTTCCTCTTCCTTTCCTTCACCTCCTCCCCTTCTCCCGCTCACTCTTCCCCCTTCACTCCCCCTCTCCCTCTTTTTTCCCTCTTTCCTCCTCTTCCTCTCCCTCTCCTCCCCTTTCCTTCCCTATCCCTCCCTCCCTTCCCTCTTTCTCCTCCTCTCCTCCCCTTCCCCCTCCCTATCCCTCCCCCTCCCTCTTTTCTCCTCTCTCCTCTCCCTCCCTTCCTCCCTCTTTCTCCTCTCTCCCCTCTCCTCCCTCTCTCCTTCCTTTCCCTCTCCCTCTCCCTCAACAACGCTAACGAACAAATCTCTTGATTACGTTCGGCGATGAAGTCTTTACCGGCTGAGCGGTCTAGCGTGACGTCAGTTGGGGGGGGGGGGGGGGGAGGGGAAAGAGAGGGGAAGAGGTGGGAAGGAGGGAGGGAGGGAGGAGAGAAGGAGGGAAAAGAGAGGTGGAGAAGGGGAGGAAGAAAAGAGGGAATAGGGGATGGGAGGAGAGGAGAGAAGGAGGGGAAAGAGAGTGGAGAGAAGGGAGGAAGAAAAGAGGGAATAAGGGGATGGGAGGAGAGGGGAGAGGTGGGAAGAGGGACGGGAGGGAGGAGAGAAGGGAAGAAGAAAAGAGGGTTGAAGGAGGGAAAAGAGAAAGGGAAGGGGGAGGAGAGAGAGTGACTGACTGAGGGAAAGGAGAGAGGGAGAGAGGGAGAAGAAGGCGGCTAAAGAAAATGAGAATGAGAATGAGAATAGGAAAAGGAAGTCACGAAAAAAAACAAATAACCACCCAAAAGAAAAAAAATCCAAGTACAAGAAACAAAGAAAGAAAAAGTAAGGAAAACAACAAGCAAACCAAGAAAAGGTGGGCCCCGAATTCGTCCGAGAATCGAATCAGCTGATTAGCTCATTCTCGGACTCAACTTTGGGAGTCCCTATCCCCCCCCCCCCCTCCCTCTCTCCCGCGTTGACAGCCGGTGACAGCTCCACTAAACGACCCCAACCTATTACGTAATGGACGACCTATCCCTCTCCCCTTCCTTCCCCCCCTCTCCCCCTATTCTGCCTCCCTTTTCTTCCTTTAGTGACAAAGGGTCTCGTTTTGCCTCTTTCTTTTTTTTTCTTTTCTTCTTCTTTTCTTCTCTTTTGTCTTTCCTTCTCCCCCTCTCCCTTTTTCCTATTAATAAAACTACGGCTGCTGTTTTTTTCTCCCCTCTCTCTCTCTCTCTTTCTTTCTCCTTCTTTTCCCTTTTCTTTTTCTTCTTTTGCTTCTACTTCCTCTCACTTTCCTTCTTTGTCTACCCTATTTCCCACTCCTTCCATTCCTTTTCCCCTCCTTTCTCTCACTTCTCCTCATTCTCTCTTTCACTTCCTCTCCTCCTTTTTCTCCCTCTCCTTCATTCTTTCTCCTCCTTTTTCCTCATTATACCCTAGATCCCCCTCACTCCTCCCTTCCCTCTCCCTCCCTACCTTCCCCCTCCCTCTCCTCCTTCTCCCTTCCCCCTTTCCCTCTCTTCTCACTCCTCCTACCTTCCCCCTCTCCCCCCTTCTTCCCTCTCCTCCTCCTCCCCTCCCTTTCCTCTCTTTCTCACTCCTCTCCCCCCTCCTCCCTCCCACCCTCCCTCCCGCCCTCACCTTCCCTACCTTCTCCTTATCCTACTCCACCTCTCCCACTCCCTTCTTCCCCTCCTTCCCTCCCTTCCTCTCCTCTCCTCTCCCCTCCCCCTTTCCTTTCCCCTCCCTCCCCCTCCCTCCCTCCCTCCCCCGACGCCCATTTAACCACTGCCAATCTCAACTCCATCCCCTCATTTCCCTAAGGCTCGGACCCGCGTTAAACAGTCTCGGAGAAACGGTTAGTAAACAGTCGGTAAATGGTGGAACAGGTGAGAGACGCGTGGGGAGGAAGGATGGACGGCGTGGATGGGGGTGGGGGTAGTGGGGGGAGAAAGGGGAGGAGGGGAAAGGAGAGGATTGGAGGGGGGAGGGGAGGGGGAGGAAGAGGAGGAGGAGGAGGAGGAGGAGGAGGAGGAGGAGGAGGAAGAGGAAGAAGAAGAACAAAAATAACAAAAGATGAAAACGAAGACGTAGGCGAGTGAACGGAAGAGAATAAGAAGGAGGAGAGAGAAAAAAGACAAAGAGAGACAAAAGACAGATATACAAAGATACTTAATGCGAAAGCGAAAAAGACAGAGAAAGAAAAAAATGCAGCACAACCAGACAGACAGACAAAGACATAGAAAACCAGACAGATTCAAACGCCCAACCAGACAGACAGACAGACAGACACCTAGACAGAACAACCAAACAGACAAGACACCCAGACAGACACCCAACCAGACATAGAAAACCAGCCAGATAGCCACCCAACCAACCACCCAACCAAACAGACAAACACACCGACAAACACGAACGCAAACGCTCCACTTCCCTGACTCACAGACCCACAAACCCCCGCCAAATGTAGCCTCGTCATCACCAACGCTTTCGTGAGTCCGTGAGTCCCCGTGACGGCGAGAGAGAGAGATGAGTGAGGGCCGAGGCAAACCCATGAATCACACGTGAGTAATGGGACTTCCTCAAGGGTGACATGAGAGTTGCCAATTCCCTTTGCAACTTGAGAGAGAGGAGGAGGAAAGGGAGGGGAGGGAAAGGGAGGGGGGAGAGGAGGAGGGGAAGGGAGGGAGGAGGGAGAAGACGGAAGGAGAGAGGGAGAGAGGGAGGGAGAGGAGGGAGGGGGGAGGAAGGGAGGGAGGGAGGTGGGAGGGTGGGAGAGGGAGAGAGAGAGAGAGAGAGAGAGAGAGAGAGAGAGAGAGAGAGAGAGAGAGAGGAGGAGAGAAGAGAAGAGAGAGAGAGAGAAGAGAGAGAGAGAGAGAGAGAGAGAGAGAGAGAGAGAGAGAGAGAGAGGAAGAAAGAAAGAAGAGAAAGGGAAAGAAAGAAGGAAGGAAAGAAAGAGGAGTGAGAAAGAGAGAACGAGAGAGAAAGGGTGAGAAAAGAGATGAGAGAAAAGAAAGAAAGATAGACAGACAGATAAATAGACAGAGAGCTGGAGAAACGGGGCCTACCAAAGCAGAACCTGATAGATGGTTCTAGAGAAGAGTTAGAAAGTAGACTGGACACAGATACGTGAATGTGGGGGGGGGAGGGGAGGGGAGAAAGTAGAAGGGAGGAGGAAGAGGGAGAGAAGAAACTTGGAAGGAAGGGGGAGGAAGGTGGGGGAAATGGGGAAGGGGGAGAGTAAGAAACTTGGGAAGGGAAGGGAAGGTGGAGGAAGGTGGGGAAGAGGGAGGGGAGGAAAGTTAGAAAGGGAGAGGGGAAGGTGAGAAAGGGAGGAAGGGGGGAGATGGGGAGGGATGGAGGGGAGGAAAGTGGGGAAGAGAGGGGGGGGAATGGGGAGGGGTGAGGGGAGGAAAGTGAGGAAGAGAGAGGGAGTGGGGAATGGAGGGGGTATGGAGAAGGGGGAGGGGGAAGAAATAAAATAAAATAAAAAAAAAAAAAAAACGGAGAGCGAGGCAGGGGTTGAGTGCTACCTCTTATCCGATCACAATAAAAAACAGGAAAAAAACGAGATAAGGAATAGAGAGAGAGAGATTTAGCGACTGGGAAAGACCTGATAAGGAAGGGGGGGTGGAGGGGGTGAGCAATAAACCCCCAACGATAAAGGTATCAGGGAGGGGTGAAGGGGGAAGAGGAGGAAGAGGAGAGTGGAGGAGGTGGAGGAAGTGGAGGAGGGGAGAGGGGGAGGGGGGGAGGAGGAGGAGGAGGAGGAGGGGGAGGGGAAGGGGGGGAGGGAGGAGGAGGAGGAGGGGAGGAGAGGAGGAGGAGGAGGGGAGGAGGAGGAGGAGGAGGAGGAGAGGAGGAGGGAGGAGGGAGGAGGAGAGGGGAGGAGGAGGAGGAGGAGAGGAGGAGGAGAGGGAGGGAGAGGAGGAGGAGGAGGAGGGGGAGGGAAAGGAAGAGGGAGGAATGGGAGTGAGAGAGAGAGCGAGAGAGAAGAGAGAGCGAGAGAGAGCGAGAGCGAGAGCGAGAGAGAGCGAGGAGAGAGCGAGAGAGAGCGAGAGCGAGAGCGAGAGCGAGAGAGAGAGAGAGAGAGAGAGAGAGAGAGAGAGAGAGAGAGAGAAAGAAGAGAGAGAGAGAAGAGAGGAGAGAGAAAGAGAGAAAGAGAAGAAAGAGAGAGAGAGAAGAGAGAGAGAGAGAGAGAAGAGAGACGAGAGAGAGAGAGAGAGAGAAGGGAAGAAAAGAAGAAAGAGAGAAGAGAAGAGAGAGAGCGCGCGCAAATGATGCGAAACGATCACAACTTTTCATTTTTCTTATCAATAATCACCTTCATACATCTTTCGCAAATCGTCCTCATCTCTTGGCCATCTCCGCTTTAGCTCTCTCTCTCTCCCTCAATTCGCCTCACCTTTCATCTTTCCTCTCGCCCTCGCCCACTCCTCACCTTCACACCCCCTCACCACCCACTTTCTCATCCTCACCACCCCTCACCCTCACACCTTCACTCTCACACTCACCCTCATCACCCACACCACTTCCTCCATCCTCACCTTCAGTCACAACCCCTCATACTCACCCCCTACACCCTCACCCTCACACCTTCACCCTTGACCTCCATCTCACTTCAGTCACATCCCCTCACCCCTCATCATCCCACCTCCACCCCCTCACCCCACACCCACTTCCTCACCACACCCTCACACTCCCTACACCCTCACGACTCACCCCCACACCCTCACACTCATCCCTCCACCTCACCCTCACACACCCTTCACCCAACCCACTTCCCTCACCCACACCCTACACCCTTCACCCTCACCCTACACCCCCTCACCAACCCGCGAGTCCCGTTCGGCGACGAGGATGAATCCACACGCGAATCGAGGTCCCCCCAACCCACCCGCGCCGATGAATAATTTACTCACCATCCACACCCTGCGTAACTCCCGTCCGATGCGCGTGTTCTTCCTTTTCCTTTTTTTGTTTTTTTTTTTTAATGTAAATCGGGGGAAAAAATTTCGAATAATGATTTGCAGATTTTATTTTATTTTTTTTTTTTTTTTTTCGAGAAAGCGTGCCGACCGTTATGGCAACAGAAAATTGGAATGGTAATCTTTCTGCCGTTTGTTAGTCGAATATACGTTTTTCTTCTCTCTTTCTTATTTCTTTTATTTCTTTCTTTCTCTCTTCTTTCTTCTCTTCTTCTTTTTTTACTACTTCTCTTCCTCTTCTTCCCCCCCCTCCATCCCCTCCCCTCTTCTTCCTCCTCCTCCCCTCCCTCTTCATCCTCCTCTTCTTCCTCCTCTCCTCCCTCCCCCTCTTCTTCCTCCTTTCTTCCTCCTCCTGCCCACCCCCTCTTTTCCTCCCTTCCCCTCCTCCTTCCCCCTCTCTCTCCTCCTCCTCCCCCTCCTCCCCCTCTCTCCTCCCCTCTTCTCCTCCTCTCCCCTTCCCCCTCTCCTCCTCCTCCCCCTTCTTCCTCCTCCTTCCCTCCCTCCTCCTCCCCCCCTCCTCTCCCCCTCCCTCTCCTCCCCTCCTCCCCCTCCTCCTCCTCCTCCTCCCCCCCTCCTTCCCTCCCCTTCCTCCTCCTCCTCCTCCTCTTTCCCCTCTTCTCCTCCTCCTCCTCCTCCTCCTGGACGCCCTGCCTTCGATCGCAGCCCCTCGCCTCCTCCTCCTCCGGCTGCTAGTTCTGGCTCTCCCGATCAATGCGAGTCATGGGAAATGCAAACGCTTCCGTTCTTGCGAATATCTGCTTCTTTCTCGTTATCCTGGTCCGATTTACGCTCGTTTGGGCGTTAATCTGAATTTCGGTTCGTTTCGCCTGGTTTCCTCCTGTCCCCGATTTCGGTTCGTTTTGCTTTTGTTCATTTCCCTTTGTTCTGGATTTCGGTTCGTTTTGCCTGCTCTGTCCCGATTTCGGTAGGTTTAGCCTTGTTTATGGTCGTTATGGCGTTATTCTGTTCGGATTTCCTTCCGTTTAGCCTTGTCCTGCACCGATTGCTGTTCGTTAAGCGTTATTCTGTTCAGATTTTTGTTGTTAGGCGTTTTCTGTCCAGATTTTTGTACGTTCCTTATTCTGTTCAGATTTCTGTCCGTTTACCCTTATTCTGCCCCGATTTCTGCACGTTTATCTGAATATTTCATCATGGAGTATTTTCAGTCTCTCTTCTTTACTTCTGTTTACGACGCGAGACGTAACCCCGCCAGGCCCACGTGGGACAAAAACAAACAAACAAACAAACGAACGTGCGAAACAGCTGACCGCATTTTGTACACCTATCTCACAAAACAAAACAAAAAAAAAACATACAAACAAGTAAAACACCTGACCGTATTTTGCGCACGTATCACAAAAAAAAAACCAAACAAAGATTCTCATATATTTAGACAAGACAAAAGATAAATCCTTTGAGACAAACAAACACACAAACAAGAAAAAAGTTCCTTTGAAACAAACCAACAAACAAGGAAAAAAAAGGTTTCCGAGAATTGACAGGTTCACAGGTGTGGTTCTCCCATCCACTCCCTCTCGCTCTCTCCCTCCTTTATTCTCCTCCCTCTTCCTCTCTTTATCCTATACCCTTCCTACGTTTCGATCACGCAAAGAGATGCTGAAAGAGAGAAGGGGGGGATTGATGGAAGGATGGGGGTGGAGATCAAGAAGGGGAAAAAGGGAGAAAGAAGGAGAATGAAGGAAGGGGGAGGAAGTAAGGAGTGAAAAGAAGGAAGAAAGGAGAGGAGAAAAGAGAGTGAAAAGAAGGAAGAAAGGAGGGAGAAGGAAAGTAAAGAACGAAAAGAAGAGATGCGAAAAAAAAAAAAAGAAAAGAGAAGAGAAGACAAGACAAAACAAGACAAGAGAAAAACGAATAGAGAAGAGAAGAAGACAACAAAAACAGAAGAGAGAAAAGAGAAAGGGGGAATAAGAGAAAAGGCCCAGACACAGATGGCGCGATAAACCCCGTGTTGTTCCTTCTGCAAGAGCCAATCGACGAAAAAAATTCCCTGCTTGACAATGACAATGCATCGCGGGAACGTCTCGCCAGAGGGAGGGAGAGGAGAGAGGGAGAGGAGGGGAGAGGGGAGGGGGAGGGAGAGGGAGGGGGAGAGGGAGGGAGACGGAAAGGAAGGAGGAAGGGAGAAGGAAGAAGGAGGAGAGGGAGAGGGAAAGGAAGGAGGAGGAAGGGGGATAGGATACGGAAAGGGAGAGGGAAGGAGGAGAGGGGAGGGAAATAAGGGGAGATCGATGATAAGAGAGAGAGAGAGAGAGAGAGAGAGAAGAGAGAGAGAGAGAGAGAGGAGAGAGAGAGAGAGAGAGAGAGAGAGAGAGAGAGAGAGAGAGAGAGAGAGAGAGGAAAAGAAGAGGGAGAAGAAAAAGGACGTTTAAGAGAGAGAGGGAGATAGAAAGAGAGAGAATGCGAGAGAAAGAAAACGAGAGAAAAAAAAACAAGAGAAAGAACGAGACACCGAGAGAACGAGAGACAGACAGACACACAGATGATAAAAGGGGAAGACGAAAGAGGAGAAAAGAGAACCGGAAATATCCGCCCCGAGACAGCTGTCACACCTTGAAAGAACCTGGACGTGGAAACGCATGTCTTGAGTGACTCCGAGAACACAAACAGCTCCTTGCACGTCTTGCGCTCTGCCGCCGCTTCGAAACACTCGGAAAAATTTTGTCTCGACTCTTTTATCCCCTTCCCCCCCCAAACACCCCTTCCCCTTCTTCCCCTAAACACCCCCTTCCCTTCCTCCCCAACTCGGCCTTTTCCTTCATCCCCGAACCTCCTTCCCCAATCCCTATCCCCTTCCTTTCCTCCCCAACCGCCTTTTCCTTCCTCCCTAAACTCCCTTCCCCAACCCCCTTCCCTTCCTCACCATTCCCCCCTTTCCCCATCTTTCCCCAACCCCCCTTCCTCTCACAACACTTCCTCAACACAACCACTTACTACAAACTTAAAAGACTACAACACTCAACACAACAGCATTACTACAACACTGGAAATGAAGTAAAAAAAAAAAAAAAAAATCCACCTCGCGTAAGGCCGATTTCCTCGCTCGAAAACCCTATCATCGCACCTTATTGACACCCCTCAAAGGCGTGCAAGAGCTGTTGCATCATGATCTTGCCGGACGGCGTGAGAGTGGGGTGACATCAGCTGATTGAAATCCCCGCCGTTCTCGTTAGAAGGGGAGCTCTTTCCATGACGTAAAGGGCGTTAAATTTTCTTGATGTCATGGGCGCTAAGAAGAAGGTGGTGGAGAAGGAAAGGAAGAAGGAAAAGAAAGGTTGGAAGAAGGAAGAGAAATGGAGAAGGAAAAGGGGGATGAAGGAAGAGGAGAAAGCAGGAGGAGAAAGAGAGGGAGGAAGAAGGAAGAGGAAAGATTTGAGAAGAAGAGAAAGAAGAAGAAGAGAGAAGAAAGAGGGGAAGAGAGACAAGTAAAGAAGAAGAAGTGGCAAGAAGAAGAAGAAGAAGAAGAAGAGAAAGGAGAAAAAGGAAACAAAGAGAAAAAAAGAAGAAAACAAGAAGAAACAGAAGAAAGAAGGAAAAGGAAGAAGAGAGAAGAAAAAAGAAGAAAGGAGAAGAAAAGAGGAAAGAAGAAGAGAGAAGGAAAAGAAAAGAAGAAAGAAAGAAGAAGAACGAAAGAAGAAGAAGAAGGAGGAGGGAGGAGTGGAAAAGGAATAAGATTTTAAAATGTCATTGGGAACTAAGGAATTGATGTCATGGGAGTTAAAGAAGAAGAAGAAAGAAGAAGAAGAAGTGAAGAAGAAGAAGAGAAGAAGAAGGAGATGATGTTCATGGGAGCTAAGAAGAAGAAGAAGAAGGGAGATGATATCATGTTGAGCTAAGGAAGGAAAAGAAAGACAAGATGATGTCATGGAGCTAATAATAATGATATAATAATAATAATAATACTAATAATAATAATAATAATAAAGATAAAAATCACTGACGCAAGAGTAAAACAACGTTAAACGTGCGTACGTTCACAACACGGAGGTTAAGAAAATCGACCCCAATTTCAAAAATATCCGGCGCCCGTTCATCCAAATCTCCATCGGGAGAACTTCCCATCAACCAAAAAAAAAATAAAAAGGTCAAGAGCTGCCACCGTTTCCCACCGGACAGTCAATCAGATGTGAGAAAACGTGAAAACCACACGAGCTGAGATTCTCTTTGGGGGAGGTAATGGAGTCGGTGATCCCCCAGAAATTAGCATATATCTCCCTCTTCCTCCCAACCTCGACTGCATTTAAGTATTTCCTGGTTGAAGAAGAAGAAAAAAACTAGGCCTATTTGCACGTAAGGTCGGAAAGTCCAGCCAGTAGTAGTAGTGTAATAGGACTTATAGTATCCTATTCATTAACTATAGCGTGTGGAGGAGAAAAAAAACGTGTCATAACCTCAAATAAGGGACTCAAAAATCCGGCATCTCAAAAAACCGGGATCCGGAATATCGAAGTTCCGGAATGTGTCCAAATAACAAGACTGACAATAGAAAAGGAACTTAAGAGTGAGTGAGAAAATAGATTTTTTTTCTTTTTTTGATTAATAATAAATATCATCAACTTATCAGATCTGACAAAGCACTACGACGAATAAAGAAAAAACTTGATACGAAACGAAATAATTCACCGGTGATAAATCCGGGTATCAGTCAACGGCAGAGAAGATATTCCAGTCCAAATTTCATCCCCCATCCCCAAAAAAACGCTAAAAATTTACAGACAAAAAAAAAAAAAAAAAAAAAAAAAAAAAAAAAAAAAAAAAAAAAAAAAAAAAAAAAAAATTACAAGCAGACCAAAGAGCCGCCACAAAATTACAAGCAGACAAAAAAAAAAAAAAAAGAAAAGAAAGGAAAAAAAAAACAGGCATACCAAAAAAAACGTCCCCAAAAATGTCACACTGGACGGTTAAACGGAAAAGCTATTTCCCCCCCCTCCCCTCCCCACCCAACCCGTCCCCATTCCGTGACCAATTTTTTTTCCTTTCCTCTCCCAAATGAACTTAGTTCAAGGCGTTTTAGCCTGGGCATAGATGATATATATGGTGATTAGATGATAATACCAAAATCACCCAAACAAAACTATCATTTATCAATTCGAGCCCAAAATACAACTTATTTCAATATAACCACAAATACAAATTGAAACTAAAGTGACCCGAACCTAACAATGTAATAGAATTTATAAAACCAATAGTAAAAGAAACTGGCCTAAAGCATAACACCAAGCAGTATGGCAGACGAGACAACCGATAATACGTGCGCAAAGCCCTATATTAAAAATAAAGTCTGCACGATAAAAGTTGCTCAGAAGTCAGGCCACATTCCTAAATATAAATGATAATAACATCNATCATTATTATTTTTTATTATTGTCTGTAGTTATTGTTATTTACTAAATTATTATATCATCATTGTTATTATTATTATTATCTCATAATCATTATTATCATTACTCATTGCTGTCATTACCATTATTGTTATAATCATACATCCCTATCATGTATCATTATTTTCGTCTCTATTATTTCTCTTACCATCTTTTTTGTTAAGGGATTGTCTTCTTTCGTGTCAATGTTAGATTTTCTTCCTTAGATTGATACCTTTGCTTTGTTAAACGTTTGGAGGATTATTTCTAAGATAATTTTTTTTGTTTTTTTCTTTCTTCCTGTAAAATTGAGATATTACAGTTGCTTGATGCGGTGTATAGTTCCTTTTCTTCTTCTTCTCTTTCCTTTCTTTTTTCTTTTCTTCTCTCCTTTTTTTCTTGTTCTTTTTCTTCCTGTTCTTTTTTCTTCTCCTCCTCTTCTTCTATTTCTCTTTTCTCCTTTTCTTCGTCTTTTTCTTCTTCTTCCTTATCTTCTTCTACTTATTTTTCTCCTCCTCCTCCTTTCTCTTCTTCTTCTTTCTTTTTCTTCTTCCTCTGCTTCTTCTTCCTTCTTCTCCTTACTTCTTCCTCTCTTCTTATTCTTCTTCTTTTCTTCTTCTTCTTCTTCTTCTTCTTCTTCTTCTTCTTTCTTCTTCTTCTTCTTTCTTCTTCTTCTTCTTCTTCCTTCTCCTCCTCCTCTATTCCTCCTCCCTCCTCCTCCTCTCCTCCTCCTCCTCCCTCCTCCTCCTCCTTCTTCTTCTTCTTCTTGGGAGGAAGATGTAGGAGGCTCAGCGTGGAGTAGGCCTATATATGCTAATAAACTGTAGCTTACTCTTCTCTCTGGCGTGTTTCTCTGTTGTCTACGCATGCGTGCTGTGTTTATTTGTTTATCTGTCTCTCTCTCTTACGTCGGTGTTCGTATGTATGAGGATATTTTCCTCGTTGGTGTGTTTGTTTGGGTTGTGGGGGAGTATTTGTTTGTTTGTTTGTTTGTGTGGTGTGTGTGTTTGTGTTTGTGTGTGTGTGTGTGTGTGTGTGTGTGTGTGTGTGTGTGTGTGTGTGTGTGTGTGTGTGTGTGTGTGTGTGTGTGTGTGTGTGCTTGCGCTTGTCTCATCTCAATTTTTTTTCTCTTTTAAAAATATTGTCACTTACCTCTTTCAGAATTCTTCTGTGCTTACGAGCATCCCCCACCCTCTGTCCTGTCTCTCATTTCTCTTCCCCTTTCTCTTCTTTACTCCTCTTCTTACTCCTTTTCCTCCGCTCCTCTTCCCTTCCCTAACCCACCTTACTTTCCTCCTCTTCCTCCCTTCCTCTCCTTAAACCTCCCCCCCTTCCCTCCTTTCTTTCCTCTTCCTCCCTCCTTCCTCCTTCCACCTCACCACTTTCCTCCCTCGCTCACACCTCCACTTTATCCTTCCTCCTCACCTTCCTCCTCCTCTTTTTCCACCTCCATTACCCCCCCCTCCCTCCCACCGACCCCATTACCTCCCCCCCCCCATTCCCATCCTCTTACCTTCCCCCTCCTCTTTTTCCACCCACCATTACCTTCCCCCATCCCTCCCTCCATCCCCACCCCCTAGCCACCCACCACCCACCCACCCACCCACCCACCCACCCACCTCCCCCGCCCACCCACCCACCCCAGCACCAGGTGTGTGGTCCGGTGTCCAGCGAGGGCGACTCTGCCAATGAGACCTTGTGTGACCCGTTATAAGGAGGTGGAATTCTCGATTTCCTGAGCTCCTGTCCTGGTGGGTGACGGGAGGTGAGGAGAGAGAGGGGGAGGGGAAAGAGAGGAGAGAGGGAGGGGGAGAGGAGAGAGAGAGAGGGATTGAGGGAGGGAGGAGAGGGGAGAGGGGGAAAGAGAGAGAGGGGAGGAGAAGGGGAGAGAAAGAAAGAGAGAGATGAGAGAAGAGAGAGAAAGGGAGAGGAGAAGGGAGAGAGATAGAGAGTGGAGGGGAGAAGGGAGAGAGAGAGAGAGAGAGAGAGAGAGAGAGAGAGAGAGAGAGAGAGAGAGAGAGAGAGAGAGAGAGAGAGAGAGAGAGAGAGAGAGAAGAGAGAGAGAGAGAGAGAGAGAGAGAGAGAGAGAGGTGGATGGAAGGGGAGAGAGAGGAGTGGTGGGAATGAGAGAGAAAGAGAGAGGAGAGAGAGAGGAGTAAAGACAAAAGGCAGACAAGCAATAGACAGATAGACAAAAAGTTGAGAAGACGAAGAAAAAGAGAGAGAGAAAAAAAGTCGATTCTTCTACATAAGAACAAGTACAATTCATTTCATTCGCTTTAACCTATGACTACCGTCCCTAATCTTCTAAATTACGACATTAGTGTAATTATTTCTATATTCTTAGTCGATTTTTCCTCCTTTTTGCCATCAAACTTCATTCTTTCTATCATCTTTTACGATTCACCTTGGCGTTCCTTAACCGGCCGGGCCACAGTAGCACAGAACCAAACGTCTAGCTTCAAATTTGTATTTACTTTCCGATAAGAGCAGCGACTTACTAGGTTCTGCTGTTCAAGTTCATTAGTGAATCATCATCTTTGTCTTCTTCTCCCTTTCCTTTCTCCATTATTCTCGCCTCCCCCTATGCTCCTCTTTCTCCTCTTTCTCCTGCCTTCTTATTAGTGAATCATCATCATCTTCTCTGTCTCCTTCTCCTTCTCCCGTTTCTTTCTCCCTTCTTCTCGCTTCCCTTATACCTCCTCCTGCTTTCTCATTAGTGAATCATCATCATCTTTGTCTCCTTCTCCTTCTCCCGTTCCTTTCTCCATTCTTCTCGCCTCCCTTATTCCTCCTCCTTCTCCTCCTCCTCCTGCCTTCTCATTAGTGAATCATCTTCTCCTTCTCCTTCTCCCGTTTCTTTCTCCCTTCTTCTCGCTTCCCTTATACCTCCTCCTTCTCCTCCTCCTCCTGCCTTCTCATTAGTGAATCATCATCATCTTTGTCTCCTTCCCCTTCTCCCGTTCCTTTCCCCATTATTCTCGCTTCCCTTATACCTCCTGCTTTCTCATTAGTGAATCATCATCATCTTTGTCTCCTTCTCCTTCTCCTTTTCCTTTCTCCATTATTATCGCCTCCCTTATTCCTCCTCCTGCCTTCTCATTAGTGAATCATCATCTTTGTCTTCTTCTCCTTCTCCCGTTCCTTTCTCCATTATTCTCGCCTCCCTTATTCCTCCTCCTTCTCCTCCTCCTCCTGCCTTCTCATTAGTGAATCATCTTCTCTGTCTCCTTCTCCTTCTCCCGTTCCTTTCTCCATTATTCTTGCCTCCCCTATGCCTCCTCCTTCTCCTCCTCCTCCTGCCTTCTCATTAGTGAATTATCATCATCATCTCTGTCTCCTTCTCCTTCTCCCGTTCCTTTCTCCATTATTCTCGCCTCCCTTATTCCTCCTCTTTCTCCTCCTCCTGCCTTCTCATTAGTGAATCATCTGTGTCTCCTCCTTCTCCTGTTCCTTTCTCCCTCTTCTCACCTCCCCTATGCCTCCTCCTTCTCCTTCTCCCCTGCCTTCTCATTAGTGAATCATCATCTTTGTCTCCTTCTCCTTCTCCCGTTCCTTTCTCCATTATTCTCACCTCCCCTATGCCTCCTCCTCCTCCTCCTCCTCCTGCCCTCTCATTAGTGAATCATCATCATCATCTTTGTCTTCTCCTTCTCCCGTTCCTTTCTCCATTATTCTCGCTTCCCTTATACCTCCTCCTGCCTTCTCATTAGTGAATCATCATCATCTTTGTCTCCTTCTCCTTCTCCCGTTCCTTTCTCCATTCTTCTCGCTTCCCTTTTACCTCCTCCTGCCTTCTCATTAGTGAATCATCATCTTTGTCGTCTCCTTCTCCTTCTCCCGTTCCTTTCTCCATTATTCTCGCCTCCCTTATTCCTCCTCCTTCTCCTCCTCCTCCTGCCTTCTCATTAGTGAATCATCTTCTCTGTCTCCTTCTCCTTCTCCCGTTCCTTTCTCCATTCTTCTCGCTTCCCTTATACCTTCCTCCTGCTTTCTCATTAGTGAATCATCATCATCTTTGTCTTCTTCTCCTTCACCCGTTCCTTTCTTCCATTCTTCTCGCTCCCTTATTCCTCCCCCTTCTCCTCCTCCCTCCTGCCTTCTCATTAGTGAAATTATCATAATCTTTGTCTCTTTCTCCTTCTCCCGTTCCTTTCTCCATTCTCTCGCCTCCCCTATGCCTCCTCTTTCTCTCTCCCTCCTCCTGCCTTCTCATTAGTGAATTATCTTCTCTGTCTCCTTCTCCTTCTCCCGTTCCTTTCTCCATTATTCTCGCTTCCCTTATACCTCCTCCTGCCTTCTCATTAGTGATTATCATCATCTTTGTCTCCTTCTTCTCCCGTTCCTTTCTCCATTATTCTCGCTTCCCTATACCTCCTCCTGCTTTCTCATTAGTGAATCATCATCATCTTTGTCTCCTTCTCCTTCTCCCGTTCCTTTCTCCATTCTTCTCGCCTCCCTTATTCTCCCCCTTCTCCTCCTCCTCCTTGCCTTCTCATTAGTGAATTATCATAATCTTTGTCTCTTTCTCCTTCTCCCGTTCCTTTCTCCATTCTTCTCGCCTCCCCTATGCCTCCTCTTTCTCCTCTTCCTCCTGCCTTCTCATTAGTGAATTATCTTCTCTGTCTCCTTCTCCTTCTCCCGTTCCTTTCTCCATTATTCTCGCTTCCCTTATTACCTCCTCCTGCCTTCTCATTAGTGAATCATCATCATCTTTGTCTCCTTCTCCTTCTCCCGTTCCTTTCTCCATTATTCTCGCTTCCCTTATACCTCCTCCTGCTTTCTCATTAGTGAAATCATCATCATCTTTGTCGCTTCATATTCTCCCGTTCCTTTCTCCATTCTTCTCCTCCCTTATTCCCTTCTCCTCCTCCTCCTGCCTTCTCATTAGTGAATCATCATCATTCTTTGTCTCCTTCTCCTTTCTCCCGTTCCTTTCTCCATTCTTCTCACAGCCCTTATTCCTCCTCCTCCTCCTTCTTCTCATTAGTGAATCATCACCATCTGTGTCTCCTTCTTCTCACCTCCCTATACCTCCTTCTCCTCCTCCTCCTGCCTTCTCTCCCTATCTTTATCCACTGTCCCATCGTCCCCCTTTTCTTCTTCTTTTTTTTCATTTTCTTCTTTTTCCTCCTTCTTCTTTTTTTTCTTTCTCTTTTTTTCTGTTCTTATCTTCGTTCTTTTTCTTCTTCTTCTGTTTCTTCTTCTGCTTCTTCTTTTTCTTCTGCTTCTTTATCTGCTTCTTCTCCTTCTTCTTCTTCTTCTGCCTCTCTTCTTCTTCCTCCTCCCTACCCTTCGTCTTCCTTTTCCTCCTACTCCAACTCCTCCTCCCCCATCTTCTCCTACTCCTTCTCCTCTTTGCTCTCCCTCTTCTCCTTCTTCCTCGTGGCAATTACGATTATTATCAGTGTCGTTGTCTCTCCTCCTGCGTCCCTCTGTACATGCTGCATCCTCCTCCTCTTTCTTTTAATAGTCGTACTGATTATTATCATTACCGTGATCATTGTCATTATCTCTTCTCCCCCTACCTTCTGGTGCTCCTTCCACACCTCCTCTTCCACCTCTTCCTCCTTCTCCTCCTCTTTTTCCATCTCATTCTCCTCCTCCTTCTCCTCCTCCTTCTTCTTCTTCTTCTTGTTCTCCTCCTCCACTTTCTCCTCCTTCTTCTTCTTTTTCTTCTTGTTCTTTTTCTTCTCCTCCTCCTCCTCCTCTTTCTTCTTCTCCTTCTCCTTCTTTTCTATCTCCTCCTCCTCTTCCTCCTCCTCCCTCTCCTCCCCCCCTCCTTCCTCTACTTCCCCTCCTCCTCTTCCTCCTTTCACGTCCTCTTCCTCCTTCCTCTATTTTCCCTCCTCCTCCTCCCCCTCCTTGTCCTTCCTCTCCCTCCTCCCCTCCTCCTCTCCCCCTCCAGTTCCCCTCTCTTTCCCCTCTCACGTCCTCCTCCTCCTCCTCCTCCTCCTCCTTCCTCTACTTCCCCTCTCACCTTTCTTCATAATAATAATTGTTACTATTATCATAATTCCCTCTTCTCCCTACTCCCTACCTACCCGTACAACCCCCCCCGCCTCCCTTAACCCTTCCTAAAACCTCCTCTCTCCTCCCTCCCCCTCATCCCTTTTTCACCCCTCCTCAACCGCCACCCCTTCCCCCTATCCCCACCCCCTTCGCCACAACTCCCTTATTCACCCATCTACAACACCCTACCCTACCCTCCCAACACCTATCCCCTACCCTTCAATCCTCCCCCCGTCTACCAACACCCTACCCCAACCCACCCCCAAAACCACCCCTAACCCCCAACCCCCCCTACCCTCCCCACAACCCCAACTCCTTCCCTTCTCCCCTACCCCCACCCCAAACCCTCCATCCCATGCAATCTACCTCCCTCCCTCCCTACTACCTCCCTCCCTACCTCCCTCCCTCCCTCCTACCCACCCCCCCCACCCACCCCCGCCCTCATAACCCCTTTCCCCCCTTTCCGCTAAAATGGCAGTTGTAAGCAAGGAGGCTGTCCCCTTTATCCGGCCTGTGTTATTAAACCGAGAAGACGCGCTCCTATTACGCCAGAGGTTTCCCGAGTCTCGTTAAGGAGTGAGGTGAGGATGAGCCGGAGGAAGGGGAGGAAGGGGTGGGGGTGGGGGTGGGGATGGAGGGGGTGGAGGTGGTGGAGGAGGTGGGGGGAGGATGGGGAGGTGATGGGGGGGTAGGGATGGGATGGTGGTGGTGGGGGGAGGAGGAGGGGTGGGGGAGGGGAGGGGAGGGGGTGGGGGATGGTGAGGGGATGGGGGAGGAGGGGGTGGTGGGGGTGGAGGTGGGGGGGAGGAGGTGAGGGGGTGGGGGAGGGGAGGTAATGGGGGTGGTGGGGGTGGGGGTGGTGGTGGGTGGATGGGGAGGAGGAGGAGGAAGAGGAGGGGGGGGAGGAGGAGGAGGTAGGTGGGGTGGGGATGGTGGAGAGGGAGAGGAGGAGGAGGAGGGGGAGTGGGGGAAGGGGGGGGGAGGTAGGGGTGGTGGTGGAGAGAGGAGGGAGAAAGAATGAGAGGAAGACGAGGACGGCGAGGAAGAGAAGGAGAAAGAGAAATAGCGAGAGAAGGCTAATGAGGAGCTTGGAGAGGAGGAGGAAGAGAAGGAGAAGAGAAGATCGAGCAGAGAAACGAGGAGGAAGACGAGAAGAAGGAAGAGAAAGAAAAAAAAGAAGGAGGAGGAAGAGGAAGCTGTGTGTTTGGGGGGGGGGGCTTGGAGAAGAGGAGAAACGAAGAATAAGAGGAAAGAAAGGAAAAGAAAAGGAAGAGTAGCGAATGAAGAGGAAAAGAAAATGGAAAGAAAGGAAAGGAGAAGCAGAGAAATCAAGAGAATCAAAAAAAAAAAAAAAACAATCAAAAGAAGAAGAAAGAACTCCACCCCCAAATAAACGAGAATGAAGAAAGAGAGAAGGAGGACGCAAAAGAAGAAGAGACAAGAAAATGGAAGAAGAAGAAAGAAGCGACGAGAGGCGGATTACGCGAGGCGGTTAGGACTAAGCAGAACCGGAGGAGGAGGGAAGGATAGGAAGAAGGAGGGAAGGACTAGGAAGAAGGAGGGAAGGAGGAGGAACAGACTAAGAGGAGGGGGGATGGGGGGTGAGGGGGGTGGGGGTGAGGGATGAGGAGGAGGGAAAGGAGGAGGACAGACTAAGATGGGGGGGGGGATGGGGGGTGAGGGGGTGGGGGGGTGAGGGCTGAGAAGGAGGGAAGGAGAGGAACAGACTAAGATGGGGAGGGGGGAGGGGGTGAGGGGATGGGGGATGAGGAGGGGTGAGGAGGGAAGGAAGAGGGACAGACTAAGATGGGGGGGCGGGATGGGGGATGAGGAGGGAAGAGGAGGGACAGGGAGGAGGAGAGGGGGGGGTGAGGGGGGAGAAGGGGGAAGGAGGAGGGACAGACTAAGATGGAGGGGATGGGGGGTGAGGGGTGAGAAGGAGGGAAAGGAGGAGGGACAGGTTAAGATAGGGGGGGGGGGGTTGAGGGGGATGGGGGGATGAGGAGGGAAGGAGGAGGGGACAGGCTAAGATGGGGGGGGGGGGGTGAGGGGTGAGAAGGAGGGAAGAAGGAGGACAGACTAAGAGGAGGGGGGGATGGGGGGATGAGGGTGAGAAGGAGGGACAGAAAAGAGGGGGGGATGGGGGGGGGGGGTGAGAAGGAGGGAGGAGGAGGGACTAAGATGGGGGGGGATGGGGGTGAGGGGTGAGAAGGAAGGAAGGAGGAGGGACAGACTAAGATGGGGGGGATGGGGGGTGAGGGGTGAGAAGGAGGGAAGGAGGAGGGACAGACTAAGATGGGGGGGGGATGGTGGGGTGAGGGTGAGAAGGAGGGAAGGAGGAGGGACAGACTAAGATGGGGGGATGGGGGGATGGGGGGGGTGAGAAGGAGGAGGGACAGGCTAAGAGGAGGGGGGATGGGGAGGGGTGAGGAGGGAAGGAGGAGGGACAGACTAAGATGGGGGGGATGGGGGGGTGAGGCTGAGGAGGAGGGAAGGAGGAGGGACAGACTAAGATGGGGGGGATGGGGGTGAGAAGGAGGGAAGGAGGGGGACAGACTAAGATGGGGGGGGGGGGGTGATGGCTGAGAAGGAGGGAAGGAGGAGGGACAGGCTAAGACGAGCGGGATGGGGGGGTGAGGGCTGAGAAGGAGGGAAGGAGAAGGGACAGACTAAGATGGGGGGGTGGGGGTGAGGGGATGGGAGGGAGGGAGGGGGGGGGGGGGGCGGTATTAAGAGACGGTCTTGGAATTTGTTAGTCATAATTACCATGGAGTCAGGAGGATGGCCGCGTGCTGAGACTAGCAAAGACCCCGGTTGCTAGTTATGCCTGTCTCCTTCCCTACCCCCCTTCCCCCTCCCCCTCTTCCCCTCCCTCCTCCCCTTCCTTCGTTCCAACAACCCCCAATCCCCCCCCAACCCCCTCGATTTTTTTTTTTTTTTTTTTTTTTTAAAGCTCTGTCCTATCGTGTGGTCCTATTGTCTTGTTCTCTTTGTTCGCTTTTTTTTTTTTTTTTTTTTTTTAGAGGAGCGACCTGTTTTATGTCATTTTCTTATTCTTTTTATTTTTTTTCCTGAATTTTCTTTGTATGTGCGCGTTGCTTGTTCTCCTTCTAGCTTGAATTATAATCCTTAATCCTTTGGTTAATTTTTTGGATCCTGGTATCTCTTTCTTTCTCTTTATTTTGCTCTCGCTCTTTCTCTTTATTTTACTTTTTCTTTCTTTATTTTATTTTTCTCTTCTCTTAGTCTTCCGCTTTCTCCATTTTCTTTTTCTCTTTCTTTCATTTCTCTTTCTTTCCCTCTTTCTTTCTCTCTTTTCACTCTCTTTCTCTCTTTCTCTCTCTCTCTCTCTTCTCTTTCTCTTTCTCTCTTTCTCTCTTCTCTCTTTCTCTCTCTTCTCTCTCTCTCTCTCTCTCTTCTCTCTCTCTCTCTCTCTCTCTCTCTCTCTCTCTCTCTCTCTGCATTTTCTCATTTTTTTCTCATTTCATCTTTTTGAAAATATTTTCATGTTTTATAAAGACTTTATATTCATTCTAAATATCAGGATTAATATTTATCAATACCTTAGATCTTACTTTTAGAATTAATTTGCCCAGGTATATAATAAGTTAATAATGTTATTTATCAATGACCTTTATATCTTACTTTTAGAATTAACTTGCCCAGGAGTATAGAATGTCTGTACAGTAGTTTGATCTGAATTCCCAATGATTACAAACGATAAAAGTGTTTCTTTCCTTTTTTCTCTTTCTCTTCTCTTTTTCTTTTCTTTCCTTAGTCTTTCTCTTTCTACTTTTCTTTTTCTCTTTCTTCTTTTTCATTCTCTTTCATTTCTCTCTCTCTCTCTCTCTCTCTGTCTCTGTCTCTGTCTCTGTCTCTCTCTTCTCTCTCTCTCTCTCTCTCTCTCTCTCTCTCTCTCTCTCTGTCTCTCTGCATATTTCTCATTTTTTTCTCATTTCATCTTTTTGAAAATATTTTTTATGTTTTATAAAGACTTCATATTCATTGTCTAAATATCAGGATTGATATTTATCAATGACCTTATATCTTCCTTTTAGAATTAACTTGCCAAGGAGTATAGAATGTCTGTACAGTAGTTTGATCCGAATTCCCAAATGATTACAAACGATAGAAGTGTAATTTCCATTTGTAATTGTAATTCAGTATTTCTTATATAAATAAGAATGATTATTCATATAAAATCGACGTATCATATCAAATAGATAGTTTGATTGTCTTCTTGAGTATCTGCAGTTAATTTTTTTTTTTTTTTTTTTTGGGGGGGGAGGGGGGTCATGTTATGTATACGTTAGTCTTCTGTCTACCTGTGAAATTCTTTTAAAAATTCCGAAATATAATTTCCTGTAATTCCTTAAATAGCTGAATCTTGTTTCTAAAGGAAATGGCAAATTGATTAACTGGAAATATTTACGTACATTTGTGGCACGCAATAAATGTCTAAATCCGAGAGGTTTATGGTGAAAAGAAAAAAAAAATATTGAAATGAACTGGAACCTTTTGATGGAAGGTATGACATAAATAAACAAATGCCTATCATTTATAGAGAAAAAAAAAACACCAGCAACAACAACAAAAAAAACTAAATATAGCTCACCTTCAGGGTTGTAATTCTCTAAGATATCCCCTGGCCTCCCCCCCCCCCCTTCCCCTGCCCACCGCCAATTATACATTACTGGCTACGCTTTGCTACTCAGTCTGTGATTCTTTTACCAAAAGTACGTTTCCTGAAGCCAAATGCCGTTGATATGCAGTGGGTATCGTGGCCAAAAGTTACGGTGGCTGTTTTAGACACACGACAAATGAGAGAGAGAAAAAATCCAGCATCGTGCAACTTGATCTCTTAAGTTTATCTCCTTTAATAAAGTTGGAAATGCATTCCTGTCATGCCTGATGTCCTACTTAGTCCATTTCGGAGCCATTGCAGATCAAGAGTTGTCTGTGGAGGTTGTTAAATATATCAAATGGATTAAGTGATCCTCGAGAAAAAGTCATACAAGGACCATCAAACACGCTGACCACTCTCACACACTCTCTCTCTCTCTCTCTCTCTCTCTCTCTCTCTCTCTCTCTCTCTCTCTCTCTCTCTCTCTCTCTCTCTCTCTCTCTCTCTCTCTCTCTCTCTCTCCTCTCCCTCTCCCTCTCCCTCTCCTTCTCCCTCTCTCTCTCTCTCTCTCTCTCTCTCTCTCTCTCTCTCTCTCTCTCTCTCTCTCCCTCCCACACACGACTCAGCTTCTGCACAGCAAATGGGCTTCGAAGAAAACATTAGCAAGAGGAACTTAAAATACCCGAACCGGCCTCAAAACAGCCAACCACATCAGCCAACAACTACGCATCACAGGTTCGCACTCAAAAGACAAGTAGGCACTAATAGTTCAATCTAAACCGCCCATTAGAAAAGTAGAACTGAAACACAGGAAAGTGTCGCCCAAAAAGTAGAACTGAAACACAGGAAAGTGTTGCCCAAAAAGTAGAACTAAAACAAGAACGTGGTGCTGGATATAGCAGAGAAGGATTAAACTATCCCTAGCTACTATCTTCATTTCAGAATAAGAGACCGGGTCATTCTACAGATCGGTAGTCTTGCAACACAGACTAAATACCTATCGACAGAGACAACGAGCAGAAAGAGAGCCATGAATCTGAAGGTCCTGCAGTGTGAAAATCAGAAGCTCCTGAAGGTCGAATCCGGGTCACGGACGCGGGGAGGAAGGTCAGAAGGAAGAAGGAAAGTGAGAAGAAACCCAGAAGGACCAAGGTGTCGAATCCGCAGGAACCCAAGGTGCTGGAACCGTCTTAAGGGGCAAGCGAGGGAAGTGAAAGGAAGGAAGGAAGGACTTGTGTCTCAGAAAAATTAAAGGTACTTCAAGATGCAGAAATAACCAGCCACAGACTAGGAAACTATGACAGGCATTTCACGAAGTTGCAAATAAGTGCCCATAAAGGTTTGTTAGAAAACATTGAGTAACCAGAAACAAGACTGAATATAGGTACATATATATATATATATATATATATATATATATATATATATATATAGAGAGAGAGAGAGAGAGAGAGAGAGAGAGAGAGAGAGAGAGAGAGAGAGAGAGAGAGAGAGAAAAGAAAGAAAGAAGAAAGAAAGAAAGAAAGAAAGAAAGAAAGAAAGAGAGAGAGAGAGAGAGAGATACATATATATAAGTGGTGCGAGATACTACAAAACCGAAACCCAAAGAAAATACATCTATAAAAGCTTTCCCAAAACGATCAGACGAAGCAGAAGAAACAGACATATAAAGAAAAAGTCTATATCTAATTTAAGTTGGCAATTATTATGAATAATCGAACCCAACGAGGTAGACTCATGAAACAGACGAAACTTTCCAGATGAAGAGCGTCGACCCCGAAGATAAAAGAGACATGAACCTCGATAAAGAAGGGAAGAACACGAGAGCAAGAGGTACCTCGGGAGCGACATAGCATACGGTACGAAAGGCATGAGAGGGAGAATGGGAACGGACCTGAGAACTACGAATTGCTATTTGGAAAGAGGCAATAGGAATTTCTCAGATGCGGTCAGAATTTGTATGTTGTTATCCGTACGTAGAGGCGAGGACACGGATTGCTATGCTATTATCATTGCTATTTTTATTATCATCATTATCATTAATTTTGTTATTCTTATTATTACTATTATCATTATTATCATTGTTATTAAAATTGTAAAATTATTAGTGTTATTATTATCCAGACTTTTGTCATAACTACTATTCTATGCTATTATGTAATAATTATCTTCATTCATATCATCACTTGCCATAATAATGATTATCATCATTATTATTATTATTTATATTATTGTTATTATTACTCTCATTGTTATTGTTAGGGTTGTTGTTGCACTCTTCATTATTATTAACATAGTCATTACTGTCATTATCCTTATTGTTATCATAATTATTGTTATTATTATCAGCATTACAATTATTATCATTATTGTGGTTTTGCTATTAGTATTGCCATTATTATTAACGAACTTTATGCAACGCTATGATGCTTCCATCTTGAAATATCACTCGAAAAATACAAGAGCCATACCAAACAAGTACCAGCCTTTCTGAGTATAAACAAGGTATCTAGCCCAGTAGTACCTTAAGACAGAAAAAAGTCATCTCCAACTACCAGTACAAGTCGTCAAAAGCACGAACCAGTGACGGAACGATCTTAAGAATGGTACAAGAATACGTAGGGAAGCTGAGAATGTGGGCCACTCCACCCCTCGGTTCGCATTAGCATAAACATCAACATTCTTAAAGACTACATTGCCAGGAAGACCTATACTTGAAACTGCCCTTGTTTATCGATGGTTTGGTAGTTCACGGAGTTTCGTAAACATCCAATAACGACGAGGGGTTTCCAAGTAGTATTTTGAGGAGACAAAGGCCGTGGTGGTTATGATGTGGTGAGTAGGTGTGGGAAGTTAGTTCGAAATATAGAACCGATTTATATATATATATATATATATATATATATATATATATATATATATATATATATATATATATATAATATATAATATATTTTTTTTTCCTCTCTCTCTCTCTCTCCCTCTCTCTCTCTCTTCTGTATAGGAACTTGGGTTATGTAGAAAGGGACAAACAAAAGACAATGAAGAGAGATTCATGCATTGAAAGGATAAGAAGATAGTATAGTAAAACCTGTGAATGCATGATGAAAATATCAATTGAAAATAAAGAAGGACGATACAAAACAAATAAAGATTAGTCACAAATTATCAAGATTTGTGAAATGGTATGATAAATTTCCTAACCTTTTGAAACGTTTTTTTAAATTATTATTGTTATTATTTTGTTTTTTATTTTTTTATTTATTTTTTTTATTTATTATTTTTTTTTTTTTTTGTAAAAAGACGTTTCGTATATAAGTCACATATTTGATAAATGTGTGTGTGTGTGCGTGAGTGAGTGATAGAGACAGAGTGGATTTGCACATTTGTCTATGTGATTATGCGTGT
>NW_020870628.1:880659-908159 GCF_003789085.1 Penaeus vannamei | reverse complement strand
AACAAACAAATCAATAAATAACTAAAAAATCAATAAACAAACAAATAAATAAGAAACAAACAAATCAATAAAAACTAAACAAACAAACGAATAAGTAGACAAACAAATAAATAAGTAACCTAACAAATCAATAAACATAAAATAATAACTAAACAAATCAATAAACAGACAGATAAATAAGTAACTAAACAAATAAATAAGAACCAAACAAATCAATAAACAGACAGATAAATAATAACTAACACCAATCAATAACAGACAGACAAACCCACAAGCCAACAAATCAGAGCGCAGGTTCCTCCCTATCTCCGGGTCGGGATAAAGTCGCCACTCATGACGAGCCGCCAGACGCGATAACCACAACGCGAACCGGGTCTAGTGAACCGCGCCAGGTAATAAGTCGTAAATTCACCCTGTAATTCAAGCCGGTTCATGCACCCAGCTGGATAATTAAGTGTTTAGGGCCGCCACTCACTTTCTGACAGGCTGGTAGATTAGCCTAACCCCGAGCTGTCCGTCTGTGTGTCCGTCTGTCAGGTTCATTTGCCAACACCTGGGCGCTTGAGGTCTGTGCGCGTGTGTGGGTGTGTGTGTGTGTGTGCGGGGTGTGTAGGTACAGGATTTTATTTTTTTTATTATTTTTTTTTTTTTTTTTTTTTTTGGGGGGGGAGGGGAGGGTTGGGGGTCATTCGTAGTTTTTTCTTGTTTTGGTTTTCTTTTCTTTTCTTTTTTGTTTGTTTGTTCCTATTTTTCTTGTTTTTGTTTTCTTTTTTTCGTTTCTTTTGTATATGTTATTGTGTTGTTTTTTTTATCTCCCTTTTTTATTTGTTGTGTTTTTTCTCTCTTTTTATGTTATTGTGATTTCTTTTCTCTCTCTCTTTTTTGTGTGTTTATTTTCTTTTTCCTTTTACCTTTTAGCGTGATACTTTATTTCTTTCTTCTTCGTCTCCTTAGTCTTCTCCCTCTCTTTCTCTATCCACTATATTTTCATCTTTATATATCGTTCTATCTATTCTTCTCCTATCCCTCTCCGTCTCTCCTCTTCCTATTATTCACATCTTAAGCCCTTTTTTGTGTGTGTTTTTGTATATTTATTTGTTTCAATATATTCTCGATCTTAATTTCTTATACACACATCTAATTATTAACATATTTTTTTCCCTATTACTTTGTGGTGCTAATGGCGATAATAACATTAATAATAATAATATCTATTAACATATTTTTTCTCTATTACTTTGTGGTGCTAATGGCGATAATAACCATAATAATAATATTATTTATTAACAATATTTTTCTCTATTACTTTGTGGTGCTAATGGCGATGATAACCATAATAATAATAAATATCTATTAACATATTTTTTTTTCTCTATTACTTTTAGTTTCTAATGGCGAAATAACATAATAATAAATATTTATTAACATATTTTTTTCTCTATTATTTTTGTGCTAACGGCGATGATAACATAATAATAATAATATCTATTAAATATTTTTCTCTATAACTTTGTGGTGCTAATGGCGATATAACATTAATAAAATAATATCTATTAACATATTTTTTTCTCTATTACTTAGGTGCTAATGGCGATAATAACATTAATAATTATTATTAACATATTTTTTCTCTATTACTTTAGTGGTGCTAAATGGCGATAATAACATTAATTAATAATATTCTATTAACATATTTTTTCTCTATTACTCTTGTGGTGCTAACGGCGATATAACATTAATATAATATTATCTATCAACATATTTTTTCTCTATTACTTTGTGGTGCTAATGGCGATAATAACCATAATAATAATATTTATTAACATATCTTTTTTCTCTAATTTTTGGTGCTAATGGCGATAACATTAATAATAATAATATTATAATTTTCTCTATTACTTGTGGTGCTAATGGCGATTATAACATTAACTATTAACCTTATACTTTGTGTGCTAATGCGATTAATAATAATAAATATTTATTAACATATTTTTTTCTCTATTACTTTGTGGTGCTAATGGCGATAATAACAATAATAATAATAATATTTATTAACACATATTTTTTCTCTATTACTTTGTGGTGCTAATGGCGATAATAACATTAATAATAATAATATCTATTAACATATTTTTTTCTCTATTACTTTGTGGTGCTAATGGCGATAATAACATTAATAATATAATATTATCTATCAACATATTTTTTCTCTATTACTTTGTGGTGCTAATGGCGATAATAACATTAATAATAATAATATCTATCAACATATTTTTTCTCTATTACTTTAGTGGTGCTAATGGCGATGATAACATTAATATAATATTATATTAACATATTTTCTCTATTACTTTAGTGGTGCTAATGGTGATAAATAATGATAATAATATTTATTAACTCTTTTTTCTCTATTACTTAGTGGTGCTAATGGCGATAATAACATTAATAATAATAATATCTATCAACATATTTTTTTCTATTACTTTGTGGTGCTAATTGGCGATGATAACCATGATAATAATAATTTTACGAAATCATGGAGAGGATTAAATTGAAACATCAGTCTTTCACACTCGCTCAGTAACAGCTGCTCGAACCACAGATGGGTTCAATGTACTCTTTAACATCATTATCATTATTACTTTCATCATTCTGGTTATTATTATCGTTTCTATTATCATCGTTGTTATCACTGTTACTATAAGAATGATAATGATGCTAATAATAGTGATGATGATCATAAAGATGATAATGATAATAAGGATGGTAATAATAGCAATGGTGATAATGATAAATAAATAATAACAATAATAGTAATGATAATAACTATAAAAATAACAATGGTAATAATATAATAATAAACAATAATAATGATAATACAATGATAATATAAATAAAAATAATAATGGAATGGATTATAGTAATAATAATCATAACGATAATGACGATAATGATGATAATAAGATGATAATGACAATGATAATATAAATAACTTCAATAATAGTACTGATGATAATGATAATTATCGTCATTATCATTATCATTAGTGATAATAATATTATCCTTATCAAGGATAATGATGATATCATCATTATTAAGAAAGATTATGCTGTGATCTTATTGGCATTATCATCATATAATCATCACTATCATCATTCATCATTCGACCATTTAACTTCATACTATTGCCAATCTTATTTTTTCGACTTCATCACCAGACCTGTCATCATCATCATTATCAAAATCACAATCAACATCATAATCACCCATCCCCCAAAAAATAACGAATCTTGACAACCATATCCTCATCTTTCGATAAATAAACCTACCTCAACTAATGCATATTAAGTACAACAGAAAGAGACTTAAGTATACTTAATAAGCATTCAGGATTAAGGAGCAGGTAGGAACATAGAACGACAGGTGATATATAGGCTTCTCAGAGTGGGAAAAAATATGTGGGAGATTGACTGACGGAGGCTGGGTCACAGGCGGGAGAAATTGACTGATAGCTGTTGGTGAATCGGTGGTGATTGACAGCTGGCGAGGGAGAGAATGTGATGACGTGTGGTGGAGAGTTGGTGGTTTGTTTAGCTACGGTGTTTTTTTTTTTTTTTTTTTTTTGGGGGGGGGATGCTGTGGAAAGTGTTGAGATAGTTGATGGGTGCTTATAGTGTAGCTATGTGTGTTTGTTTGTTTGTCTCTGTGTGTGTGGTGGTGATGTGGTGTGTGTGTGTGTACATACATATGTATATATGTATGTATATATCTATATCTAATCTATATCTATATCTATTATCTATCTATCTATCTATCTATCTATCTATCTATCTAATCTCTATATCTATATCTATCTATCTATCTATCTATCATCTATCGCTATCTATGTAGCATGTATGTATTTTATCAATGCGGCCAGTATTATTCCATCTTTCATTTGAATACACCTCAGGATTTCTGATTTGGGATTGAACTGCTCTTTCTATATATACCGAGTGCCCAAGGGGAGTGTGTGTAAAACTTCTATCCTTACTCATGTATGAGTAGATAGGTAATGTCTATTGATGCTAGTAGCTCCTAGTTGCACACTTCTTTTGTTGGGTCGTGTATCAGTGGATAGAGTGCCCGTCTTGTGAATTCTTTGCAATGGCGGTGGGGGTTCGAATCCCTGTCAGAGAGGTTTTAAATTCATGTATGTATTTATGTATATGTATGTATATATGTATGTATGTGTGTGTGTGTGTGTGTGTGTGTGTTGTGTGTGTGTGTGTGTGTGTGTGTGTGTGTGTTGTGTGTGTGTGTGTGTGTGTGTGTGTGTGTGTGTGTGTGTGTGTGTGTGTGTGTGTGTGTATGTGGTGTGTGTTGTATATATATATATATATTATATATATATATATATATATATATATATATATATATATATATATATAATATATATTATACGTACGACGAGTTCTCTGACAACAAAATAATATCTACTGAAATGATGATGGCAATAATAATCGCGATAATTTAAAATCAGTTATCTCTTTAATTGAATACGAAACAACCCTTTCTGACAGTCTTATATCCACGTAATTACAGGAAGAAATGCGAACTTACAGATAGCTTGAAAGATAACAGTCTTAAATATAAAGGTGTCCCGCTTGACCTTTTCTTCTGAGACATAATTTTAATTTCTTCTAATTAAAAAAAAAAAGAGAGAGAGAGATAGAGAGAGAGAGAGAGAGAGAGAGAGAGAGAGAGAGAGAGTGAGAGAGAGCAGAGAGAGAGAGAGAGAAAGAGAGAGAGAGAGAGAGAGAGAGAGAGAGAGAGAAAGAGAGAGAGAATTTCTTGGAGTGAATCAATATATTCATTAATACCTGCAAGGAAAAATACATGACTAAGATTGGTTTTATTTCGATTTTGCAATTTATGAATTAAAATTTGATGATTATATCGGATCAGAAATAATTTCAACCAAAATAACTTTTTACATTATATGTGTTTAAGATTCGTCGTTTTCTTAAACTAAAGTGTTTATCTTAAAATCTTAATTGAACGTATAATCACTTCATCATAATATGTAGTTATCATTGCTTGGTGTTATGATAATGCTATTATGATCATTTTACTATCACCATCATCGTGATCACCACAACCACCATTATCATCATCTTCATTAACATCTTCACGATTGATATCATTATTGCAATTGTCATTGTTAGTATAATTACCATTACTGTTATTATCACCTTTTCATCATCACTATCATCATACCCCACCACCACCATCATTATCATCATCTATTATTATGATTATGCTATTATATCATTTACTATCATAATCATCATCACCATCATCTTCGACCACCCATCATTATCACGAGCATCATCGCCATCATTATCATCGTCATCCTCACCATCATCAACATCATCTACTATCATTATCATCATCATGCATCATTCATCGTCATCATCAACCTCATAACCATCACCGTCATCATCATCAAATTACCATCGTCATCATCAACTTCATAGACCATCACCGGTCATATCATACATCATTTCCCCATCATCAAATATCGTCATATATCATCATACAAAATCATAATCAATGATAGCTTCAATCACGCAAGCACCACCAATCAAATCAAATCATTACATCACACCAATTAACATTATCACCATATGCAACATCAATCTACAATCATTATCAAATACAAATCATCATCAATCATCAAACATCATCATCATACATCAATAAACCATCAATCACTCATCCCAATCATCATAACACAATCGATCACACTCTAATAACCCATACACCGTCATCACCATAAACAAATCATCATACCATCACTCATACACATCCACCATCATCAATCATCAAAATCAATAATCACACCACCCTGTAACGTACAACTGAAGACAATTCTCATTATTCTCACAAGTTCATTGCCACGCTAATGAAGAATCGCACGTGACTGAAGTTCAATTGGATTAAATCAAAGTCATGAAAGTTCACTCAATTGATTAATGAAACTTCGATTTAATCTAAGTTCAATATCACTCTAAAGACGAGACGAGACTCACGGGAGAGCCAAGCATTCGTTGTCGGTAAGGTTCGGTCTTTTTCGAAATTCTTGATGTAAATTAATCGGTTTTTTTGTTCATCTTTATTCATCTTTTTCTTCTTCTTATTTATCATTATTATTATTTTTTTATTTTTTTGCATTCGTTCTCGTTGTTTATTGTTCATTTTCTCGGTCTTGGTTCTTCTTATTCGTCTTTTTTCTTGTTTTTCTTAATTCAGTCTAGTTATTTATTATTCATTTTCTTTGTCTTTTTCATTCACTTTATTTATTCATTATTCATCTTCTTGGTCTTGGTTCTTCTGATTCATCTTCTTGTTGTTATTTTTTCATTCAATCTAGTTATTCATTATTCATCTTCTTGGTCTATTTCATTCATTCTAGTTATTTATTATTTATGTTCTTCCTTTTCATTCATTCTAGTTGTTTGTTATTCATCTTCTTTTTCTTGGTTCTTCTTATTCATCTTCTTGGTCTTTGTTCATTCATTCTAGTTATTCATTATTCACCTTCTTGGGTCTTTCTCATTCATTCTAGTTATTTATTTGTCTCTTTCTTATTCATTTCATGTGTAGCTCAGAACTACATTTTGGATCTATATGTTGCGACCTTTGCAATCCAGCTAAAGGCATGATGATAATTATATTCATGATATCAATAATAATTATAATGAAAGTGATTATAGTTATAGTAATAGTGATGATTAAAATGTTGGTGATGATAATGACATGAAGTTGATGATGATGATGATGAGGGTGATACTTGTGATGATAATGATATTGATAGTAATGATAATAATTATAGTAATATTGATGTAGATGATAATAATGATAATGATAACAATGACATAAAAACAATAAGAATTATAATGACAATTATAGTTATAATTATGATGACAGTGATGATAATAATATTATTATCTTTCCCCATTTTCTTCTTTTATGCATTCTCCTTTTCCTAATTCAAATTTCCCTCTTTTCCTTTCTCTTAACTCCACACCTCCAAGTACTCCTCCCTCTCCTTATCCCTCTTCCTCCAGCTCTTCCACCCCCTCTTAAGTCTCCCTCGCTCCCCTCCTCCCTCACTCCTCCCCTCAGTCCTTCCTCCCCTTCTCTCTATCTTCCCCTCCCTCTCCCCCTCTCCACCCTCAAGTCCCCTCCCCTCCTCCTCCTCTCTCCCTCTCCTCTCCCCCTCAAAGTCTCCCTCCTCTCCCCTCTCCCACCTCCTCCAACCCCTCCCCCTCAAGTCCTCCTCTCCCCTTCTCCCCTCTCCCCCTCAAGTCCTCCTTCTCCCTCTCCCTCCCCTCACCACCTCCCCCTCAAGTCCTTCTCCCTCCTCCCCCTCCCCCCATCTCTCACCCTCATCCCAGTACCTCCCCTCTCCCTAAGTCGTCCACCCTGCTCCCCTCTAACCCCTCTCAAGTCCTTAGTCCTTCCCTCCCTCGTCTCCCCTCCCCCTTCTCCTCCCCTTCCCTTCAAGTCCTCCTCTCCCTCTCCTCCCCTCCCCCCTTCCCCTTCAAGTCCTCCATCTCCTCTCCTCCCCTCACCCCCTCACCCTCAAGTCCTCCCCTCCCTCTCAATCCTCCCCCAACTCTACCCACCCCCCCCCCCCCTCCGCCAAATAATTTGAGTACAAAGGCAATTTTCGAATGTTAATGATTTCGGACACCGCAATACTAGGTGACTTTATGATGAAAAACCCTTATTACAATTAATAGATAATCAATCAAGGTGATTATTTACGTTAATTGCTACAATAGCTGTCCCACATTTTCCAATTCATGTGGGCCGGTATGATGGTTTGGCGAATATTATATGTATTATTTGAGGTAATTTAAACACGCGGGATGAATTGTCAAAACTAAATACCCATTTTTTGGTTTATATTCCGCCACTTTTTTTTTTTTTTTTTTTTTTTTTTTTGGCTGGTGATCGGTGATAAATGACCGTGTTATTTATTGACGAGTTATGATGTGATGACCACGTGATGAACAAGTGTTACTCTCGCGCATGTGTAATGAACGTGTGTTATTCTCTTTAACGCATGTGTTCTTTGTTTCTTTTCTTGTTATTAACATTATCATTGTTATTATCATCATTATCAGTATTATCATCAGTATCATCATCATCACGATTATTATTATAATCATTCTCATCATCCTCAGCACCATTATCATCATTATCATTATTATCATCATATCATTATTATCATCATTATTATCATTATCATTATCTTTCATATTATCGTCATTATCATTATTTTTTCATTATTATCATTATTATTGTATTATTATTATTATTATTATTATTAATTATTATTATTATATTATTATTATCATTATCATCAATCAATGATGAATATGATTACGATTAATCTACTACAAATACTATTATATATATTTTTTATTACTCTTCCTGCTTTTCAGACTGATAAATCTAATCAAATCATTAATATCCCTGTTAGAATTTTTCATTCTTAGAAAAACGCCATAACAAAAAGTATTTAAAAAAGAGATTAACATCATCACTAATTAATAAAGATTATGAACGTGATATTCAATATAATAAAGATAGATTTCTTATGAAAACTTATGAAATTTTTTTTCTTTTTTTTTTTGTCCTATTAATTAATTTTATACGTCTAAGAGTTCTTATATAACTTAACTAACTGCTGTTACGGCGCTAATAGACATGATAACAATTGTGTTGTTAAGGACAAGTGATTAATCAAATGTCTTATTCCTTCTGATTAAATTACGGGAAATACCGACATCATAAACTAACCTGACCTGATTCTGAACAATCCTAATATATTATTCATAGGAAATCACTTGTACTAGCCCCCCCCCCCCCCCCACCCCATCCTCCTGCCTCCCCCATACGATCCTTTCCCTCTTCACTGGCCCCTAAGCCCCCCCCTCCCTCCCTCTTCATCTTTTCTCCCCCCCCCCCCCTTCCCCCTCCCCCCCCTCCTCTCCCTCTATCTTCCCCCTCCTACATCCATATTCCTTCCCCTCTCCCTCCCCTCTCTCCTCTCCCCCTCCCTCCCTCTCCCCTCTCCTCCTATCCTTTCTCCCCCTCACCCTCTCCCCCCTCCCCCTCCCTTCTTCTCCTCCCTCCCCTCCTCCCTCCCCCCTCTTTCCTACCCCCACCCACCATTTTCCTCCCTCCCTCCCTCTCCTCTCTTCCCCCTCCCTCCCTCCCTCCCTCTCCCCCCCCCTCTCCCTCCCTCCCTCCCTCCCTTCCCCCACCCACCCTCCTCCCTCCCCCTTCCCCCCATCCATCATCAGCTGTTGTTCTGCTATACGCCAATCCCCATATCTCTGCTTTTCATCACACTTCATCATATCCGTCGCGTGTGGTGCTTCTAGGTCCCGGCAGGCCCTCCAGTCTTCCCTCAGGGTGATGGGTAACTCCCTCCCTCCCTCCTCCCTTCTCATTTACTTCCATCTTCCTTTCCCTCCGCGGAGATGGAGACTGATAAAGATCTCTCACCTTCTTCTCTTTCCTTTCGTCCTTTCTTTCCCTTCCCCATCCTTCCTCTATGCCTCTTCCTTCAGTCCTTCCTTCTCTCTTCCCTCCTTCCCCCTCCCCCTTTCTTCCTTCCTCCCTCCCTCTTCCCTCCATCCTCCTTCCTCCCTCCCCTTCCCTCCTTCCTCCCAGCTCCCCCGTTTCCCTCCTTCGCTTATCCTTCTTTCCTTCCCCCCCCCTTTCCTCCTCTTCTCCTCCATTTTCACACTTCCCCCTCCTATCTTCTTCCCTAATCTTCCCCCTCGTTCTCCCTTCCCCCAACCTCCTTCCTTCCTCCTTACCTTCCCCCACCTATCTTCCCCTCCCGCATCCTACCATCTGCCCCCCACCCATGCACCCCCACCAACCCCAACCTCACATCCCAATCTCTTCCCCAACACCCCAACCCCTCCCCTAAAGACCCCAGTCCCCAACCCTACACCCAACCCCTCTCCCAAAGACCCCAGTCGCCTCCCCCACACCCCATTCCCCCAAAGACCCCTACCCACCCCCCATTCCCTCTCCCCCCCTCCCCCTCATCCCCTTCATCCCCCACCCCATCCCATTTCCCCCTCCCTAACCCACCCGGCAGCACCCCCCGTGGCGGTGGCGCGTTTAAAAAACACTCAAATCTTTTACCTGCTTGTAGTGCAGGCTATTAATGAAGGTCCCGGCACAGGTAAACTGGACCGGGCTCGGGGGCTCTGTTGCAAGGGGTAGATCGTGCAATGAGGGGTTATGTTTGCAACGGCTTCAAGGGTAGATCGTGCAAAGGAATCCCCGTATAATGTGGCAGGTGCATTTGCTGAAAGTATGGAGGTGGGGGGGGAGAGAATTTTGGATGGATGGATGGATGGATGGAGAGATAGATGGATAGATAGTAATACAAAGAGATGGATAGATGGAAAGATAGTAATACAAAGAGATGGATAGATGGAGAGATAGTAATACAAAGAGATGGATAGATGGGTGGATTCATAGAATTGGTATAGATAGATAGATGGGTAGATAGATAGGGGGAATAGATGGATGATTTGATAATTTCGATCGATAGATAAATAAGGAAATATTTATTTAACTACATTTGTAGACTTGTATAAATATTTGTTCTGTTGTATGCGGATGTGTTTATCTGCGTGTGTGCGTGTGTTTTGTTTGTTTATTCATCCATTTACGCATCTATTTATGAATGTGTGTATGTGTGTGTATATATATATACATACATACACACACACACACACACACACACAGACATTAATATATATATGCGTGTGTGCGTGTGTGAATGTGTGTGTGTGTGTGTGTGTGTATAAACGTCCACAACCCCAAACACAAATACATACATATGCATACACACACACACTCATAAACCCACACGAATCACCCCCGACCTAGGCCTAGCGAACGGATGGCCTCTCGACTTTCTCCGAACGTACAAAGTGGCCACCCCGCGAGAAACAGTCTGCGTGTAAACCGGTAAGCCTAATTCGCCCATTAACGAAGCATGACATTATAGGCCTCCTCAGCCCCCGTGGTCGAGAGCTGTTCGTAAGGGCTCGTTTTGGGCGCGTGTCCGGACATGGGGGCTTCGTATTTTGGGGGTGGGGGGTGGGGTGGGTGGTGGGGGGGTGAGGGTGTCCGGACATGGGCTTGGATTTTAGGGGGTGGGGTGGGGGTGGGGGGTGGTGCCGGACATGGGGATTTCCCGGTGGGGGGGGGGGTGTGACATGGGTCGTATGGTGAGGGGTGTTGGCACCGGGATGTGGGGTATATGGGACGGCATGGTGGTACGTGGTATGGGAGATGCGTTGTGTGGTGTGTTTTTGGTGTGGGTCTGTGTGGAGGTACTGTGTGTGTGTGTGTGTTGTGTGTGTGTGTGTGCGTGTGTGTGCTTGCGTGTGTGTTGTGTGTGTGTGCATGCGTGCGTGTGTTTGTGTCTGTGTGTGTGTGTGTGTGTGAGTGTATGTGTATCTGCCTGGTGTATGCGTGCGTGCGTGTATGTGCGCGCGTGTGTGTACGTGCGTATGTGTATGTGCATACGTACATATATGTGTGCACAGATTCATATCACTCATCGATATCTCAGATTTCCCTCTCTCCAAAATCCCGACTTCCTGACACTCAGTCTTGACACTTCCATCTCACAATTTCTTGCTCCACGCTAACACCCTCCTTCCCTTGCCTACGTATTCATCATTTTAAGATTTTTTGCAAATTTCCTATCGACACACGTCATAGAAAACGGACGCTGGTCTCGCAATTCATAGAAAACGGACGATGATCTCACAATTCATAGAAAACGGACGCTGTCTCACAAGTCATAGAAAAGGACGATGATCTTACGTCATAGAAAATGAACGATGATTTCACAATTCATAGAAAACGGACGAGGATCTCACAATTCATAGAAAACGGACATTTATATCTCACAATTCATAGAAACGGACGCTGGTCTCGCAATTCATAGAAAACGGATGATCTCACACCATAGAAAACGGATGATGATCTCACAATTCATAGAAAACGGACGAATATATCACAATTCATAGAAAACGGACGATGATCTCACAATTCATAGAAAACGGACGATGAAAATTCATAGAAAACGAACACTGATCTCACAATTCATAGAAAAACGGACGCTGATATCTCACAAGTCATAGAAAACGGACGCTGATCTCACAATTCATAGAAAACGGACGCTGATCTCACAAGTCATAGAAAACGGACGCTGATCTCACAATTCATAGAAAACGGACGCTGATCTCACAAGTCATAGAAAACGGACGCTGATCGGACGCTGATCTCACAATCATAGAAAACGGACGATGATCTCACAAGTCATAGAAAACGGACGATGATCTCACAATTCATAGAAAACGGACGCTGATTTCACAATTCATAGAAAACGGACGCTGATCTCACAATTCATAGAAAACGGACACTGATCTCACAATTCATAGAAAACGGATGCTGATCTCACAATTCATAGAAAACGGACGCTGGTCTCACAATTCATAGAAAACGGACGCTGATCTCACAATTCATAGAAAACGGACGCTGGTCTCACAATTCATAGAAAACGGACGCTTATATCTCACAATCCATAGAAAACGGACGCTGATATCTCACAAGTCATAGAAAACGGACGCTGATCTCACAATTCATAGAAAACGGACACTGATCTCACAATTCATAGAAAACGGACGCTGGTCTCACAATTCATAGAAAAACGGACGCTGATCTCGCAATGCATAGAAAACGGACGCTGATCTCACAATATAGAAAACGGACGCTGATCACAATTCATAGAAAACGGACGCACATATAGAAAACGGACGCTGATCTCACAATTCATAGAAACGGACGCTGATCTCACAATTCATAGAAAACGGACGCTGATCTCGCAATTCATAGAAAACGAACACTGATCTCACACTGATCTCACAATGCATAGAAAACGGACGCTGATCTCACAATTCATAGAAAAAACGAACACTGATCTCACAATTCATAGAAAACGGACGCTGATCTCACAATTCATAGAAAACGAACACTGATCTCACAATTCATAGAAAACGGACGCTGATCTCACAATTCATAGAAAACGAACATGATCTCACAATTCATAGAAAACGGACGCTGATCTCACAATGCATAGAAAACGGACGATGGAAAACGGACGCTGATCTCACAATTCATATTCTCACAATTCATAGAAAACGGACGCTGATCTCACAATTCATAGAAAAATGATCATATAGAAAACGGATTTGATGATCTAAAACATAGAAAACGGACGCTGATCTCACAATTCATAGAAAACGGACGCTGATCTCACAATTTCATAGAAAACGGGCGTTGATCTCACAATTCATAGAAACGGACGCTGATCTCACAATTCATAGAAAACGGACGATGATCTCGCAATTCATCGGACGATGATTCACAATTCATAGAAAGGACGATGATCTCACAATTCATAGAAAACGGACGCTCAAAATTCATAGAAAACGGACGCTGATCTCGCAATTCATAGAAAACGGACGATGATCTCACAATTCATAGAAAACGGACGCTGATCTCACAATTCATAGAAAACGGACGATGATCTCACAATTCATAGAAAACGGACGATGATCTCACAATTCATAGAAAACGGACGCTGATCTCACAAATAGAAAACGGACGATGATCTCACAATTCATAGAAAACGGACGAAAAACTGGAAAACTGATCTCACAATTCATAGAAACGGACGCTCTCACAATCATAGAAAACGGACGATGATCTCACAATTCATAGAAAACGGACGATGATCTCACAATTCATAGAAAACGGAAACAATTCATAGAAAACGGACGATGATCTCACAATTCATAGAAAACGGACGCTGATCTCACAATTCATAGAAAACGACGCTGGTCTCACAAGTCATAGAAAAACGGACGATGATCTCACAATTCATAGAAAACGGACGATGATCTCACAATTCATAGAAAACGGACGCTGGTCTCACAATTCATAGAAAACGGACGCTGATCTCACAATTCATAGAAAACGGACGCTGATCTCACAAGTCATAGAAAACGGACGCTGATATCTCACAATTCATAGAAAACGAACACTGATCTCACAATTAATAGAAAACGGACGCTGATCTCACAATTCATAGAAAACGGACGATGATCTCGCAAATTCATAGAAAACGGACGATGATCTCACAATTCATAGTGAAATTCATAGAAAAACGATGATCTCACAAGTCATAGAAAAGCGGACGCTGATCTCACAAGTCAATAGAAAACGCACGTTGATCTCACAAGTCATAGAAAACGGAACGCTGATCTCACAATTCATAAGAAACGGACGCTGATCTCACAAGTCATAGAAAAACGGACGCTGATCTCACAAGTCATAGAAAACGGACGTTGATCTCACAATTCGATGATCTCACAATAGATGATCTCACATCATAGAAAACGGACGATGATCTACAATTCATAGAAAACGGACACTGATCTCAACAATTCATAGAAAACGGACGCTGATCTCACAAGAAACGGACGATGATCTCACAATTCATAGAAAACGGACGATGATCTCACAATTTCATAGAAAACGGACGCTGATCTCACAATTCAAGAAAAACGGACGATGATCTCACAATTCATAGAAAACGGACGCTGATCGAAACGGACGCTGATCTCACAAGTCATAGAAAAACGGCGATGATCTCACAATTCATAGAAAACGGACGATGATCTCACAATTCATAGAAACGGACGCTGGTCTCGCAATTCATAGAAAACGGACGCTGATCTCACAATTCATAGAAAACGGACGCTGATCTCACAAGTCATAGAAAACGGACGCTGATATCTCACAATTCATAGAAAACGAACACTGATCTCACAATTCATAGAAAAACGGACGCTGATCTCACAATTCATAGATGATCACAATTCATAGAAAACGGACGATGATCTCACAATTCATAGAAAACGGACGATGATCTCACAATTCATAAAACGGACGCTGGTCTCACAATTCATAGAAAACGGACGCTGGTCTCAAATTCATGGAAAACGACGCTGGTCTCACATTCATAAGAAAACGGACGCGGTCTCACAATTCATAGAAACGGACGCTGGTCTCACAATTCATAGAAAACGGACGCTGGATCTCACAATTCATAGAAAACGGACGATGATCTCACAATATCGAAAACGGACGCTGATCTCACAATTCATAGAAAACGGACGATGATCTCACAATTCATAGAAAACGGACGCTGATCTCACAATTCATAGAAAACGGACGCTGATCTCACAATTCATAGAAAACGGACGCTGGTTCTACAATTCATAGAAAACGGACGCTGGTCTCACAATTCAATAGAAAACGGACGATGATCTCACAATTCATAGAAAACGGACGCTGATCTCACAATTCATAGAAAAACGGACGCTGGTCTCACAATTCAAGAAAACGGACGCTGGTCTCACAATTTCATAGAAAACCGGACGATGATCTCACAATTCATAGAAAACGGACGATGATCTCACAATTCATAGAAAACGGACGCTGATCTCACAATTCATAGAAACGGACGATGATCTCACAATTCATAGAAAACGGACGCTGATCTCACAATTCATAGAAAACGGACGCTGTTCTCCAATTCATAGAAAACGGACGTGATCTCACAATTCATAGAAACGGAAGAAAACGGAGCTGATCTCACAATTCATAGAAAACGGACGATGATCTCACAATTCATAGAAAACGGACGCTGATCTCACAATTCATAGAAAACGGACGATGATCTCACAATTCATAGAAAACGGACGCTGATCTCACAATTCATAGAAAACGGACGCTGGTCTCACAATTCATAGAAAACGGACGCTGATCTCACAATCATAAGAAAACGGACACAAATTCATAGAAAACGGACGTTGGTCTCACAATTCATAGAAAACGGACGCTGATCTGAAAACGACGCTGTCTCACAATTCATAGAAAACGACGCTATACTCACAATTCCATAGAAAACGGACGCTGAATCTCACAATTCATAGAAAACGACACTGATCTCACAATTCCATAGAAAACGGATCTCACAATTCATAGCGGACGCTGATCTCCTCCGGACGCTGATCCCTCCTTCCGTTCTATTCCTAAGACAGTGGCAATCCTTAAGTGGCGATCCTAAGACTACAAGTGGAATCTGAGATGCCCTACGGAGATATTTCTGGCAAAATGACGTTTACTGCACACGAGGAATTTTGGGGGCAAATATCTGTCTAAATTGCAACCTGCTGCAAAGAATCGTTATTCATGCCGTTGCATACTAATATATTCGAAGGGGGGACTTTTTTTTTTTTTTTTTTTTTTTTTTTTTTTTTTACTTATCTCGTTATTTATTCGTTTATTTGATTCGTGATGTTTTATTTATTATTTTTACATTCCCTAGATCCCTAGTTATTGATATGGTTACAGTTGCTTTTTGTGATTTGCATTTCTTTCTTTATTTCTTCTCTCTCTCTCTCTCTCTCTTTCTCTCTCTCTCTCTCTCTCTCTCTCTCTCTCTCTCTCTCTCTCTCTCTCTCTCTCTCCTCATCTCTCTTCTCTCTCTCTCTCTCTCTCTCTTTTCTCTCTCTGTCCTCTTTGTCTCACCCTCACCCTCTCTCTCTCTCTTTCTCTCTCTCTCTCTCTCTTCTCCTCTTCTCTCTCTTCTCTCTCTCTCTCTCTCTCTCTCTCTCTCTCTCTCCTCTCTCTCTCCTCTCTCCTCTCTCTCTCTCCTCTCCTCTCTCTCTCTCTCTCTCTCTCGTCTCACCCTTCTTTCCCCTCTCCCTCTCTTTCTCCACAATAACCCAAAACTCCACCAGCAACCACAACAGCCCTCCATCTACAAATACTACTACCTTACCACACACCCTATACCACACCACCCATCACCACACCACCACCACCACCACCAACCAACCAGCAACCACTACCCACCTCACCACCCACCACCAATCCCTACCACCACCAACTACACCACCCTACCCACCCACCACCCACACCCTACCACCCACCACCCCCTCCACCCCTACCACCACCCACCACCCACCACCACCCCCACACCACCCACACACCAACCAAACACCCACCCACCACCACCACTACCACAACCACCCACCCACACCACAACAACAACCACCACACCATACCCACGCGCCACCAACCACCCCCATCAACCCACCACCCCACCTCCACCACCTTACCACCACCACATACCACCCACCACCCACCCACCACCACCAACCCACCCTACCACCCACCACTCACCGCTACCCCACCCCCCCACCCACCACCACCCCACCCCACACCCTAACCACCCACCCACCCCTACCACCCCACCACCACCACACCCACCACTACCACCACACCACCAACGCGCCACTCACCACTAACCACCACCTACACCACCACCCTTCCACCCACCACCTACCACCACTCCACCACACCACCACCCTACCACCACCACCACCACCACCTCAACCACTACCACCACTACCCACCACCACCACCACCAACACCCTACACCCACCACCACCACCACTCCACCACACCCCAACGCGCCACCCAACTACCAACCACCCTAACCACCACCCACCACCACCACCACCACCCTACCACCTACCACCCCAACGCGCCACCCCCAACCAAACCCCAAGCCACTGGTCGCAGCTCCCAGTGGTCAGTACTCTCAGCTCCAGAACGTAACCTTGAACTAAACGCGAACCTTGCTTACACACCTGTTTAACTGCATAATGGCGAATATTTCTGCAGTCCTTCTATTGGTCGGTGGGTGCCTTGGGGGATTCCTCTCTCGTGCTTACTGATGGGAGGATTTATGGGATTTATGTATCGAAAAGGGAGGATTTTTTTTTCTTTATCTCGTTATTTATTCGTTTATTTGATTCATGCTGTTTTATTTAACATTTTTACATTCACTACATCCCTAGTTATTGATATGGTTACAGTTGCTTATTGTGATTTGCATTTATTTCATTCTCTCTCTTTCTCTCTTACATGAGGATGTGTGGTGTGTGTGCTTAAGAGACGAGGGGGGGTGGGGGGGAGGTTAGAGTTGAGGTTTTAGGATGTTAGATGTTTCGCAGTTTTCATAACGAAGAGGAGGGGAGGATGAGAGAAGGAGAGAGAGGAGGGAGAGAGAGGGAGGGAGAAGGAGGAGAAAGAGAGAGGGAGGGAGAAGGAAGGAAGGGAGGGAGGGAGGAGAGAGAGAGAAAAGAAAGATTGAGAGAGAGAGAGAAAGATTGAAAGAGAGAGAGAAAGAGAAAAAAAAATGAGAGAGAGAGAGAGAGACAGAGACAGAAAGAGGGAGAGAGAGAAAGAGAGAGATTTTACATAACGCAGCATTATCCCACAAATCATATGCTAATTAAAGAAGAGATTATAGCTGAGTGTTCACAAAAATTAAGTATAATTGTCACAAATACCGGATGTGTGAGCACTTAGGAGCACTTGCTATGTACACAAGTAGTTGGTAGAAGTATATCCCATACGTTGAATATAGGTTTAAATCATATTTATAGACACGCACATTTTCTCTCCTCTTCTCTTCTCTCTCTCTCTCTCTCTCTTTTCTTTCTCTTTCTGTCTCTCTCTCTCTCTCTCTCTCTCTCTGTCACGCCTTCTCTCCCTCTTCTCTTCTCACCTCTGTCTCTCTCTCCTCTCTCTCTCTCTCTCCTCTCTCTCTCTCTATCTCTCTATCTATCTATCTCTCACTTTCTCTCTCTCTCTGTCTCTCTCTCTCTCTCTTTGCGTGTGTGTGTGAGTGACGTCATGCAAAGAATACGGAAAAAAAAAAACGAAACAAAGCACCTACATACGAGCTGAGTCGAACGATCACCTCAGACGAGACGAGACAAGCAGGCAGGCAGGCAGGCAAGCACCGGGGAATCAGAAGCAGAAAACACGAGATCTCCCGGTCGCTCGAAAAAGGGCCTGACATAGCGGTGCGAGCAAGGGGTATTTCGGCTTCTCGGGTTAAACAACTGATACCTTTTGAACTAACGAGATTAGATAACCCGACCCTCATAAAACACAGCTCCAACTCGGGACTGGAAAAAAAAAATTGACCATTAAGAAGTCCTTTTACTATGCGAAGGAACTGGACGGGAACTCCTCATCTGATTCTTCTAGTTCTTCTTGTCTCTTGTTTCCTCTTCCTGTTCTTCATTCTTCATGTTTTTTTTCTTTTCTTTTCTTTTCTTTTTTCTTTTTTTTTTTTGTTCTTCATTCTCGTCTTTTTTTGTTCATTCTCGTTTTCTGGGTTTTTTTCTTTTCTTTTCTGTTTTTTTAATATTTTGTTTAGTTTACCTTCTTTCTCTTGTCTGCTTTCAATTATTTATTGTCTGTTCTTTTCTGCTTCTTTTCTTCTTTGTTTCTTCTTTTCTTGTCTTTTATTTCTCCTTATGATTTATTCCTCTCCTTTATCATGTTTCTTCTATACAGTCCTTTCTCCTCTCTCGTCTTTTGTTTTTTATACTCCTTCTCTTTCTTCCACTTTCCTATCTCCTCATTTCGTGCTTTTTGTTCCTCCTCTCTATCTCCCTCATTCTCTTGTCACCGTCACTCTCCCCTCCTCCTCCTCCTCCTCTTTCTCCTATTCTTCTGTTTATTCTTCTCCTTCTCCTCCTCCTCCTCTTTCTCCTATTCTTCTGTTTATTCCTTCTCCTTCTCCTCTTGATTCTTTAGCCTTTTTTCTTTTATTTTCTTTTATTTACGGTTATGCGTCTTTTCTCTCTCCCTCTTCTTCTTATGCTTTATTCTATATTTCTTTCTTCTATTCTTCTGTTTATTTCTTCCCTTTCTCCTCTTTATTCTTTAGCCTTATGTCTTTTATTTCATTTTCTCTCTCCCTCTTCTTCTTATGTTTTATTCTGTATTTTGTCTATTCCTTTACACATGTATTCTTCACTGTTTATGTAATTCTTATTGTCTATCTATTCTTCTGTTTTCTATATCCCTTTTTCTTTTTTCTTTTTTTTCTTTTCTTTTTCCTTTTCATCTTATCTTTTTCTTTTTCTTCTGTTCTACATCTCATTTTTTCTTTTTCTTTCTCTTCTGTTTTTATCTCCTTTTTATTTTTTATTCTGTTTTTTTATCTTCTTTTTCTTTTTCTTCTGTTTTCTTATGTGTTTTTTTTTCTTTTTCTGTTCTTTTGTTCTTTGACTTTTTCTTCTGTTCTTCTTCTGTTCTTTTGTTTTCGTCTTCTGCTTCTTTTCTTTCCCCCTCTGTTCTTTTTCTTCTTTTTCATTTTCTTTTTCCTTTCCCTTTTGTTTTTCTGTTTATTCTTTTATTTATTTTTTATTTTTATTTTTATTTTCTATTATTATTTTTTTATACTCTCTTCCTTTTTCTTCTATTCTTCTGTTCTTCGCGTTTTCTTCTCTTGCCATCTATCCCCTTCGCTCCTCACAGGCCGTATAATTCTCTTTTTTTTTCCTCTTCCTTTTTCATCGTCTTATTCATTTGTATTTTTCTTCTTCTTCTTTCTTTTCGAAGTTCTTCCTTTCTACTTTCTTCTATTGTCCTTTCTTCTTCTTTCTTTCTTTTTTCATTCTTTCTCCGCCTCGTTCGCCTTCTCCTCTCCTTCTACTTCTTTTTTGTATTTTCTTCCTCCTTTTCCTTGTCCTCCTCCTATTCTTTCTTCTTATCCTTCTGTTTATCTTCCTCTTCCTCCTCCACCTTCTTCTCTTTCTCTTTCCTTCTTCTTTCTAACCCTCCACCCCCTGCTCCTTCTTCTCCTATGCTTTCTCCTCTTCTTCCTCCTCCCTCTCCTTTTCTTCCATCTCTTCCTATTCTTCCTCCTCCTCCTTCTCCTCCTCCTTCTCCCGCTCTTCCTCCTCCTCCTCCTCCTTCTTCTTCTTCTCCTCCTCATCCTTCTCCCGCTCTTTCTCCACACCCCTTCTCCTCCTCCTCCTCCTCCTCCTCATTCTCCTTCTCACCCTCATCCTCATCCTTCTCCGCTCTTCCTCCCTCCTCCTCCTTCTCCCGCTCTTCTTCCTCCTCCTCCTTCTCCTCCTCCTTCTCCGCTCTTTCTTCCTCCTCCTCCTCCTTCTCTCACTCTCCTCCTCTCCTCTCTTCTCCTTCTCCATCTCTCCTCCCTCCTTCCTCCTCATTCTTCTTCTCCTCCTCCTCCTTCTCCCACTCTTCCTCCTCCTCCTCCTTCTCCATCTCCTCCTCCTCCTTCTCCTCATTCTTCTTCTCCTCCTTCTCCTTCTCCCCACTATTCCTCCTCCTCCTCCTTCTCCATTCTCCTCTTCCCTCCTTCTCCTCATTCTTCTTCTCCTCCTCCTCCTTCTCCCACTATTCCTCCTCCTCCTCCTTCTCCCGCCCTTCCTTCCTCCTCTTCTTCTCCATCTCCTCCTCCTCCTTCTCCTCATTCTCTTCTCCTCCTCCTCCTTCTCCCACTCTTCCTCCTCCTCCTCCTTCTCTCTCCTCTCCTCCTTCTCCTCATTCTTCTTCTCCTCCTCCCTTCTCCACTTTCCTTCCTCCTCTCCTTCTCCCACTTCTTCCTCCTCCTCTCTCCTCTCCTCCTCCTCCTTCTCCTCATCTTCTTCTCCTCCTCCTCCTTTCCCACTATTCCTCCTCCTCCCTCCTCTTTCTCCATCTCCTCCTCCTCCTTCTCTCATTCTTCTCTCCTCCTCCTTCTCCCACTCTTCCCCCACCTCCTCCTTCTCCATCTCCTCTCCTCCTTCTCCTCCCTTCACTCTCCTCTCTTCTCTCCTCCTCGCTCCTCGCTCACTCCTCCTCCTTCTTCTTCTCCTCCTCCTCCTTCTCTCCTCTCTTCTCTTCTCCATCTCCTCCTCCCTTCTCCTCATTCTTCTTCTCCTCTTCCTCCTTCTCCCACTCTTCCCCCACCTCTCCCATCTTCAAACATCTTGCTAGCCTGTGATAATCTCATAAATTTCGGGTGCAGCGAAGTGTAAATTGCAACTGGTCTAGCAAAGCAGCAGCTCCCCCTCCCCCCCTCCCCCTCCTCTCCCTCCTCCCTCTCCCTCCCTCTCCCTCCCTCTCCTCTCCTCTCCCCTCCCTCTCCTCCCCTACTCCTACTCTTCCCCCTCCACCTCCCTCCCTCCCTCTCACCCTCCTCCCTCCTCTCCCCTCCCTCCCCCTCTCACCTCCCTCCCTCCCTCTCACCCTCCTCCTCCCTCCTCCCTCACCGGACACCGATACTGGATCGTGCGCGAGCGGAGGGCGGGGGAGGGGGGAGGGAGGAGAGAGGAGAGGTGAGGAGAGGGAGCGAGGGTAAAGAGGGAGGGAGGGGAAGGGGGGGAAGGGGGGAGGAGGAGGGGGGAGAGGGAGTCAGAAGAGGACGGCCCGGGGATGTTGTCAATTCTGTACACACGCATACACACTGACACGCACACAGTTGCCTACACTCGCGCACAGACAATTGCAAGCTGCAACTTGTGCCTTCACAACGGCAGGCAAACACGGCGAGCGCTAACAACAAGCATCGGGTCTTCTTGCCTTCCTGGATGTCAGAGGGAGAGAAAGAGGGAGAGGGAGGGAGGGGGAAAGAAAGAGGGAGAGGAAGAGAGAGAAAAAGAGGGAGAGGAAGGGAGGGAGGGGGAGAGAAAGAAGGAAAGGGGGAGAGGGAAGGTGAGTGGGAAAGGGAGGGATGGGGGAGAGATGAAGGAGAGGAGGGAGAGGAGGGGGGAGAGGAAGGGGAGTGGGAGGGAGGGAGGGGGGAGAAAGAAAGGAGAGGGGGGGAGAGAGAGGAAGGGAGGGGGGAGAGAAAGAGGGAGAGGGAGGAGGGAGGGGGGAGAGGAAGAAGGAGGTGAGAGAGAGAGGGAGGAGGGAGGGGGGAGAAAAAAGAGGAGGAGGAAAGGGAGGGAGGGGAGAGAAAGAGGGAGAAGAGGGAGAGGGAGAGGGGGGGAGAGGAAGGAGGAGGAGAAGAGAGAGAAGGAGGAGGAGGGAGGGGGGGAGAAAGGAGGGAGGGGGGAGGGGGGAGAGAAAGAGGGAGAGGAGGAGGATTGGGGAGAGAAAGAAGGAAGGTGAGAGAGAGAGGGAAAGGAAGAGAGGGATTGTAGGGGGAGAGAAAGAAAGGAGGTGAGAGGGAGAGGAATGTAGGGGGGAGAGAAAGAAGGGAGGTGAGAGGGAGAGGGATGTAGGGGGGAGAGAAAAAAGGGAGAGGGTGGGAGGGAGGGGGTAAAGAAAGAAGGGGAGGTGAGAGGAAGAGGGAAAGTAGGGAGAGAGATGTAGGTGGGAGGGGAAAAGGGAGAGAGAAAAGAGAAAAAGGAGGGGAGAGAGAGAGGGAAAGGAGGGAGAGGGAGGTAAGGGGGAGAGAAAAAAGGGAGGCGAGAGGAGAGAGGGAGAGGAAGGGAGAGGGAGGTAGGGGGGAGAGAAAGTGGGAGAGGGAGGGAGGGGGGAGAGAAAGAGAGTGAGAGAAAAGGCAAAGAGAGAGAGAGAGAAGAGAAGAGAAGAGAGAAAAGAAATAGAAAGAAAGAAGGACAGAGACAGAGAGAAAAGAAAGAAAGAAAGAATCCCTAATTAAAGAAATAAAGACCCACAAATATCAAACAATCAAACAAAAACAAACAAAAAACAAACAAACAAAGAGAACGAAGAGATAGAAACCAAGAGAGAGAGAGAGAGAGAAGATCATTAGCGAGAGAACATTTTCAAAGAACACCAGCAGTCAACCTCAGTGCACACAGGTCCTGAGCCACTCCTCTATCCCGGCGGAGTGGGAGAGGCACTTCAATGCTGCTGTTTCTCCATCGATTTTGGAGATAATATTAATCGTAGTAGTCGTTGTAGAAGGTGTAGNTGGGTTATCTATCATTCTGGTTCTCTATAATCCCCCCCTTTTTTTCTTTTTCCTTGATCCATTTTTTTTCTTCTTCTTTTCCCTTCTTCTTCTTATCTTTTTGCTTTTTCTTCTGTTGCTTTCATCCTTGATTTTTTTTCTTTTTCTTTTCTTCTGTTTTTATCTCCTTTTTCTTTTTTTCTTTTATTCTGTTCTTTATCTTCTTTTTCTTTTTCTTCTGTTCTTTGTGTTGTGTTTTTTCTTTTCTGTTGCTTTTGTTCTTTTACTTTTTCTTTCTGTTCTTTTGCTTTCGTCATACTGCATTCTTTTCTTCGCCCCCTCATGTTCTTTTTTCTCTTTTCATTTCTTTTTCCTATTCCCTTTTGTTTTTTCTGTTTTTGTTTATTCTTTTATTTATTTATTATTTTTATTTTCATCATTTTTTTTTTTTTTTTTTTCTTTTAACCCTCTTCCTTTTTCTTCATTCTTCTGTTCTCGCGCTTTCTTCTCTGCCATCTATGCCCTTCGGCTCACTCACATTCGTAATAATTCTCTTTTTTTATCCTCTTCCTTTTTGCATCGTCTTATCATTTGTATTTTTCTTCATTCTTCTTTCTTTTCGAAAGTCTTTCGCTTTCTATACTTTCTTACTATGTCTTTCTTCATTCTTCCTTTCTTTTTTCAATTCTTTCATCCGCCTCGTGTCGCCGCTTCTCCTCTCCTTCTACCCTTCTTATTTTGTACTTTTCCTTCCCTCCTTTTCCTTGCTCCTCCCTCCTCATTTCTTGTCGTTTTATCTGCTTCTCGGCTTATATCTTCCTCTTCCTCCTCCCGACCTTCCTTCATCTTTCTCTTTCCTTCTTCTTTCTAACCCTCCACCCTGCCTTCTTCTCCTAATGCTTTCTCCTCTTCCTTCCTCCTCGCCTCTCCTTTTCCTCAATCTCTTCCTATTCTCTCCTCCTCCTTCTCCTCCTCCTTATCTCCCGCTCGCTTCCCCTCCTCCTCCTCCTTCTCCTCTTCTCGCCTCATCCTTCTCCCTCTTTCTCTCCACACCACCACTATCTCCTCCTCCTCCTCCCTCCTCCTCCTGCATTGCTCATTCTTCCTCAACCCTACATCCCTCCAATCCCTTCTCGCAGCGAGCCGCTCTTACCTCGCTCCTCTTCCCTTCCTCCGATCCACGCTCTCCCTCCTCGCTCCTCCTGTCTCCATCATCCTCCTGACTCCTTCCTCTCTCATGTCATTCTTTCTCAACTTCTCGACTTCTCCCAACCTGCTTTCCTCCTCACTCCTCCTGTCCCAATCTCCCGTTCTGGCTCTTCCTGCCCCTCATTCTTCTTCTCCTCCTCCTCCTTCCTCCCTCATTCTTCTTCTCCCTCCTCCTTCTCTCACTCCCTCCTCCTCCTTCTCCTCATTCTTCTTCTCCTCCTCCTCCTTCTCCACTCTTCTCTCACTCTTCTCCATCTCACTCTCCTCCTCCTCTCATGTCTTCTTTCCTCCTCCCTCCTTCTCCACTCCTTCCCCCCACACACTCTCCCATCTTCAAAACATCTTGCTAGCCTGTGATAATCTCTATAATTTCGGGTGCAGCGAAGTGTAAATGTGCAACTGGTCTAGCAACAGCAGCAGCTCCCCTCCCTCCCCCTACTCCTCCTCCCCTCTCCTCTCCTCTCATCCCCCCTTCTCCCCCTACTCCTCCCTACTCTTCCCCATCCATCCTCCCTCCCTCTCTCACCCTCCCTCCCTCCCTCCACCTCCCTCCCCCTCTCACCCTCCCCTCCCTCCCTCATCAACCCTCCCTCCCTCCCTCATCACCCGCCCCCCTCCCACCCTCCCCCCCGACACCGATACTGGATCGTGCGCGAGCGGAGGGCGGGAAGGGGGGAGGGGAGGGAGAGAGAGAGAGGAGGAGGTGGGAGGAAGGGGAGCAAGGGTAAAGAGGGAGGGAGGGGAAAGGGAAGGGGGAGGGAAGGGAGTGCAGAAGAGGACGGCCGGGGATGTTGTCAATTCTACACACGCATACACACTGACACGACACACAGTTGCCTACACTCGCGCACAGACAATTGCAAGCTGCCAACTTGTGCCTTCACAACGGCAGGCAAACACGGCGAGCGCTAACAACAAGCATCGGGTCTCTTCTTGCCTTCCTGGATGTCAGAGGGAGAGAAAAGAGGGAGAGGGAGGGAGGAGGGTGAAAGAAAAGAGGGAGAAGGGAGAGGAAGGGAGGGAGGGGAGGAAAAGAAGGAGAGGGAGGGAGGGAGGGGGAGAGAAAGAAGGAGGAAGAGAGGGAGAGGGAAAGGAGGGAGGGGAGAAATAGAGGGAGAGGAGGGGAGAGGAGAAAGAAGAGGGAGGTGAGAGAAGAGAGGGAAAGGAGGGAGAGAAAAAACGAGGGAGGGAGGTAGGGAGGGGGGAGAGAAAAGGAGGGAGGGGAGAGGGAGGAGGGGAGAGAGAAAGAGGGAGGAGAGGGAGGGGGGAGAAAAGGAGGGAGGGAGGGAGGGGGAGAGAAGAGGGAGAGGAGGAGGGATTGGGGAGAAAGAAGGGAGGTGAGAGAGAGAGGGAAGGAAGGAAGAGGGATGTAGGGGGGAGAGAAAGAAGGGAGGTGAGAGGGAGAGGAATGTAGGGGGGAGAGAAAGAAGGGAGGTGAGAGGGAGAGGGATGTAGGGGGGAAGAAAAAGGGAGAGGGTGAGGGGAGGGGTAAAGAAAGAAGGGAGGTGAGAGGAAGAGGGAAAGTAGGGAGAGAGATGTAGGTGGAGGAAAAGGGAGAGAAAAAAGGAGGGGAGAGAGAGAGGGAAAGGAGGGAGAGGGAGGTAAGGGGGAGAGAAAAAAGGAGGCGAAGAGAGAGTGGGAGAGGAGGGAGAGGGAGGTAGGGGAGAGAAAGTGGGTGAGCGAGGGAGGGGGAGAGAAAGAGAGTGAGAGAAAAGGCAAGAGAGAGAGAGAGAGAAGAGAAGAAGAGAGAGAAAGAAATAGAAAGAAAGAAGGACAGAGACAGAGAGAAAAGAAAGAAAGAAAGAATCCCCTAATGAAAGAAATAAAGACCCACAAATATCAAACAAACAAACAAACAAACAAAAACAAACAAACAAAGATAACGAAGAGATAGAAACCAAGAGAGAGAGAGAGAGAGAGATCATTAGCGAGAGAACATTTTCAAAGAACACCAGCAGTCAACCTCAGTGCACACAGGTCCTGAGCCACTCCTCTATCCCGGCGGAGTGGGAGAGGCACTTCAATGCTGCTGTTTCTCCATCGATTTGGAGATAATTAATCGTGTAAGTCGTTGTAGAAGGTGTAGTGGTAGTGGTAGTGGTGGTGGTAATGGTAGGTGGTAGTGGTGTAGTAGTAGTGGTGGTAGAAGTAAATAGTAGTAGTAGTAAAACAGCAGTAGTGGTGGTGGTGGTAGTGGTGGGTGGTGGTGGTGGGTGGTAGTGTAGTGTGGTGGTAGTGGTGGTGGTAGTGGGTAGGTGTGTAGTGGTGGTGGTGTGGTGGTGGTAGTGTGGTGGTAGTAAGTAGTGGTGGTGGTGGTGGTTGGTGTAGTAGTGTGGTAGTAGTAGAGTAGTAGTAGTCAGTAGAAAAGTAG
>NW_020870628.1:870659-875659 GCF_003789085.1 Penaeus vannamei | reverse complement strand
CGAACAAAAGAAGACGTATCCCAGTCCAATTAAACGCATTCCACAAGCCCATATAGATTCCCATACGATTCAGTAAGCAATAAGGGTTTCTGAATCTCTTCTCCGTGTGTGGCTTCGGATCTCGGTTTCTTGGTTAGGGTCTATAGGTAAATAAAGAATATATGTTTGGGTTTGTAATTATCTGCCTATGGAAATAAAACTTGAAACACTGTGATCATTTTCTTCTCGAGTTTCCTTCAGGGATATTCTTAAGTCTTTAAGAACCAAGTAGAACACGTTATTATTTTTTTATGAATTGTTATTATCCAAGGGTCTGTCCTCACAAAACCTTGCAAAAAAAGGAAATAAAAAAAAGAAAGAAAAAAGAAAAACATTTGACAAGATATAAAAGTCAACGTGTTCTAACCCCAACACTTTTTCTTTTATATATTGGATTTGATCAGTAAAAAAATATTATCAACGGATCGGGAGAGAAATCTAATCAAATATAAGAAGAATAAAATGTTTCCCAATGCCTTGAGTATCCTGACAACGTCAAGTATCAGTAACATTCCATATACTGAACGTAACAGATCATACGGTGTTTTAAAAATAACATTTAGATTACCTCCGACATTTGTCCTTATATGATTCTTAAAACCATGGTAACACAATTGTCTTTGTTCTTACTCTATACCCCCTTGACAACACAGTCCTCTGAAGCAAGAACAATATATTTTTTTTATCCGGTATCTAACAGGTTTATCGAAATAGATTAATGCGACTTACTTTCATTTCAAAGAGGAAAAAAAAATACTGTCTTCCTGTAGTTTCAGAGACTGTGTGAGGAGGTGCCTGCTGTATCCTGGTTAGAATGTGTAGGTGTGTGCGTGTGCGTGAGTATGTGTGCTATTTCTGCTTGAAGATTGTAACCTCTCATTCTTATTCGTTGTTCATTTATAGTTCAATAGTTTTCTAGATATCTATAAAGAGACTAAGAGAGGTAGATCTAGTTTATATTATTAATGTGGAGGAATCGGGGAGTTAATAAAACATATCAGAATATAAACGACACTTGTAGTAAAAGAAAAATAACTTTAGTAGATGTACGAGAGAGAAATAATGATCATAAGAACTGACAGTAAGAAATTATAATACTATAATGATAATAACAACATGCAATTCGTCATTAAACACAAAATGACCGCCGTGTCCAGGTGGCCCAAAACCCCCTTGAAAAAAGGGAACACGATAAATCATAGCCTACACTGTCATAAAATTAAATTTAGCATTTGGACAAAACGACTGTTACAGGGCCGATATATACCCACGCAAGGGCAGCTAATTGCAGGTTATGACAGGCTACAAAGACTTCATGAATATGCAAAAATTGGACAGACTGTCTATTGTCATGATTTATAGCTTCGTCACTTGCTGTCATGAAAGAGGATTGAGGGCCGGGGGAGCTGTCAGGCTGGCGGGGGAGAGGTGGGAATTGCTGGGAGGGAAGAAGGGGGGGGGGGGGCTGCATGTGTTTAGATGTCGTCTTTCTGGCTCTCTCTTCTCTCTCTCTCTCTCTTCTCTCTCTCTTCTCTCTCTCTCTCTCTCTCTCTCTCTTCTCTCTCTCTCTCTCGCTCTCCCTCGTCAATCTCTCGCTTTTTTCTGTTGTGTCGTCTGTCTCTCTGTCTCTCTCTCTCTCTCCGTTTCTCTCTCTCTCTCTCTCTCCTTTCTCTCTCCTCTCTCTCCGCTCTCCAATCCCCTCTCTAAATTTCTCCCTCTCTCCCTTCTCTCTCTGCTCTCTCTCTATCTCTCTCTCTCTCCTCTTCTCTCTCTCTCTCTTCTCTTCTCTCTCTCTCTCTCTCTCTCTCTCTCTCTCTCTCTCCACTCTCCTTTCTCCTCTCTCTCTCTCTCTCTCTCTCTCTCTCTCTCTCTCTCTCTCTCTCTCTTCTCTCTTTCTGTGTTGTGTGTGTGTGTTGTGTGTGTCTGTCTGTCTGTCTGTTTTTTCTCTCTCTCTCTCTTCTCTCCTCTCGTCTCTCTCTCTCTCTTCTCTTCTCTCTCTCTCTCTCCTCTCTCTCCTCTCTCTTCCTTTTCTCTCCGTTTCTTTCTTCTCTCTCCTCTCTCTCTCTCCCTCTCTCTCTCTCCGTTTCTCTCTCTCTCTCTCTCCTCTCTCTCATCTCTTTCGCTCTCAATCTTCTCTCTCTCTAAATTTCTCCCTCTTCTCCCTTCTTTCTCTCTGTCTTGTCTGCTCCTCTGTTCTCTCTCTCTCTGGTCTCTCTTCTCTCTCTCTCTCTCTGTCTCTCTCTTCTTCTCTCTTCTTCTTCTCTCTCTCTCTCTTCTCTCCTTCTCTTCTCTCTCTCTTCTCTGCTCTCTCTCTCTCTCTTCTCTCTGTGGTGTGTGTTGTCTGTCTTCTGTCTCTCTCTTCTCTCTCCTCTCTCTCTCTCTCTCTCTCTCTCTTCTCTTCTTCTCTTCTCTCTCTCTCTCTCTCTCTCTCTCTCTCTCTCTCTCTCTCTCTCTCTCTCTCTCTGTGAGTGTGTGTTGTCTGTCTGTCTGTCTCTCGCTCTCTCTCTCTCTCTCTCTCTCTCTCTCTCTCTCTCTCTCTCTTCTCTCTCTCTCTCTCTCTCTCTCTCTCTCTCTCTCTCTCTCTCTCTTCTCTCTCGTTCTTTCCCACCCTTCTTCTTCTTCTTCCCTTCACTTTCTTCCCTTCTACTTTTTTTTCCTCCTTCCCCCCCCTCCTCTCTCTGTGATTGACAGCTAGTGTATTGCAAGTAGGTTTATTAGTCTAGCAACCTTCTGTTTTTTTTTTTTGTTTTTGTAATGTATATATGTATGTATGTACTGATTATTATGTATGTATGTTGTCTATTATATGATATGTATGTATGTATGTATGTATCTGTTGTGTGTGCATGTATGTATTATACGTATGTTATATGTATGTATGCCTCATATTTCTATGTATCTATATGTGTGTGTGTAAATGCCTGTATCCACGTATGTGTGCACGTTTGCATGTACGTATGTATGTACGTATGCAAGTATGTATGCATATACGATGTATGCACGTATGCATACATGCATGTCTGGACGCCCACGCATGCATTCCAATAGAAATGTGAGTATGTGTGTATCTATGTATGTGTGACTGCATGTATGTGTATACTTATGTATATCTCAACGTGTATGTATTTGTATGTATATCTACGAATGTATGTGCATGCTTATGTATATTGATGTTATGTATGAATGTATGTACATATCTATGCGCATGTTTATATGTGCCGAAGCGCCGACGCAGACGAAGCAACGACACGGTGACAGGACCTTCTCGGCTCCCTTCTCGGCTCCCTTCTCGTCTCCTTTCTCGGCTCCACTCGCTCCCTTCTCGAGCCTCCCTTCTCTGCCCTCCTACTCGCTCCCTTCTTCCCTTCTCGCGCTTCCCTCTCGTCTTCCCTTCTCGGCTCCCTGACTCGCCTCCTTGCTTTAATAGATGGCGACTGGATTCTCATAATCAATCTATTTCAAAGTGAACTTACGTACACATTGTTCGTTTCTGTAGATGTGTATAGATAAGTGGATAGATACATACATACACATAGATACATACATACACATACATACATACACACACCACGCACACACACACCAACACCACACACACACACACACACACATTCTCTCTCTCTCTCACTCTCCTCTCTCTCACACACACACACACACACACACACACACACACAACACACACACACACACACACACACACACACACACACACACACACACACACACACACACACACACACACACAACAACACACACACACACACACACTAAAAGGGAGAAAACATTAGCTACCAGACACCTACATAAACCGACTTGCGCCTACGCTAGCCATCGGCACAGCAGCGGCAACATGTTTGGTGTCTTTTTCTTTCTTTTTGTTTATATTTCTTTTTTTTTTTTTCGTAAGATTTCTTTCTTTGTTTCCCATTTTGTGATATTTATTCATAATTTCCGAACCGTTATTTTTGCCTTTATCCACCTTTGATGTTTTTTTTTTATTCTCTTTTCTAGATTAAAAGGTAATTTTTTTTCTCTCGTATTCCTGTTGTTTGTGTGTGTGTGTGTGTGTGTGTGTGTGTGGTGTGTGTGTGTGTGTGTGTGTGTTGTGTGTGTGTGTGTGGTGTGTGTGTGTGTTCGAAATAAAAAAGGTATTTCTCTTTTTACAGAACACTACATGCGTTTATAATCATCTGAAGCAGAACATTTCAAATACGCATTCTTGGAATAACATTTCAAAGGTTATAGGTTCAGTAGTGAACGATTTACTCGAATGAACTTTGAACTTTGTCACTTCCGTAATAAAATGCAAAAACTTCCCCCTTGTTCTTATGGTACTTCAGAATAACAATAGCCAATATTTCCCCTCTGCACTTTGTTCCCAGTACCACAAAGGCCATAATTACTTCATATATTACACTGACTAATATTCAACGAGTCAACGGGACCTCAGGTAAACCACAGCGATCGGGAAGTTGAAAGTCGATGCGTTCAATTAATTATTCACAGGTAAGGCCGTAAAGTAGAGCCTTATCAGCCCCACGGCCTAATCAACGGGAGAGATAGCACGACCGGCGCTGGCTCTCTGGACGGTGTAGCAGAGCACTTAGGACGAGGGAACATGGGCGGGGTGGGCGTCTCACCTCGCGTTCGGGACGGGGTCGAAGCAGAGGCCCCCCTCGGCTCCTGCTCTCGGCTCCGTTTTGGGGGAATTTGAGCGTCTTGTGTCCGTTCTTTTTCCACTTCGACGTCTTCTTCTTCGGGGATTGAGATGTAGAAGCTTTCGAGAGGCGGAAGCAAGGCAGCGAATGAGTTCTTAACACGAGAAGGATTAAGGTGCTTCGTCGGCGGTTTCGGAGCGCTTCGAACTCTGCTTCGCGCCGCCATAAAAGCCCCGTTGCGGATTCCTCCCCTTGTCATTATTAGGCAATTAACAGCGATGGGCATCAGGAGCCTCGCTGTAA
>NW_020870628.1:860659-863159 GCF_003789085.1 Penaeus vannamei | reverse complement strand
GGTGATATGTGCAATTGCAGGCGTGTCTTGTGGTATTGATTGGTGATTTGTGAATCATAGGTGTAGGTAGAAATGGAGATCTTTTTTTTTTTTTTTTTTTTTTTTTTTTTTTTACTTCGAATTCGATTTTTTGAGGGATTTCTGATCTATATTGTGGGTAGGAATGGAGATTTTTTTTCTTTTTTTCTTTCTTTTTTTGTGTTTTTTTTTACTTCGAATTCGATTTTTGGGGGATTGTTTTATTTAAGTGTTTTTTTTTTTAGATTTTTTTTCTTTTTTTTCTTTTTTTGTTTATTACGAATTCGATTTTTTAAGGTATTGTTTTATTTAAGTGGGTTTTTTGGAGAAATTTTTTTTTTTTCCTTTTTTTGTTTATTACGAATTCTACTTTTTCTGGTATTTTTTTATTTAAGTGTTTTTTTTTCTTTTTTTTTTTTTTTTTTTTTTCTTTTGGATGTATTTTCGATACATTTATCAGATACGTGCAGGATTCAGTCACTCATCAATATAGTTGATTATAACTTTCCGTGATAACATAGTATATATTCATCGGTGAACAATCTTGATAGTCTAACGGTATTTATTTCTAAAAAAAGATAATTAATAATAATTAATAAAAAAAATAGTTAAAAAATAAATAAAATAAAAATAAATAAAAAAATTAACAAATCAATAATAATGATGATAATGAAAATAATAATAATAATGAAATAATAGTGATAATAATAGTAAAAATAAATAAATAATAATAATTGATATAATTAATAATATACAACATCTCACGAACATTCACACGGAATCAAAATGAAACTTTTGAAACTTTTGAGGCCTCAATGAAGCTCTCAGAAATCTCTATCAATCAGGTCTATCGTTTCAACCTCAACAATATTTTTTTTTCTGCGTCTCCTCTCTCTCTAAATAATTAAGCATTTTTTCCCAAGTTTAAATTAAGTAATTATATTAAATGAAGCTTAAATTAAGTAATTTTTCGCAAAACTACAATAGTTACCCCTCTCTTATCTATTATAGTATTGCTGATAATGATCATAATGATACTAATGATAACTGTGGTACATGTTAACAGTGATGATAATAAATAATTGTATTAGTTATAATAATAAAACAATGATAATGATAATAATGATGATGATTAAAGATAATAAATGATAAAAATAACGATAATATCCATCCTTCTTATTGTCATCATCATTATCATCATTACAGTTACCATCATCACCATCATCACTATCATCATCATTACAGTTACCATCATCATCATCACCATCGTCATCATTACAGTTACCATCATCACTATCATCATCATTACAGTTACCCTCGTCACCAATTATCACTATCATATCTTACAGTTTCCATCGATCACCTTTCATCACTATCATATCATTACACTCACATATCACCTTCAATCACTATCATCATCATCATTACAGTTACCACTGTCACTATCATCGCTATCATTTCATTACAGTTTCCATCATCACCATCACTATCATCATCATTACAGTTTCCATCACCTTCATCACTATCATCATCATCATCACCATCACCTTCCTCACTTCATCATCATCATCACCCATCTATCACTCTGCTCTCCCTATCTCCATACCACTGAGGCCTTTGAAACACACTCTACCACCGGGTTGCAAATCAATCAAAAACTTTTTACTTGATATAAAACACAAGTCTCATTTCATCGTGTCGTCGGAAAATGAATTGCTTTTATGCGCTATGTTACGAAAGGATTTTATTATTCATTGTTCCGTAATTGAATTAATTGTGATGGAATCATCATTATCATCACCATCGCCAAAATTGTTAATCTCATCATTCATCCAAAATTCTCCATCAATCATCATCAATATTAATCGTCACCACAACCCATTCATCATCATCACCATCACCATATTTTGAATCATCATCACCATCAACCAAAATCACCATCCCATCATTCATCATCAACCACACCCAAAATCGTCACCACCACCACCATCTCATCAACATCACCAAAAATCGTCACCACCACATCATCATCATCACCATCACCCAAACGTCACCTCATCATCACCATCATTCACTCTCCTAGTAGCAAAAACCCGAGCACCAACATATCACTCTACAACCTACAACAAACCATAATTTAACAACAAATTTTTTTTTCATTTTTTAAACCACATTGTTTACCTTCCTGTCTATCACTATACCCATATATTTAGCGACACCATACTGGTCTAAATAGTGTGCCTCATTCGGGTTTATAGATAGATAGATAGATAGATAATAGATAGATGAAGATTAGATTTAGATGAAGATAGAGAGAAGATAGATAGAAGTAAAGAATAGATAGACAGACGAGACAGAGAGCACGCACAGACAGATAGATAGATAGATAGGACAGATAAATAGATAGATAGATAGTAGATAGACAGGAACAGATAGACAGACAGGACAGATAGATGAGATATATAGATGGATAGATAGATAG
>NW_020870628.1:829179-839923 GCF_003789085.1 Penaeus vannamei | reverse complement strand
CTCTCTCTCGTCTTTTCTCTCTGATCCTTCTCTCCGCTCTCCTCTCTCATTTCTCTCTCTCTCCTCCTCCCTTCTCTCCTCTCTCTTTGCTTTTCTCCTTTCATCCCTCCTTCTCGTCTCTTTTCTTCCTCTCTTTTTCTTTCTCCTCTCTCTCTCGATCTCCGTCTCTCTTCTCTTCTCTCTCTGTCTCTGTCCTCTCCTTCTTCCGCCTCACTCTCACAAAACCCTCGTCACTTTCCCCCCTCCAGTTTTTCCACATTCGGGTTCACATAAAGATTAATATTTCATTCCTCGACAATTTCCTCTCAACCCACACGGTTTTAAAGCGCTCACTTTTTTCAGTAAATTATTAGATATAAAGTGTATCAATTTGTATTAAATCTAAAACGAGAAAAAAAATTAAGCACAGATCAGATTTAATCTATGGTGATCTGGCCATAGTCGTAATATTATAGATATTTGAAGTGTGGCCATAGTCGTAATATTATAAATATTTGAAGTGGTAGTAGGAGAGGTAGTAGTAGTAGTAGTAGCAGTACTAGTAGTTATGGTGGTAATGGCAGTAGTAGTAGCTGCAGTAAGTAACAAGTTGTTGTAGTTGTATCATTATATTATACACGTTGTTACTTGTTGATATCGCTATTATCATTTTCATTATCATTATCATTTGTGGAAGTAGTAGCTGCAGTAGTAACAGTTGTTGTATTATATATTATCTATTTGTTATCTGTTACTTCATTCGTTGATTATCGCTATTATCATTTTCATTATCAATCATCATTTGTCCGAAAGTAGTACTGCAGTAGGTTAAGCTTGTTGTAGTTGTTATCATACTATTATCATTGTTATGTTATTGTGATATCGCTATTATTCACTATTCATTTAATATATTTATCATTTTTGTGGAAATTTCACTCATGGGTCGTGAAGCAAAGTTGGCTATCTAGGAACAGCGAAGGTGAAGACATGCATTCTCTTCCTTTCGTTGTTCCAGGTTGCAAATTGTCTTCATTATTTACTAGCATAATTATCAATCATTCTTGATTTAAACATTCTCCTCTGTCCTCTGTTTTCATTCTCTCTCTCTCCTATCTCACTCTTCTTCCTCTTCTCTTCTCCTCTCTTTTCCTCATCCTCTCTCTACTCTTCTCTCTTCTTCTCGTCCTTCCTCTTTCTTCTTCCTCGTTTCTTCTTTTCTGTTTTCCTTGTTCCGTTTTTTTGTTTTTTCTTTTTTTCGTATTCTTTTATCTCTTTTTTTTACCTCTTTCTCTCTTTTCTTCTCATATTATATTGCACTAGATAATACACATCCACGTACAAATATAATCAAATTGATGGGGCAAAAGGGAAAAAAATGAAACTGACAACAAAATAATAAATAATTGCTATCAAGAAAACATGCTTAAAGTAAGCGTTTCTTTCTTCTTGATACCTCTTTTCTTTTTAATCTATCTATCTACATCTATTATTATATTTCTCGCTTTAATCTATCTATCTATCTATCTATCGCCGTCGCTTTCCTTCTCTCCTTTCTCTTCTTCTCTCTCTTTCTTCTCTTCTCTCTCTCTCTATATGTAGATATATATATAATATATATATAGTAATTACCTATATATATCTCGCTCTCCTCTCTCTCTCTCTCTCCTCTCTCGCTCGTTCCTCCTCTCTTCCCTCCTCTCCTCTCTCTCTCTCCTCTCTCTCCTCTCCGTCTCTCTTCTCGTCGTCTCTCTCTACTCATCGCGTTCCGATCATCAGTTCCTCTCTACGGAAGAGCACAGTTCGCTTCACACTAGACATTCCCCGCCGCCCTCTCCGCTCCTCTCTTTTCCTCTTTCTTCTCCTCTCTACTCGATTCGGATCTTCTCTTCGTCTGTTCGTCTCTCATCTCTCCGTCCCTCTCTCTCTTCATCTCACCTGCTTCTTCTTCTCTCTTCACTTTCTCTTCTCGTCACTCTCTTTCTCTTTAATCCCTTATTTCTCTCTCTCTCTCTCTCTTACTCCCTCGTCTCAAGTACGCCCGCGATATTTTATCCCTGTTTAATACCCATGGATTACTATTGCGTTGCTGCAATATATTAGTTTATTCATGTTCATTACTGTGTTATTGCTGAGACCATTCATTTATTCGAAGAGAGACGTGTATAAAATCATATTCATTTTCATTTATATTTACTGCCATTGTATTGTGTTCAGATATGACTGCGAATATCTATGGTATATTTTCATTTGTGTTTATGCACGTACACTCGCAGACAGACACGTACACAATCTCTTTCATTTTCTTTCCTTTCTTTTCATTACTTTCCCTTTCGTTTTTGGTTTTATTTTTCAATTCTCTTCTTCCTTCCCTTTTGTCTTTGCCCTTTCTTCTTTCCCTTACCTTTTGTTTAATTTTTGTTCTCCTTGCTACTTCACTTTCAAGTTTATCAATCAATTTCTCTTCCCTTTCTCTTCCCCCTTATCTCTCTGCTTCTCTTTCTCTTTCTCTTTTCCTTTGTCTTTCCTGTTCTCTCTCCCTTGTCGTTCCGTACATTTTCCTTCTGTTTCCTTTCTACACCCCTTTCGCTTTTCTCTTTCATCTACCCCTTTCCCTTTCCATATCCTTGTTCCTTCTTGGGCTTAATCACTTCCCACTTTTTATCCAGTGTCTCAATTCCATTTTTATTTCGCCTTTCTGTCTCATCATCCTCGTTTACGATGTTTTTAATTAAGTGATTTTTTTCTTTCTTTCCTTCCCTCTCCCCTCGTTCTTCTATACCTCTTTCCATTTATTTTTATATCTATCGCTCTGTCTGTCTTTTTGTATGTTTATCACCATTTTTCTCCCATTCTGTGAGCGTATGTATGTATCAGTCTGTGTCTTTTGGCTGTCTCTGTCTATCTGTCTCTTTCTCTCTTTCTTCTTCCTATCTTTCTTTCTCCCTTTCGCTCTCTCCCTCGGCTTGTTTTCCTCCCCTTCTCGCACAGTCGATCTACATGTAAATAAATGGCATTAGTGCAGCCTGGCCACGTCTGTGCTGGGTCACCTTCCTCCCTCACTCACCTGTGTGTGTACGTAGGTGTGTGTGTGTTTGTTATAATTACATTCACATACGCTTTCACACACATACTCACACTTTTCAATAACATACTCACAATATACACTTTCACAACACACACAGATAATCAACAGAACGCATACAAACAACAACAAACAAGCACATTCACAATACACACACATACAAACACACACACACAACAAAAAAAACACACACCGCATACAACACGAACAACAAACACACACACTCAAAACAACACACACACAAACAAACAAACAAACAAACAGATGCACACACAAACACACACATATAACCCAACACACCCAACAACACAAACACACACACACACACAACACAAAACACACACACACACACACACACACACACACAACACACACACACACACCACACACACACCAACACACCCACCCACACTCAACACAACACACACACAAACACACAAACACCACAAACACCCCACCCAACACACCAACAACACAACACACACATTCACAGAGACGTGTGTACGTTGTAAATATCTGAAATCTGTACCAGTGATTTCCATTTTCCCTTTTGCGTTCCGTTACAGGTTTTAACATCTGGTGTATTTAGCAGATTGGGTCAAGAGGGCTGCGTGATCGTGTTCGGAAATTATTTTGAAAACGGAAAAAAAATAGGGGAAAGAGGGAGGGAGGGGGAGGGATACAGGAGAGTGGGGAAAGGGAGGGAGGGAAAGAGAGAGGTGGGGGGAGGTAAGGGGATGGAGGGAAAGAGAGAGAGATGGGAGGGGAAAGAGAGAGAGATAGAGAGAGAAAAGAAAGAAAGAGAGAGAGGGGGGGAAGGAGGAGAGGGAGGGAGGGAAGAGAGAGAGATGGGAGGGGAGGAGAAAGAGAGAGAGAGAAAGAAAGAGAGAGAGAGAGGGGGGGGGGGGGGAGGGAGGAGGGAGGAAAGAAAGTGGGAGGGAGAGAGAAAGAGAGATAGGAAAACAAAACCAGACAGAGAGAAAGAAAGAAGATACAAAATCAGCAAGAGAGAGAGAGAGGAGGAGGGAGAGAGAGAGAGAGATAGGAAGAGAAAACGAGAAAGAGAGAAAGGAAGAAGAGACAAAAATTACGAGAAATCAGAAAGAGAGTAGACACAAAAGCACATTAATCCACTTACCCGCATAGCTTTCGAAAATCATCCTTCTTAAGAACCAAAAAGAATCCCCTCTCGCCTCCAAAAACAACAAACACTCCAATAAATTAATAAAACAATAAAAGAAAAGAATTTAAAAAGAAAAGAACAAAAATCAGGAATCGACTCGGCATCCAACCCCCTTTTCCATTATCTTAGATGCCCTATAAGATTTGCATAAGGGATTTCCTCGTTAGGATTCTCCAGGATATATAGACGATTTAACCCTCCCAGTCCATCCCATCTTATGTAGGATTTGATCATGTCGCCTCCACGATGTATTGTAGTGTATCAGTAGATGTTACTTATTACTTATGATACTCGTGTCTCCGTTGTCACCTCCACGATGTATTGTAGTGTATCAGTAGATGTTACTTATTACTTATATGATACTCGTGTCTCCGTTGTCACCTCAACGATGTATTGTAGTGTATCAGTAATGTTACTTATTACTTATAATACTCGTGTCTCCGTTGTCACCTCCACCAGTATTGTAATGTTACTTATTACTTATAATACTCGTGTCTCCGTTGTCACCTCCACGATGTATTGTAGTGTATCAGTAGATTACTTATTACTTATAATACTCGTGTCTCCGTTGTCACCTCCACGATGTATTGTAGTGTATCAGTAGATGTTTACTTATTACTTATGATACTCGTGTCTCCGTTGTCAGATGTATTGTAGTGTATCAGTAGATGTTACTTATTACTTATGATACTCGTGTCTCCGTTAAGAATATACTTAAGATATCCGTTGTTTTCATAAGTATAAGTGAAGGTTTTGTGTCTCGATTGGATAAGGTTTAGTCGGAATAAAGTAATTATTCTCTTCTTTATTGTTGTTGTTTTTGCTGTTGTCTATTGGTGGGAGGTTTCAATTATTTATTAATTAATTACCGACCTCCAACAATCTCATAACCGAGAGAAAAAAGTAAAATGAAATCTACTTCCTAATCAAAGAAAAGACAGAAAGACAAATATATAAACAGAGAGAGAAAGAAACAAAGAGAGAGAGAGAGAGAGAGAGAGAGAAAGAAAGAGAGATAGTAAGAGCGTGAGAGAGAGAGAGAGAGAAAGAGAGATCGTGAGAGAGTGAGACAGAGACAGAGACAGAGAGAGAGAGAGGAGACACACAACACAAACAGAAACAGAAATACAAACCAAATAAAATAGACAAACAAACAAAAAAAAAGACAGAACCAAAGAGAAGAAACAATTTTTAAACATTAAAAAAAAAACACGAAATACAGGAAAAGGGTTAAAGAAACAAGATGACTGAATGATTTCTTGTAAGAAATGAGAGCTGGTGGATCTTCTCGTCTCGGTTGTTTCTTCATCCACATTCAGGGAGTTCCTTGGTTGCTATTCCAGTTGATGGTGATGGTGATTGGCGGGTGGTGGTGATCCGAGGTGATTGGTGGTGATTGGTGGTGATTGGTGGTGTTTTGGTGTGATTGGCGGGGAATTGGTGATGATTCGAGGTGGTTGATTGATGGCGATCATTGGTGATTTGGAGGTGAATTAGTGGTGATGATGGTGATTGGTGGTGCTTAATGGTGATACGAGTTGATTGGTGGTGAAATCGATGGTTCTTGGATGATATGTAATGATATTAATAGTGATTTGGCTAAACTGTAATAAGCAATTAATCCATCCATCAATTTATCAAATTCTCTCTCTTCCCTTTCTTCTTCCCTTCATCCTATCACGTCAACAAACCACCCACATCAAAAAAGAAAAAGAAAAAAAATCAGATTAAGGCAATCATCACTAAACGGAAGTGAAGTATTTACGTGTGTGTGTGGGTGTTCAAGTCTGTGTTGTGGGTGTGTGTGTGTGTGTGGTGTGTGTGTGTGTGTATGTGAGTGTGCGTGGTGTGTGTGTTGTGTGTGTGTGTGTGTGTGTTGTTCGTGCCTGTGTGTGTATGTGCGTGTGTGTGTTCGTGTCTGTGTGTGTGTGTGTGTGTGTGTGTGTGTGTGTGTGTGTGTGTGTGTGTGTATGTGCGTTGTGTGTGTGTGTGTGTTGTGCGTGTGTGTGTGTATGTGTGTGGGTGTGTGCGTATGTACGTGTGTGAGCTTGTGTGGGTGTGTGTGCGTGTGTATGTGTGTGTGTACGTGTCTGTACCTGCGTATGTATGTGAACGTGTGTATGTGTATAATATATATATATATATATATATATATATATAATATATATATATGTGTGTGTGGTGTGTGGTGTGTGTGTGTGTGTGTGTGTGTGTGTGTGTGGTGTGTTGTGTGTGTGTGTGTGTGTGTGTGCGTGTGTGTGTGTGTGTATGTGCGTGTGTGTGTGTATGTGTGTGGGTGTGTGTGTATGTACGTGTGTGAGCTTGTGTGGGTGTGTGTGTGCGTGTGTATGTGTGTGTGTACGTGTCTGTACCTGCGTATGTATGTGAACGTGTGTATGTGTATTATATATATATATATTATATATATATATATATATATAATATATATATATATATATATATGTGTGTGTGGTGTGTGTGTGTGTGTGTGTGTGTGTGTATGTGTGTGTGTGTTGTGTGTGGGTGTGTGTGATATACAAAAAAAAATAAACCAAATCCCTAAACAGGAATCAAATTCCTTAAAAATCACCAGCTGATATCCACCGCCCCCGTAACACATTTACCAGCGAGTCAATTTCCAACCTTTGATCTTCCAGTCCCGCCCACGATCGAGGACGCCCACAGCAGTCCTGACGTCGAGGTGAGGGAGGGGGAGGAGGCTAGACTGTCGTGTGGGGCTACAGGCACGCCCACGCCCACGATCCTCTGGCGAAGGGAAGATGCACGTCTTATACGGTTACCTGGACAGCAAGGTGAGGGTCGATCTCTTACTCTCTTTCTCTCTTTCTCTCTCTCTATCTCTCTTTCTCTCTCTCTGTCTATGTCTATCTCTTACTCTTTTCTCTCTCTTCTATCTATCTCTCTCTCTCTCTCTCTCTCTCTCTCTCTCTCTCTCTCTCTCTCTCTCTCTCTCTCTCTCTCTCTCTCTCTCTCTCTCTCTCTTCTCTCTCCTCTCTCTCTCTCTCTCTCTTCTCTCTTTCTCTATCTCTCTACTCTTCTCTCTCTCTTCTCTCTCTCTCTCTCTCTCTCTCTCTCTCTCTCTCTCTCTCTCTCTCTCTCTATATATATATAATTATATATATTATATATATTATATATATATATCCCTCTCCCTCTCTCTCTCTCTCTCTCTCTTCTCTCTCTCTCTCTCTCTCTCTCTCTCTCTCTCTCTCTCTCTCTCTCTCTCTCTCTCTCTCTCTCTCTCCTCTCTCTCTCTCTCTCTCTCTTCTCACTCTTTCTATATCTATCTATTTTTATCTTTGTCTCTATCTGTCTATTTATTTATCTATATATTATCTAACTACCTACTTCTGTCTGTCTGTCTAAATCTATCTATGCATATGTATCTATCTATCAATCTATTTATCTCTCTCTCTCATATATATAATATTATATATATATATATATATATATATATATATATATATATATAATTATATATATATATTATATATATATAATATATATACATATATATATACATATATAAAGACTTTGTGCGTCCCTCCCTCTGTTTATCATCCACCCCTCACCCTCATCCACCCCCTCATCCACCTCACCCACCCCCTCTCATTTACTCATCCACCCCTCACACCCTTCTTCCACCCCTCCCACCCACCCCTCATCCACTAACTCACCCCCTTATCCACTCACTCACCCCTTATCCCACCCACCCACCCCCATCCACCCCTCACCCACCTCCCCCACCCCTCACCCACCCTCCCCCCACCCCCTCCCACCCTTCCCCCCCCCGAACACCTCCCCCACCCCCCTCACCCCCTCACCCACCCACTCACCCTACCACTCACCCACCCACGCACCCCCACCCACCCCCTCATACACTTACCACCCTCCCCCACCCTCCCACCCACCCCTCATCCACTCACCACCATCCCCTCACCCTCACCCACCCTCTCACCCACCCTCCACCCCTTCACACACCCCACTCACCCACTCCTCCCCCCACCCCCTCACCCACCCTCCCCCCCACCCCACACCACCCTCCCCCCACCCCCTCACCCACCCTCCCCCCCACCACCCCCCTCCACCCCCACCCACCCCCACCCCGTCAACCCACCCCTCACCCTCCACCACACCACCTTCACCACCCCCTCACCCCACCCACCACACCACACCCCTCACCCACCCTCACCCTTCACCCCCTTCATCCACCCTTCACCCCCTCACCCCTTCACCTACCCCCTCACCCCTCACCCACCCCCTATAACACACCCACCCTCCCACCCACCTTCATACACTCACCCACCCTCCACCCATCCCTTCCCACCCCCCCTTCATCCCCTCCCACCCACCCTCCCACCACCTCTCATCCCCTTCACCCCTTCACCACCCACCCCCTCACCCTTCATCCACCCCTCACACCCCTCACACCCACCCCTTCACACACACCCCACCCCATCACCCACCCCCTTCATCCCCCCGTCATCCACTCATCCACCCCCTTTCTCCCCAGAGCCGATGTGGAAGGGGAGCACCCTCGTCCTTCCCCACGTGAGGAAGGAGGACATCGGAGCATATCTGTGCATCGCCAACAACGGGGTTCCTCCTTCGGTTAGCAAGAGGGTTCGACTCAATGTACGATGTGAGTAGAGGTGAAATTTGCTTGTCGTCTGTGGGGGTTGTGGGTTTGGTTTTTGGGAGTGGTTTGGGGGGGTTCTGGGTGAGTGTGGGTGGGTGTGAGGGTGTGTGGTTGGGTAAGTGTGGTTGGTAAGTGTGTGTGTGTGGGTGTGTGTGTTTATGTGTGTGTTTGTGTGGTTGGGTAAGTGTGTGTGTGTGGGTGTGTGTGTTTGTGTGTTTGTGTTTGTGTGGGTGTGTTTATGTGGGTGTGTTTTGTGTGGGTGGGTTTTGTGTGTGTGTGGGTGTGTTTGTATCTGTGTATATGGTGTGTGTGAGTGGTGTGGTGTGTGTCTGTGTGTGTTGTTGTGTGTGGGTGTGTGTGTGTTGTGTGTGTGTGTCTCTTGTGTGTGCGTGTGTGTGTCTTGTGTGCCGTGTGTGTGTGTTTGTGTGTGGTGTGTGTAGTGGTGGTGTGTCCGGTGTTGTGTGGGTAGTGTGTGGTATGTGTTTTGTGTGTAGAGAAGATTTGGATTAGGGTTATGATCAAGTTAATTATCTCAAAGTGATAATATATTTCTTTAATCATATCTTCACAGATGATAATAAGGATGACGATGATTAAAAATTGATTATTATCTATGATGATTAAAAAATATCAATAATAATTATCATTATTGATATAATCATAATGGTCATTATAACGTTAATGACTATGATGATGAAAAAATTATTACCACCTTAATGAAGTTCATAGAAATAATAACGATTATGAATATTATATATATATATATATATATATTATATATATATATATAATATATATATATATACATAATGAATGAACCATAGAAATAACGATACAAAAAAAGAAAAAAAAAAAAAAAAAAAAAAAAAAAAAAAAAAAAAAAAAAAAAAAAAATATATATATATATATATATATATATATATTATATATATATATATAATATATAATATATATATATATATACATATAAATATATCAACGAACCTCTAACCCCAAAAAAAAGACTTCAATTTTTTTCTCACGCCCTTTTCCTCTACCTGCAGTCGAGCCAGTGGTACGGGCGGCTGTTCCTTCGGTCTCCACGCCCCTCGGAGGCTCCGTGAACTTCTCCTGCGTCGTCGATGGGTGGCCGACGCCCTCCCTGCACTGGATGAGGGACAGCGGTCAGCCGGTGGTCAGCCCGAATAAGGTTTACCAGCTGCAGGATCGGATACGCGAGGTGGGTGTTTCTGGAGGGGGTGTGGTGTGTGTGTGGGGAGGGAGGGGGAAAGGGAGGGAGGGAGGGGGTGGGGTTAGGAGGAGGGATGTTGGGGGGGGGGAGTTTTGTGGGTGTTTCTGGGAGGGGGTGGGGGGTGTGGGAAGGGGGAGGGGAAAGGGGAGGGAGGGGATATGGGAGGGGGTGGTGTGGGTTGGGGGAGTTGAGGGGGGGGGAGTTTTGTGGGTGTTTCTGGAAGGGGGTGGGTGTGTGGGGAGGGGGAGGGAGGGGGGGATATGGGGTGGGGGTTTGGAGGAGGGGATGGTGTGTTAGGGGAGTTGGGGGGGAGTTTTGTGATGGAGGGGGGTTGAGGGAGGGAATTTTTGTGGTGGAGGGTGATGAGGGAGGGAGTTTTTGTGTTGGAGTGGGTTAAGGGAGGGTGTTTTTGTGGTGGAGGGGGCTAAAGGAGTGTGTTGGAGGGGGTTGAGGGAGGGAGTTTTGTGTTGGAGGGGTGTGTGGGAGTCGGTTTTGTGTTGGAGGGGAGTTAAAGGAGGGAGTTTTGTGTTGGAAGGGGGTTTAGGGAGGGAGTTTTTGTGGTGGAGGGTGTTGAGGGAGTGAGTTTTTGTGTTGAAGGGGGGCTGAGGG
>NW_020870628.1:814179-819179 GCF_003789085.1 Penaeus vannamei | reverse complement strand
CCCCTCCCTCCTCCCATCTCCTTTTCTAATTAAGCCTCCGCTCCCTCCCTCTCTCCCTCTTCCTCTTTCCTCTCCCCTATCCCCTCTACGCCTCCTTCCTCTCCCTCTCTCCCTCCTCCTCAATTCTTCTCCCCTTCCCCATCTCCCTTCTCTAATTAAGCCTCCTTCTCCTCCATCTCTCCCTCTTCCTCTTTTATTCCCCCCCTCTCCCTCGTACCCTTCTTCATAAGCCTCCTTCTCGGACAGTAGTGTAAATTATAAATATTCATAAACTGGCGGTCGTTATCATTATTTATTATAAGTCATTATCATTGTTTCAGTTGCTGTTATCATCATTATTTTGAATAGCAGTAGTAGTAGGGGTAGTAGTATTGTTATTATTATTGTTGTTATCATTATCATTATTGTTATAATATATTGTGTATAATCATTTATTGTTGTTTAATCATTTTTTTTCATGTTATTTCATCATCTATTCATCATTATTATTATCATTATCATTATTTCCATCATCATTATTATTATTCCTATTACTACTGAAACTCCTACTACTATTATTATCATTATCATCATCTTCGTCTTTACCATTATTATTATTGTCTTCATTATTGTTATTATCACTATTATCATTATTATTATTATTTTTATTGTGTTGTTGTTGTGTTGTTATATTACCACTATCATTATCTTACCGTAATAATTACTATATTACCATTTATCATTATCTTTATCATGATTTTTACTATCATTATTATTATCATTATTGTTGTTAACATTATCATGATTATTATCATTATCATTATCATAATTATTATCAACAATATTATCATCATCATTTTCATTATTGTTATCATCAGTATCCTTGTTAATATAATTTTTTTATCATTATTATTATCATCATTAATATTATTATCATCATTATCTTATTATCATTCATCATCATCATCATTATCATCGATATCATTATAATCATCATTATTTTTATTACTATTATCACCTTCCCCTCGATTAATATATTATTACCATCATAATTATTATCATTTATTTTTTAGTAGTAATATTGGTAATAGTAGCAGCGGTAGTTGTAGTATTAGTGATGAAAATTATAGTAGAATTAGTAGTAATAATGATAGTAGTAATAGTAGTAGCAGTAGTTATTTATAATGTTTTTGTTGTTAGTGTTATTTTATCGTTATTATTATTCTTTATTGTTTACTCTTAAATCGTATATCCTTCCGTTTCTCTTTATCCACTGAAAAGAGACTATAGATCTATGATAAAAAGGAATATGGAAATCTAGGTCAAGAGTTTTCATTTGTTTTCAATATTCCAATCCCTTTTATTCGTATCGCATTCCTTTTTCCCGATCTAACTTTGTTTCCGACTTTTTTGTCACTTTAGATTTCGATTGCTTTTCTGCCATTTTCCCCGCGTCCGAATCCATGAGTCAGTATATAAAATTCCATGAGTCAGTATATAAACTGATGATTCGTATAAAAAAATGAAATGTATGTTTTCAAAAACTGATATTCGATCTAATTTTAAACGCATCGCAAATAATTGATCCATATTTCTTTACGTTAATGTTATTTCTTTTTATTTATCTTTTCTTTTCTGTTTTCCGTTATCCTACCTTCAGTTCTCCCCCGCGTCCGAATCCATGGATCAACGCTTGGCAGATCCTCTCAAACTGCAGATCTCGCAGGAATTCGTTCGGCTAAGATGAATATATGCGCGTGCCTTTGCGTTCGCGGATTCAAGATATACGAAGGCTTTAAGGAAAATCCAGATGTATGTTGATGCGTTTGTATATCTTGACGCGGGAACTATCCGCTCGACCGAATTTTGGCGGGAAAAATATCTAAAGGGGAGAAATATTTTTGGAACAGGCAATTTTTCTTGGGTGTTCGATGTTTTTTAAGTCTCTTAAACTGTACAGTATATTTTTTTTCTTCGGGTAGGCTAGAACTATAAAAGTTTTTTGTGTGTATATTTTGTTTTATGGCATTTATGTCGAGAACTTGATAATGGATGGGAATTTGTCTACATTTGTTTTAAAAGAAAAAAATATATTTGTAAATGGCTGTATCTATTCTTCTCTCTCTGTCTCTCTCTTCTCTCTCTCTCTCTCTTCTCTCAGTCTCTCTCTCTCTCTCTCTCTCTCTCTCTCTCTCTCTCTCCTCTCTCTCTCTCTCTCTCTCTCTCTCTCTCTCTCTCTCTCTCTCTCTCAGTCCCTCTATCTCTCTCTCTCTCGCTTTCCGCTTTCTCGCTCTCTCTCTCTCTCTCTCTCTCTCTCTCTCTCTCTCTCTCTCCTCTCTCTCTCTCTCTCTCTCTCTCCCTCTCTCTCTCTCTCTCTCTCTCTCGCTCTCTCGCTCTCTCGCTCTCTCGCTCTCTCGCTCTCTCGCTCTCTCTCTCGCTCTCTCTCGTCTCTCTCTCTCTCTCTCTCTCTCTCTCTCTCTCTCTCTCTCTTCTCTCTCTCTCTCTCTCTCTCTCTCTCTCTCTCTCTCTCTCTCTCTCTCTCTCTCTCTCGCTCGCTCGCTCGCTCTCTCCTCTCTCTCTCTCTCTCTCTCTCTCTCTCTCTCTCTCTCTCTCTCTCTCTCTCTCCTCTCTCTCTCTCTCTCTTCTCTCTCTCTCTATCTATCTATCTATCATCCTCTCTCTCTCTCTCTCTCTCTCTCTCTCTCTCTCTCTCTCTCTCTCTCTTCTCTCTCTCTCTCTCTCTCTCTCTCTCTCTCTCTCACTCACTCACTCCACTCTCTCTCTCTCTCTCTCTCTCTCTCTCTCTCTCTCTCTCTCTCTCTCTCTCTCTCTCTCTCATCATTCCGTGTTTTTCTACCTCCCCCTTCCTTCCTTTATACTAATTTTCAGGTATTCTCCATCTCGCCTTTTATTTCCTCTTTATTTATTTTTATTTATTCATTTCATTTATTATTCTTTCTCTTCTTCTCTTCCTTTTCTCTCATCTCTCCTCTTCATATCCATTTTCTCATCTTCTTCTCCAAGCTTTCCTGTTTGCTGTTCTCCTTTCCTTCTTCCTCTATCTTCTCCCTCCTTTCTCTCATCTCTTTTCTTCTTCCTCTCCTTCTTCTCCCTCTGTTCCTCATTTCTTCGCCACCCCTCTACTCCTTTTCCTGCTCTATCCCCTCCCCCTTTCCCCTTCCCTCCTATTCCTCCTTTTCCCCGTCCCCTCCCACCCCTCCACCCTTCCTCTTCTCTCTTCTTCCCTCTCCTCTCTGCTCTCCCCCTTTCCCCCTCCCTTCCTTCTTCCCCTCCCCCTCCAATACCTTCCTCGCCCTCTTCTCCTCCTTTCCCTCTCCTCCCCTTTTTCTTTTCTTCCTCCCCTCTTCCTATTCCTCTCCTCCTTAACCATCCTTTCCTCCCTTACCCTTTCCCTCCTCCCTCCCTTCCCCCTTTTCCCTCCTCCATTTCCCCTCCTTTCTCCCCCTTCCCCCTCCTCTATTTACCTCCCTCCCTCCCCTCCCCCTCTTCCCCCTCCTCTATTTCCCTTACTCCCTCCCCCTCCTCCCCTCCCCATTTTCCCCTCCTCCCTCCCTCCCTCCTCCCTTACCCTTCCCTCCTTCGTCCCCTCTCCCCCTCTTCCCCTCCTCTATTTCCCTTCCTCCCTCCTCCTCCTCTCCTCCCCCCCCCTCTTTCCACGCCCCTTGCACCAAGTGGCACTTCGTCATCCAGGTCGCATTATTTTGGCTCTGTTTACGTATTAAGTTGGCACTGTTTGCTCTCCCTGGCGGTTGGCACTCCCACGAGATCGTCCCGCCAGTGTTTACCGTGGCACCGAAGGGCCAAGCCGCTCCCTGACAATGAAAGGGAGAAATAAATAAAAAAAATAAAAAAAAATAGAAAAAAAGGAGATTATGTTTTCAGATTTATGCTTAAACGTATGGCGCTTAAAAAAAAAAAAAAAAAAAAAAAAAAAAAAAAAAAAAAACGAATTATGTTTTTCAGATTTATGCTTAAACGTTGGGGCTTAATTTCACTGCGGGCGTGTACATGCATGCACAAAGGTGAGTGTGTGCATGTACACGTCCACGCATGATAGCTAACGTAGAGGCACGCGTACACTCATGCCCGGGTGAATAAACGCATACATACACAAACACGCATACATGGATACATTCACACACGTATACAGATACACGTCGATTCATATTTCACACATAAATACAGAACACAAAGACACATAAACACAAACAGATAAACAAACAAACACAGTTACAAACACACACAAAAACAAACACAAACCTCACACACACACACACAAACACAATCCCACCCACACATACACACATCCCCCCCCCACCACACACAAACACACACAATCGCACACACATCCAAACACCCACCCACACACACACAAACATACCCCATCCATGCACAAATACAGATCTAATAATAAATGACAGCTGATGGCAAGTTAGATAGTGCTTGTGTATCATAGTCTCTGTTGGCAGATGCTGAGGCGCTAGAGCTGTGTTAAACTAATTTTCTAGTGCAGTCAAAACCTACTTTGTCAAAGTGAAACCGCGTTTATTATTGTTGTTGTGGATGTTGGTTGTTGTTGTTGTTGCTGCTGTTGACTTTGTTTTCATTATTATTATCACTATTCTTATTGTTTTTATTATCAATGCTATCATATCATGATTATCATGATGATCCTTGTCATTATGATCATTATTATTATTGTTGTTGTTGTTGTTATTATCATTATTATTATTATTATTATTATTATTATTATTATTTATTACTATTATTATTATTATTATATTATTATTATTATTATTACTATTATTATCATTATTATTATTATTTCTATTATTATCATTATCATTATAATCATCATCATTATTATCATTATTATTATAAGTATCATTATTATTATCATCATCATTATTATTATTATTATTATTTATTATATTATTATTATTATTATTATTATTATTATTATTATTATTATTATTATTATTATTATTATTATTATTATT
>NW_020870628.1:801679-809179 GCF_003789085.1 Penaeus vannamei | reverse complement strand
TAGGTTAAAAAAGAGACATGAGCAGTATTACAAATTCGTTTTCTCTTCTTTTAAAAGTTGCTTTGAAACTGCCGTTAAATATAACTTTTCTTCCATTTTCTTAATTTCTTACTTTCTTTCATCCAATTTGGTGGGAATAGGTGTAAATGACGATAAAGAAAGAGCGATAAAGGCTAATAAGAGGGAGAAACGGATTGAGCAAATGACCGCGTATAAAGTCATGAGGTTATTAGGAGGTTAAAGCCCAAGCCAACTAAACAATATCCGAACACTGCGCGCACCACGAACACATGATATAAAAGAAATATTCAAATAATATTCATATGTCAATACATCCGGACAACTAAACAGTATCTGCCAATTCGAACACCAAATACTTCTTCAAGCACACCCAACTGCACCTCTAAACGATCGTAAACAGCACCCACGGACGATGATGAGCCAGAATTCACGAACCATGACCCATGAACCACGAACCACGAGCCACGAGCCACGGATAACGAACGACGAACAACGAACTATAAAAACGGACAACGTACCACGAACCACGAGCCACAAACCACGTACCAGGAACCACGAGCTACAAGTTACGAACCATGAGCCATGAACCACGAACCACAGACCAGGAACCACAAACCGGGAACCAGGAACCACGAACCACGCCCATAAACCACAACCCATGAACCACGGACCACGCCCATAAACCACAACCCACGAACCACGCCTTGAGATCCCCGCTCCTAACCTTGCTCAAGGCCGGGACCGGGAGACTTATAGCTCCAAACCGGGCGTGCAATCTCCGTAGAATTTAATCCCCCGCCGGCCATCCCCTCCTTGGTCCCAAAATGCCTTTTAAATCCCTCCTTTGACATTCCGTTCGGCGGGAAGAGGTGTAAATGACGATAAAGCGTGTGAAAGAAGGAGCGATAAAGGGTAATAGGAGGAGAGGGAGAAACGGATCGAGCAACTGGCCACGTTTAGTGTCTTGGCCAATGAAGCGAACTTGTTGATAGGCGGTAATCAGTGTGCGCGTGTACGTTTGTGTGTGTGCGGGTGGGTTGGTGTGCGTTTCTGTGTGTGTGTGTGTGTGTGTGTGTGTGTGTTGTGTGTGCGTGTGTGTGTGTTGCGTGTGTGTGTGTGTGCGTGTGTGTGTGTGTGTGTGTGTGTGTGCTGTGTGTGTGTGTGTGTGGTGTGTGTGTGTGTGTGTACGTGCGTGTAAAAGGAGAGAATATGTCTTTATGTTTGTATCTATCACTTTGCACACGTGTGCTTCTCTCCCAAGAGTTCATTCCCTCCCTCCTTGTCCTTCCTTTACTTCCTTCCTTCCTCCTTCCCTCCCTCTTCTTTCCTTTCCCTTTCCTTCTTCCTTCCCTCCCTGTTCCCTTTCTTCCCCTTTCCCTTCCTTCCTTCCTTCCCTTTCCCTTCCCTTCTTCCTTCCTTCCCTCCTCCTCCCTCCCTCCTCCCTCCCTCCTTCCCTTTCTTCCTCCTTCCTTCCTTCCTTCCTTTCTTCCTTCCCTTCCTTCCTTCTTTCCTTCCTCCTTCCTTCCTCCCCTCCTCCCTTCCCTCCTCCCTCCTTCCTCCTCCCTCCTCCCTTCCTTCCTCCCTCCTTCCTTCTCTTCCTTCCTCCCTTCCTTCCTCCCCTTCCTCCTTCCTTCCTTCTCTGTTCACGCATCCGAAGCATCCGAACACTCCTCCGCATCGTCCGAAACCCATCAGCTGACCACCCACGACGATCAAAGCAATATCAACCTTTTCATGAAAACCCCTTTCAAAATAGACAGTCTTCGCGCCCTCTCATTTTCGAAGCCGAATCAAAGGGCGCCGATAGACAAACAGTATCCGAAGAGCCGCGTAACTGCGCTGTCTTGCTTGTCAATCCGATCTTGGCAAGCCGGCCGGTGTTGTGGGCAGCGCGTTCGTTATCTTGGCGTTCGGATCCGTGGCTGTATTTTTGGAACTTTGATGCGCGCGTTATATTAAGTAACGCGTTTTCTACGTGGGTGGCGGCTGAAAATATAGTCTTTGTGTGTGTGTGTGTGCGAGCGTGTGTGTGTGAATGGTCTTAAAAGAGGTGAATATTGTCAAAAAAGGCGGTTTTATTCGATCCATTTATGTCGTTTCGGATTAGGTTAAAAGCGTGCGTGTTTATTTTCACCGGGTTTTGTCTTTTTCCTTTTGGTATTTTGACGGAGGAATTTTTCACTGTGCATTTCGTTTTTGTTTTCCTCGTCACTGTCACTTCATATATCTATCTGATGTCATTAACCTCAATAAATGACTGAATTTACGCTATCAACAAAGCACAATTTGTCCGTTGTATTTTGTATTATATGTTGATATTATTTGACGCATTTTTTGTGTTTGAAATTACTTTTTTTTCGTTCATTGTCAATTCAAATTTAACTGAAAAGCATGAAAGAAACGATAGCGATAATGATACTGCTACTACTGCTAATGTGATGATAATATTATACAGATGCTAATGAGAACAACTATGATGGTCATGATGATAACGATAGCAACAACAATGCTATTAATGATGATAGCAATGAAGTTGAACGGATGATAAAAATAATATTAATAATATTTATGACAATACTGAAACTATCATTAGCCAAAAAAATAGTGACAATAATAACAAAAGTGATGATGATGGTATTAATGATAATAATTGTGATGGTGATAATGATGATACTAATTATAATAAGTAATACAATAATAATTATTATTATTATAATTACTGATGATAATAATGATGCTAATGATAATGACTATAATAGTAATAGTTATCATAATAGTAATAATGATGATAGAAAAATGATAATAATAACAATATTATTGATAATAATAAAAATAACGATAATGATGATAAAAACAATGATAACGAGGAAAATAATAAGGATAATAATTGATGATGATAATAATAAGGATAATGATGATAATTAAAAGAAATAACAAAAAGATAAAATATAACAAGAAAGTGATAATAACAATAACAAGGATACTGATAATAATAATAATAATTATGATAATAATAACAATAATGATAGCAATAAATCAGACGGAGAAGAAGAATGATAACAATAACAATAATGATATGAAGACGAATGATGATAAGTGAGAGAGAGAGTTGGATGAAGAAGGAGATAGAGGGAGGAGAAGACAGAGAGGGAATGGTGAAGGAGAAAAAGGACGTGGGTGGGGGAAGAAAGAGAAGAGGATGAGAGAGAGGGTAGAAGACAGAAAAGGAAATAAGGAGAAACAGAAGAAAAAGTAGGCATAGTAGATGTAAAGGAAGAAAGAAAGAAAAAAAAGAGAAAGAAAGGAGAAAAAGAAGTAAAAAAAGAAGTAAATAAGAAGAAAAGGAAGAACAAAAGGGAAAAATAAAGAAGAAAAAGTAAAAGAACAAGAACAAGGGGGAGGGGGGTTAAGGGGCGTGTCCAGGAGCGTAGTGGGGAGGGGAAGGGGGGAAGGGGGTGCAGGAGGAAGGAGGGGAAGGGTTATGGGGTGGGACCAGGAGCGTAGTAGGAGGGGGGGAGGAGGGGGTGCAGGGAGGAAGGGGGGGGGGGGTCTAGGAGCTTAGTAGGGGCAGGAGTGGAAGGGGAAGGGGGTGCAGGGAGGAGGAGGGGAAGGGGGTTAAGAGCGCGGGTCCAGGAGCGTAGGGGGTGGGAGGGGAGGGAGGAGGGGGTGCAGGTCACGGTTTTCTACCCGGATGCCCTCCCCCCCCCCCCCATCTCCTCGCGCCACGACCTGTGATATATGACCAGCGCAGCACTCTCGCCACAGGTCGCTCTGGTCACGTACGACCTGCCTGGGTTGGTCACTGCCTTCGGACCGCCCCTCACGACCCTCCGTGGGCCAGGGGAGAAGGGGGAGGGTGGTAGGGGGGTAGGGGAGGGTCGTGCGTGCGTGGTCCGAGAGGTCGTAGAAAAGGGCGTGTGTGGTTGTGTGTTCGTGTGGTTGCTTGCCATTGCGTGCGTGTGCTTGGGGTTGAGTATGTGATGAGTATGAGTATGTGTGAGTGCTCATGGGTCTGTGTGTGTGCGTGGATGTGTATGAGGAGAGAGAGAGAGAGAGAGAGAGAGAGAGAGAGAGAGAGAGAGAGAAGAGAGAGAGAAGAGAGAGAGAGGAAGGAGGGAGGGGAGAGAGAAGAGAGAGATGCGAGAGAGTGAGAGAGAGAGAGAGAGAGAGAGAGAGAGAGAGAGAGAGTGAGAGAGAGTGTGTGTGTGTGTGTGTGTGTGCGTGTTGTATGAATGTGAGTTTTACCTTTCTGTTTGCTTAACTGTCTATGTAACTCTTTTTCGTTCTCGCTCTCTCTCTCTTTCTTTTCCATCATTCTTTTCTTTCGTGTGTGTGTGTCTCTCCCCCGTCCTCTTGCATGTGTGCTTGCAAGCTCTGTTTGCGAATATCCAACACATTTATTTATCCTTTTATTTTTTCGTCTAATGGCTTTCTCTTTTCACGAATCCTCAGCTTACACTTCAAAGAGAACTTGTGTCTTAAATAGGAGCTTGAGAACAGAAACCCCTTCGTGAGCAAGCATATATTTAAGGTCAATCCCGGTCGAAAAACTCTCCCACAAGGAAGTCAGTGGCGACGCGATCAGACACAAGAATCCTTCTCCGATTCAAACAATGAAAACCGTTACGCAAGCATTTTGGCGGGAAAATTCTTCCGAGCCTTTTTTTTCGGTTCTTCCTGTAAGCGAAAACCAGCTTTATTGCATTCCGTTCGAAAGGAGGGAGTTGTTTCAATTCACCTCTTTTGATCTCTATTATTAGTTCAATCTCGTCAGGGATATTGACTTTGCTCCGAGAAAAATTCCACCTTTGATAGACAATATCTCTGAGGCTTTTCTCTTCCTGGTATTTTAAAGCATTAGAATAGCAGAGAATTTAATCTGCTTCGTTTCTTACTTCAACAAAACTCTAGACTTAAAATAATAACAACTAGAAGAAGTAAGAAAGCGCATACCTCCGCCAATGCAATAAAAACAGTCACACTTATAATTGCCTTAAAATTACCTCTTTCTTGGCGGAGACAAAGCAATCTTGCAAAAAATTCCTGGATGCATCACCACCAAAATTTCATGGAATTTAAGTTAGGCTAAGACTGGTAAAACAAATAAATAAATAAATAAACTATTAATAACTGAATTGTTTATAACGTAATTATTAATAACTTGGTAACTCTGGTAATATAAATAAATAAATAAATAAACTATTAATAAATCTATAACTCATCCATTCATAAATTCCTGCCAACCAATGAACATACAAACAAACTAATTAACTAATTAACTAACCAACACCAAACGAACAAACCTCCTTGGCAAGTAATAACACACAGTCGATTCTCGAAGCGAACGGCATTTTGAACAGCTTTCCGCTTCCAGAACATTCTTCGGCTGACGTCTCTCGTAATGTCAGGTTCGTTATGAATTTACGCATTAATGAATCTCGATAATGAAAGAGGAAAATTTTAGTAAAATGTGTTCGCATCTGTTAACTCGTACATTGTAGCGCATTTTCTCTCTCTTTCGTTCTTCCCTCCCTTCCTCTTGCCCTGTCGTTCTCTCTCTCTCTCTCTCTCTCTCTCCCTCTTTATATAATATATATATATATATATATATATATAATATATATATATATATATATATATATATATATATATATATAATTATATCTCTCCTCTCTCTCTCTCTCTCTCTCTCTCCTCTCTCTCTCTCTCTCTCTCTTCTCTCTCTCTTCCACTCCACTCTCTCTCACTCTCACTCTCACTCTCACTCTCACTCTCTCACTCTCACTCTCACTCTCACTTCTCACTCTCACTCTCACTCTCACTCCACTCTCACTCTCACTCTACTCTCACTCTCACTCCCTCTTCCTCCCTCTCCCTCCCTTCCTCCCTCTCCTCTCTCTCTCTCTCTCTCTCTCTCTCTCTCTCTCTCTCTCTCTCTCTCTCTCTCTCTCTCTCTCTCTCCTCTCTCTGCTTCTCTCTCTCTCTCTCTCTCCTCTTCTCTCGTCTCTCCTCTCTCTCTCTCTCTCTCTCTCTCTCTCTCTCCTCACTCTCTCACTCTCACCTACTCTCATCACTCTCATCTCACTCTAATTCTCTCACTCTCACTCTCCTCTCACTCTCACTCTCACTCCTCTTCCTCCCTTCCTCCCTTTCCTTCCTCCCCTATCTCTCTCCTCTTCTCCTCTCTCTCTCTCTCTCTCTTTTTCCCCTCTTCTCTCTCTCTCTCTCTCTCTCTCTCTCTCTCTCTCTCCCTCTCCCTCCCCACCTCTCTCTCTCTCTCTCTTTCTCTGTCTATTCTCTCCTCTCTCTTTCTTTCTTTCTTCTCTCTCCCCCTTCCCTCCCCTCCCTCTTCCTCCCTCCCTACTCTGTCCCCTCCCCCCTCCCCTCCCCCTTCCCTTCTTCCCCCCTTTCTCCTCCTCCCCCTCCCTCCCTTCCCTACACCCTCTCTTCTCCCTCAACAGGCACACCCAACCTCTTCCTCTCCTTGGAAATTGTTCAAATCTAATTAACCTAACCTAAACCTAACCTAACCCTAAAACCTAACCTAAACCTAACCTACCAACCTAACCTAACCTAAAACCTAACCTAACCTAACCAACCTAAAACCTAACCCTAACCTAACCTAAACAACAAAACCTAACCTACCAACCTAACCTAACCTAACCTAAACCTAACTAGCCTAACACTAACACAGGGAACCTAACCCTAGCGCAACCTAACCGAGGACAGAAACAAACATCATTTTTATATTCGAGCTTTGGACGAATTTGCGACGAAATGAATGGCGTCAGAATCTTGGATAGCATTAATTGTTGGCTGTGACATTCAGTATCCGGGTTTGGGAAATGCTTCGTGGTCATCTGCTGAGTGGGAAGTTTGAACATGATCTTAAAGAATATGTGAGAATCATAATGTCAGGAAGGGTAGCTGTTTTATTAGTGAGATTACAATCTTGATATTTTTTTTAATTATTGTTCTGTTACTATGATCAGATTGTTAGTAGTTAATTGTTCAATTTTTTATTTTCTTAATGTTAGCATCATTATTACCATATGCCATCATTAGTGGACTTTTACATTATTATCATCATCAAGTAGCGACTCGTGCGTGGCTCACCCGTCATCCTATCCTCATTAATTATCATTTAATCATTGGCATTGACATTCATTGGCATTGACTTATTATATAATCATATCATTATCATACATTAATCATATCAACCCATTATCAAATTTATCATTACATTATCATTATCATCATTATCATCAAATTAATCATTAATATATCAATAATAATAATATCAGTAATCAATTATCATCATATCATTATCTATCATATCAATTATCATCATACCATTAATCATCATTATCATCTTATCATACTCACATATATCCATATCAATCATTATCATCATATCATCTCATCATTATTCATCCTTATCATTATCATATCATTATCATCATTATCATCTGATCATCA
>NW_020870628.1:786281-801593 GCF_003789085.1 Penaeus vannamei | reverse complement strand
TGTCCTTACTCTCGATCCCTCCTACCCTATCTTCCTTCTCACCCCTCCCTCACCTCCAGTCCACCCCTCTCATCACTTCCCTCCCGCCCCCTCCTTCTATCCCACCATCCACTCATCTCATCCTTCCTTCCCCTCCCCCCCACAATCTCATCCTTGCCCATCCCTCTCCCACCCTCGAATTCCATCCCCCTTCTCTCTCCACCCCCCTCTTTTCTGCAACCCCACCCTCCAACCTCCCACCTGCGTCCTTCGTTCGCCCATTCCTCCCCCCAATCCTCATCCGTCCCACCCCTCTGCCCATCCTCCATATCCATCCCCTCTCTCTCCCGCCCCCTCTTTCTCACCCCACCCTCCACCTCCCACCTCATCTTCCCCCCTTCAAACACCCCCACCTCCACCCATCCTCTTCCCCCAATCTCATCCTTCCCACCCCTCTCCCACCCTCCATCACCTTCCCCTTTCTTCCCGACCCCCTCCTACTCACCCCTCCCTTCCTCCCTCCCACCTAGGTCCGGTGGCGCCACGTGGGCTGGGGAATGGGGCTCCAGTTCCTGCTGGGGCTGGTGATCCTGCGCTGGCCACTGGGTCAGGCGGTGTTCCAGTGCGCCGCGGATAAGGTCACCCTGTTCCTGGGGTTCACGGACGTCGGCTCCGAGTTCGTCTTCGGGCCCTCGTGTCGGAGATGGAGATCTTCGCTTTTAAGGTCAGGTTTTGAGGGGTATTTTCTCTCTCTCTCTCTCGCTTCTCTTTTTGTAAGCTTGGAAAACGCTAAGTGTGTGTGTGTGTGTGTGTGTGTGGTGTGTGTGTTGTGACTAGTGCGTGTTTGTGCATGTCAGTGCGTGGTGTGAGACAGAGACAGAGAGAAGGAGAGCTGGTAAGTGAGAGGAGAGAGAGAGAGAGAGAGAGTAGAGAGTGGAGTTAGTGAGGAGTGAGTAGTGAGTGAGTGAGTGAGTGAGTGATGAGAGAGAGAGAGATATGGAGAGAAGAGAGAGAGAGAGAGAGGAGAGAGAGAAGGGAGAGGAGAGATACATTCAAAGAGAGAGCAGCAGCTCTCACAATCATGCATCATAGCAACGCTGCTTGACGCAAAACGGCCCTCTGATCCTCCTTTGTTTCCTCCGCAGGTGTTGTCCTATCCTGTTCTTCAGCTTCTGCATCAGAATCTGTACTACTGGGGCGTGATGCAGTGGGTCGTCATTCAAGCTTAGGCTGGGTCCTGGCAGGTCACCGTCGGCACCACCCGCCTGCGAGAGTGTCAACGCCGCTGCCAACATCTTCCTCGGCAGGTGGGTCGGGCTGCCGTCAGCTGTGTCACCGTTCTGACCCTCTGGTTTGGTTCGGTGCTTTATATTTATTTTGACTGGGGATGCAAGAGGCCAGCTGAAAGGATTTGCAATAGACCCTGACCTCTTCTCTCTTCTCCCCAAGTGGTCATGTTTCTCCCCTGCGCCCTCCCCAGCGCCTGCTTCACCCCTGTTCCTCCCCCAGACCGAAGCTCCCCTGCTGATCAAGCCGTACCTGCCGCTCATGACCAAGTCAGAGCTGCACGCTGTCATGACGGGCGGCTTCGCGACCATCGCCGGCTCCGTCCTGGCCGCCTACATCTCCTTCGGCGTCGACCCCGCCCACCTCATCTCCGCCTCCGTCATGAACGCCCCCGCCGCCCTCGCCTTCTCCAAGCTCTTCTATCCCGAGACGAAGAAGTCCAAGACGAGCGTCTCCAACATCCAGATGCAGAAGGGGTTCGTGGAGCTCAGCCCGTCCTTCTAGGATGTTATCCTAGCTACTTCTTAGTCTTTGTATTCGTATTACATCTTTACTTCTTGGTTCTATCGGTTCTTTTTGTTTGTTTGGTCTTAATTCTTCCAATATATATAAAGAAAGAAACTAAAAGAATGATCATTTCCGACCTCAGATTCTCCTTGTACACTTCCATCCTCTTCCCTTAGCCTCAATCCCTTACACAATCCACTCCTTGCCTGCCCGCAGAGAGGAGTCGAGCTGGCTGCACGCCGCCATGGTGGGCGTGACGAACGCCATCCCGCTCGTGGCCAACATCGCCGCCAACCTCATCGCCTTCTACGCCTTCATCGCCCTCTGCAGCCACGTCCTCGACTGGACTTGCATGCTGGCCGGCGCCGAGGAGGAGGTGTGCACGCTGGAGGTGAGCAAGGGAAGGATGAGAGGTGAAGAAGAAAGTTTGAGGGAGGGAAGAGAGGGACGAAATGCAGGGAGGTAAAGGATGGAGGAAAGGAGACGGGAAGGGAAGGAAGGGCGTGTTGCGAGATCGTGTGGGTCTTCTAAGGGTGTCATCCTGTTCACTATCATTTCTATCAGAACGTCCTCCTTCTTCACTCCTTCAAATTTCACCCATATTTCTCTCTCGTCTCCATCTTCATTTATCCTCGTGCCTCTTCTTCCTACCTCGAGGGAGACATCATTATAATGATCGTGTAGATTCCTCCTCGTCCTCCTCTTCCATCACCAGTACTACAAAACAAACCCTAATATTTGATTTTCCTTGAGAGCGCCATCTTTATTCCTTAAGACAATATGTACGGAAAGCGGTTGGAAAATTCGAAACAGTTATGATAATTTCTCAACTACTATGGGAGTGGAAAACTATAGGGATTATTAGGCCTTGGGAAAAGACTGAATAGGGGATGCTGTCGTTTGTTCCCAAACACCCCAATACCCGTCGTTTGCCAAGAGGCCAGTGCATTTCCTGCTTTTGAGTGAGAATAAATGATTTCCTTTTGATGATACGCATGCAAAGCACAGAAGATGGTCATAGCTTGATGTTAATGATAAATCTACACTCCCTCCCTCACTCCCTCCCTCTCCTCCTTCTCTCTCTTACACATTTCCTCAATCACTCACTCTGTCACAACCACACGCACACCCTTGCAAGTTGTAGGTTATCATGATTCTGACTCGAAATTGCAACATTTGCATTCCTGTCGGTGCAACCCTCTTAGCTTGATGTTAATGATAAATCTACAGTATGAAAGTACGGCTTCTGTAAAAAAAAAAAAAAAAAAAAAAAAAAAAAAAAAAAAAAATAGGGTGGCCATGGCTTGATTTTTATTATAATAAATTTACAATATGAAAGTATTGAAAATGGAAGCCGGAATTAATGTTTTTTTCCAGTTCTTCAACGTATTGGAAACATGTACAGTGATTAAGTTGCAATGAATTATGCGTACATAAATCAGGCTTTAGCTCAATAGCATTAGTATTTTGAAGATTGAAGATTGAAAAAAATGCCTGGATAGATTTTCGTCTTTCTAAGTCTTCATCCTTAGTGCATGTCCAGTCCAAGTTTCATCCGATTCAAATAATAGTGGCAATAATGATATAATAAAGTTGCTTCATAATACGAAGAAAATGTCGTAGGTTATGCTGAATTTCGAGGTGTTTTGAGCGATTTTTTACCTATCCAAAATTGATATAATATTTTTGTCACCCTAGTATGTTCCTTTGAAGCGAGGTTTCTAAGAATGTTGAGCTGTAGACAAGCGTAGAAAAAGAGAATTAATAAGACAAGTTTCTTCCCTCCCCTTCCCATCCTTCTCCTTCTCTACCTCTCCCCTCCCTTCCTCCTTCTCCTCTCCTCTCTCCCCTCCTCCCTTGCTCCTCCTTCCTCCTTACACTCCTCTCCTCCCCCTCTCTACATCCTTCTTCTCCTCTCCCTCCCTTCTTCTTCCTCCTTCCCCCCCCTCTCCCTTCCCCCCCCCCCTCCTTCCCCCTCCTCCCCCTTCTTCTTTCCCCTCCTCCCCTTCTTTACCTCCCTCCTCCTCCTCCTCCCTTTTTTACCTCCCCCTCCCCTCTTTCCCCTCCTCCCTCCTCCCTTCTTACACCCTCCTCCTCCCTCCTCCCGCTTTTTTACCTCCCCTCCTCCTCCTTCTTCCTCCCTTCTCACCTCTGACCTCCTCCTCCCCTTCTTACACCCTCCTCCTCCTTTTTACCTCCCCTCTCCTCCTCCTCCTCCTCCCCTTCTCACCTCCTCCTCCTCCTCCCCTTCTCACCTCTTGACCTCCTCCTCTCCTCCTCCCTTTCTCCTCCCATCCTCCTCCCCTCTCACCTCCTCCTCCTCCTCCCTTCTCACCTCTGACTCCTCCTCCTCCCTTCTCACCTCTGACCTCCTCCTCCTCCCCTTCTCACCTCTGACCTCCTCCTCCCCTTCTCACCTCTGACCTCCTCTCCCCAGAACGTGTTTGGCGTGCTCTTCACCCCCCTGGCCTTCGTCATGGGCGTCAACTGGTCCGAATGCGGCCAGATCGGCAAGCTTATCGGACTCAAGATCATCGTCAACGAATTCATGGCTTATTCAGCGCTCTCGGACCTCATCAAAAAAGGGACCATCTCGGTGGGTGTTGAGCGTTCTCTGCGGTTGGGATTTTGAGTGCTGTTTAGAGGGGTATTTTTTGTGTTATGAGTATATTGTGTTTTTTTTTCGTGAGTTATGAGTATATTTTTTTTTCGTGAGATGAATATTTTCTGTTTATTCGTTTTTTTTGAGAGTTATGAATATTTGTGTTTGTTTGATTTTTTGTGAGGTGATTTTTGTTTATTTGATTTTTTTTTGAGAGAGAGAGAGAGGGAGATGAATATTTTGTGTTTGTTTGTTTCTTTTAGTGAGTTGTGAGTATTTTCTGTGTTTTTTGTGTTTGTGTTTGTACGATTTTTTGTGTTATGAATATTTTGTGTTTGAGATTTTTGTGTTTGTGTTCGAGTTTTTTTGTGTTATGAATATTTTGTGTTTGTTCGTTTTTTGTGTTATGAATATTTTTTGTTCTTTTTTTTTTTTTTTTTTTTTTGAGATGATTATTTTGTGTTAATTCGCGTCTTTTTTGTGAGTTATGAATATGTTGTGCTTGTTCAAGGCAGCCTCAGTGCTACCCTGGGGCTGGATTCTCAAACTCCTTAGGGCGCCTTAACTTCCGGCCGAGCGATCTTACATACCCATACACGGAGCAAGGGACCCGGCATCTTGGAGCGAGGTGAGGCGCCCGAGGCTAAGGCGGGGAAGGGGAGAGCAGCCCTTGGCGCTTCACTCTTCGCTCTTATACAAGGGAAATGCAGCAGGACGCTTAAGGCTTCCAGCGCGCCTTACCTTCCTCTTCTTCTTCTTCCTCCTCCTCCCTCCTGCTCTTTCTCCTCCTCCTGCTGCTGCTACTGCTGCTGCTCCTCCTCCTCCTCCGCCTCCTGCTCTTCCTCCTCCTCCTCCTGCTCCCTCTCCTCCTCTTTCTCCTCCGCCTACTGCTCTTACTCCTCCTCCTCCCTCTCCTGCTCTTCCTCCTCCTCCTCCTGCTCTTCTTCCTCCTCTTCCTCCTCCTGCTCCTCCTCCTCCCCCTCCTGCTCCTCCCCTGTCTTCCTCCCCCTCCTCCTCCTCCTCTGCTCCCTCCTCCTCTCCTCCTCCTCCTCCTCCTCCTCCTCCTCCTCCTCCTCCTCCTGCTCTTCCCCCTCCTTCCTCCTCCTCCCCTTCTTACCTCCCTTTTTTCTAGGCTCTTTAGAGAATCCGGCCCTGGGCTCCTTCCGGCCACTCAGCCTCCCTCTCTTGTTTACATTACGCATGCATTCTCCTTGGCCTCGTGAGCCTGTGCTACGGGGGCGTCATTTCAGCTTTGGGGGGGGGGGGGGGTTAAAGCTATAACTTGACCTATATAGGTGTAATCTAGTAATATTATTATAGTGTCCAATATATAGATATATAATATATATATATATATATATATATATATATATATTATATATATATATATATGTATATATGTATATATATATATATATATATATATATATATATATATATATATATATATATATATATATATATATATATATATATATATTGGGGACTGCCCCTCCCCCCAATTAACGCCCCTGCCGTGCTGGCAACAGGTTCCGCGCAATCGTAGCAATATGACACCATCTTGCAGAAACGCGCGGAGACGATCGCCACGTACGCCCTGTGCGGCTTCAGCAACATCAGTTCCATCGGCATCAACCTGGGCGGCTTCAGCGCGATGGCCCCCGAGAGGCGCGGCGACCTGGCCAGCGTGGTCGTGAGGGCCATGATCGCGGGGAGCTGCGCCACCTTCCTCACTGCCTGCGTGGGGTGGGTGGGCGTTCCGCTCTGTTGCACGCACGCACGCACACGCACACGCACACACATATACGCATAGATATGAACATACATACCTACATACATGCATATATACATCCATACATATATACAAACATATATACACATACATACATACATGTATACATAATTACACCTCCACATATATACACTATAATATATATATAATATATATATATATATATATATATATTATATAATATAAATATATATATATATATATATATATATATATATATATATATATATATATATATATATATATATATATGAATATATGAATGCTTATCTGTGTATTTGTGTTCGCGTGTTCGCATACAAAAATGGTTCATTTCTGCACTTTTGTTCCCACAGGAACTCTTCTGCCCAGCAGTGGAGAATCTCTTCCGTTGAACATGACTTCAACGACACAGCTGTTTGAAAGCACCACAGCTTCAGGCTTTTAGTATAGCATTTGCGGGTGTGTTTGTTTGTGTGTCTGTTTCTGTCTTTTCCTCTGTCTGCCTGGCTGTCTGTTTGTTTGTGTGTCTGTTTTTGTTTTTTCCTCTGTCTGCCTGGCTGTCTGTTTGTTTGTGTGTCTGTTTCTGTCTTTTCCTCTGTCTGCCTGGCTGTCTGTTTCTGGTTTTTCCTCTGTCTGCCTGGCTGTCTGTTTGTTTGTGTGTCTATTTCTGTCTTTTCCTCTGTCTATCTGCCTGTTTGTTTGTGTGTCTGTTTCTGTCTTCTCCGTCTTTCTGCCTGCCTGCCTGTTTGTTTCTGTGTTTTCTTCCGTCTGTCTGCCTGCCTGTTTGTTTGTTTGTATGTTTGTCTGTATCTGCATCTATCTGGCTCATGTCTCGTGTCTCTCCATGAAGATTGTCTGTGTCTGCTGTTTAATTTTCCAAGCGAGGTTTGAGTGTGTGCGAGAAGAATCATAATTCACTGTATTAGTGCTATTGTTTCTTCTTATTTGCAGTTTAGGTAATGCTATTGTAATATCAATTACAAATGGATGATTTTAACATATTCTGCGCATTACATACTTATTTATATGTATACACACCTATAGTTTATATCTATTTATATATATGTAGATGTATATATAAACTCTTGTGTGTGTGCGTGTGTGTGTGTGTGTGTGTGTGTGTGTGTGTGTGTGTGTGTGTTGTGTGTGTGTGTGTGTGTGTGTGTGTGTGTGTGTGTGTGTGTGTGTGTGTGTGTGTGTGTGTGTGTGTGTGTGTAGTACGCGCGCGCGTGTATGTATTCTTGCCTGCCTCTTTGCTAGCTTATTCTGAAAATCGAAAAGACTCAAAATTCACCCAAAACAAAAGGTTGAAAAAGAAATATATTTATATGATGCGATTCTTTCAAATCATCACTTTTTTCCCTCGAAGCCTTAAGTATCCGAAACCGTCTCCAACACGTTTGAATCACGTTTTCGCCAGGTGGGTGAGTGGGGGGGGTGAGGGGTCCTTTCTTCCCCGGATTCCCAAATAAACAACTCTGAGATCCGGAACCCTTCGAGACAGCGGAACCTTCACAACGGCTAATGCGGTTACGGGAAAGGCTAGGTCAGTAGCAAATCAAGGAGGTGTCATGGCGTCTGTTTTGATAATTGTCCGGTAAAATACAACCATTAAAATAATTATTTTCCATCCCTTTTGAAAACTGAAGAGACCAAAATGATCGACCATGTTCGCAAAGCATCCGTAACTCTTGTGACGTCATCAAAGTCAACCCCATGTTTTTTTTTGTTTTTTTTTTTTCCAAAAATAGAATCAGACGCCATGACAACTCGAGTTGCTACTGATCTAACTCTCCCAATACGTTACACCAAATGTATCGTCGAGGCAGAGAACGTAATGAAAAAAATGAACGTATATATATATATATATATATATATATATATATATATATATATATATATATATATATATATATATATATATATTACGAACGTGAAAAGCATAAAAATTACTTATAAACATGTAAAGGGCGAACAAAAGTTATGATAATAAAAATAGGGAGGATGAATATGTTCATAATTCGCAATTATAATATCATTTTATCTTATTTTATCTTCTTTGCTAATCATGATGATCATTAACGTTACTATTATCGTTTTTGTTATCATCATTATTATTACCATTATCATACTATTTACTGTTACCCTTGGTATTCCCATTGTTATGTTAATATATTTATGAAAATATATCAGGGGATTTTTGTAATAATAAAATGGTTATAATAAAATATTGTTATTTTTCTGTCGCCTACCTGTTTATAATTTCTCTTATAACTTTGAAAACAATATACTTGTTAAACCTTTTAAATACTGACTTGTATTTAACCACCAAACTAGACACATCTCGTCCATTGTTAATTTTCACATGCTATCCACTATATTCATATTTCTCTCATGTATCTCTCGGTCCTTCCTTTCTCTTCTTTGTTTCTGTACCTCTTTTTCTCTCCCTCTCCCTCTTCTTCCCCTGCGCTGGATCCACGAAAGTTCATTAAAATAACTAGGTTCTGTAGAAGCTGTTTATTAATAGACACAAAATACTTTTGGACATACATTAAAATCCTCACTACTAATGCCTATTATTGTAATTATTATCATTATTATCAACAGACATTGCACAGCCATAAAAATACACCTTAAGTCTGATAAAAATTATCAAAAAAATATAGTGTGCGTATCTGAAATAATTCATATAAATGTATTAAGGTCTGGGATCACCTCGACCTTAACATTATAGACCGTCTCGACACACAACATAATATTATAAGATAAAACAAACATTTGTGTAGGAAATATTGTCAGGTTTTACTTTAAAAATTGTGGATTTCCTAAGAGTAAAAAAATAAAAATGCATTAATCAAATAAACAATACGTAAGATCTGACATATGATACATGCGCGAGACTCCCCGTTCTTGTAACTTCATGCGCAGGTGACGTGACGTGCCTACCGTGACTTTCACTAAATATTCTAACCGCAAAAGCTTTGAGATGCTATAACATACCAAGTATATATGTTTTCCTTATATCCATATAGCCAAAGATCTGTATATATCTTCTCTAGGCGTACATCTGATGCTTATAATCGTTATACTATTCGATTAATTGCAGCTCTATTTGATACGATGACGTCACGCCTTCCCGCGCCGAGGACAAGAACGGTTCCTGAAGAGTTTTATCATTTTTCATTTCTATTTTGCAATGTAGTCGGCGTGTCGGTAGAAATATATATGTTTATATATCCAGTTTACAATGGAACCTTACTGAAAAGCGAAAGTCAGTTCAGTAACAACAAAGAGGTTATATGAAGCTCCTGCCACGACGGAACCTGTTGAAACACACTCAGATTACCAGGTGGAAAGAAAAACCTTTAATGTCCACTGTATAGAAACCATTTTAGCAAAATATATAAAATTTCGTTCCTTTCAAACTTGAAAACCGCGTCATTGCTTTATTCCCAGAATCAATAGTCTCATTTTCACTGTTATCATTATCGTCGTCATTATTACTATTAGCAGAGCACCACAACACAGCTGCCACTGGTAAACGGTTCGACAGCCATATGCCGAGATAGGAAAAATAATAAATATCCGTAAAAAAGATAATAGTAATGATCAAAATTCACTGTTCACAAGCCGTACATTCTATCATCACAGGCAAAGGATGTGGCAGGTCCCTTACAAAGACTTTGCAAGGACCTTCTAGGACTCCGCTCCTTCTGCACGAAAAGGAAAACAAGTTGAGAATCACAGTTTACTTTTGTAGACTTTGTGTGATTTGTTTTTGGTTTTTGTCTTCATTTTGTAAAAGGATGGAGGGAGGGAAGGAGGTCGTCAAACCCCAGACATGAAATCTGGTAAAAAGTTTTTTTTTCGTGTTATTTTTTCTTCCTTTTGACTTCTCCGTGTTGACGTTTTACCAGATCAGGAACACGGCAACTCATGTCTGAACATAAGGTTTGTTAGCGTGATGGCAACAGTGTTATCTTCATGACTGGGAGGAGGGGGGGGAGGGTGCAAGGAAAAAAGTAGAATCATAGTTAATCTGCAAACGTAACAAGATTATTTGGAATATATATATATATATATATATATATATATATATATATATATATATATATATAATATATATATATATATATATATATATATATATATATATATATATATATATATATACTGTGTATACTATATGAACATATACACATGTATATGCATATATGCATACATTTACACCATTTTCACACACACACGCATACACGCGCACACGCACACATACACACACACACACACACACACACACACGCACACACGCGCGCGCGCGCGCGCGCGCAAACGCACACATACACACACAGGCAAACACACACACACACACAGGCAAACACACACGTACACACACACACACACACATACATACATATATATATATATATATATATATATATATATATATATATATATATATATATATATATATATATACAGACTTTTTTTCAAAACTCTCCTGAAGCGAAAGTATAGGTCTTTATACGCAGATTACCAACAAAATCAACAGATGAATATATAATTAATACTAATAAGAGATAGCATTCAGCACAATGATAAGAATGGAATATATTTATATAAAAAAGAAAGTCGCGTGATATAAATATTTTTGGCACTAATCTCTTTTTTGTGAAATGGCGAAAAAAATAGCATAAAAGAGTATGCGATGGAAAGGCAATGTCCTAATGTTCGTGATTTTCGAAATGCAGAAAACATGTTTTTTTTTTCTTTTTGCAAATGAATGAAATGAAATGGCGGCAATGACTGATGAAGTATTAACTGTAGTTATATGAACCTCACAAATGGGATGGAAGAGTGGGGGGGGGGGGATGAAGGAAAACATTAGGTAATGGGATGTTGTTACATACGTGGTTTCCTTTATGTTTATTTTCTTTAATAATAGGTGGTATATATGCATATGCATATGTGTAGTGATTTACATACATATATGTGAACATCTGTATGCAATATAATATATATATATATATATATATATATATATATATATATATATATATATATATATATATATATATATATATATATTATATATATACAATACATATGCATACATATACATAATGTTCATATACATATACATTCATTCATTTATATACAGAAGACGCACAAAAACTGAGTTCAGTGATGCATATAATTGCATATGTATGATATAGTAATCAGTCTCAGAAGCAAACACAGAATGTACACTATGCTCTTTGGAGGCTGAACTTTCCAATAATAATAAAATACTGAAACGAAGAGAACAGTCCCGCATGTATGCTCATATGTATGCGTATAAACATGCATATGCCCATACACCCATGTAAATAGTCCGAGCGGGCAAATGCCTACGTATGAACACCGCGTCAATCAGCGGTCAAAAACGAACGTGGAAGAAACATGAGGTTTTCAGAGGCCTTTTAAAACTTTTACCAGAAAAAAGTACATAAAAAATAGGAGCAAACCTATTAGCAATACTGTTTGTATAATGCATACTGAGAAGTTGCTACTTGTTCCAACATCGATATGACTGTGTTTGAGTGAGTGGCAAGAGACGAACACCGTGTACAGCGCCACAGGCAGCGGCGGCGAGGGAGTGCCACGTGTGCTGTACATGTGCACCGTGTGTGCATCGGCGGCTGGAGTTGTACTTCGTAGAGGTCGTACAGAACACTACGTCAAACTTTTTCTCCTCTCTCTCACATAGGTACGCATTTACGTACAGAAATGTTGACAGATGTATACGAGCTCACACACTCGCGATCAAACATACGCCACAAACACACGGTGAAAAGGTTTAGTTGATTTTCAGACTAACCGGAGAGAGAGATAGGAGAGAGAGAGAGAGAGAGAGAGAGAGAGAGAGAGAGAGAGAGAGAGAGAGAGAGAGAGAGAGACAGAGAGACAGACAGACAGACAGACAGAGACAGACAGACACGCAAGTGCCACGAAGAGCACCACTCTCCTTCACGGAGACCAAGGCAAGCTCGGAGTGGAGCTTCGAGCGCCGCAACCTCGCCCTCGAAGGCTCGCACTCGAGTCTTAGAATTTCAGATCCTGTTCTTGCACTGTGCCCTCGCCTCCGAGAGCTCACACTTGAGTCTTGAGCGCTTGTTCTTGTGCCTGCTTCTCCTTGGACTTCTTGGCGGAGTACTGAAGGAGGGCGGGCTCGAGGAGGAGCAGCGAGGCCGACAGCGCCATGAACGTCCCCATGAAGTAGTAGCAGCTGCCGAAATCTCCTGTCGTGTCGATCATGAGGCCTGAAATATCGGGAGGAGTGAGTGGGGGCGGGGGGGTGAAGGGGAAGGGAGAGTAAAGGGAGAGGAGGATAAAGACGAAGGAGCGATAAAGCCAGAGGGAAAGAACGAGGAAGGATAAGAGGAGTGGGGAAATAAACAAGAAATGCTAAAGGGGGATAACAGGAAAGAAGTGATAGAAACAAGAAATGACGAAACACAAGAAACTGAAAGAAGAATTGAACTAGAAACAGCAAAGACGAAAATAAACAAGAAACGATAAAAAAGAAAAATAGCAAGACATAAAGAGAAAAATAGGAAAGGAACAGACGGAAAGTACGTCAAGACTGGATAAAATAAGGAAAAGGAAATGTAATCTGGACGAAAACATGAACTAAAAGAAAATTGTAAAAAGAGCCTACAATGACCAATATATACTGCTATTTGCATTTTCTTTAGCTCTCTTTTTCTGCTATTTATATCTCTCATTCTTTATCTTGTTCCCCCTTTCCTTCTCTATGAATCTGATTCTCCTTTCTTTTTTCATCTTTCCCCCTTTCCTACATTGGTGTATCTGTTTTTCAATCTCTCTATTTATCTATCTAACTGTATAAGCCTATCACTGTCAACCTATCTATCTCTTTATCTATCCATTTCTCACCCTTAATATCCATCTCCTCAATCCCTATCTATCTACCCATCTTCCGTCATTTCTATCCATATCCTCAATCCCTATCTATCTATCCGCCTATCGCCCTATCTAACTATCTATCTATCCACCTATCGCCATTTCTATCCATCTCCTCAGTCCCCATCTATCTATCCATCCATCTACCGCCCTTTCTATCCATCTCCTCAACCCGTATTTAACTATCTATCCATCTCAATCCCTATCTATCTCTCCGCCTACCGCCCTTTCTATCCCTCTCCTCAGTCCCCATCTATCTATCTATCCGCCTACCGCCCTTTCTATCCATCTCCTCAACCCGTATTAACTATCTATATCTCATCTATCTATCTATCCGGTATCTATCTCCGCCTACCGTCCTCAGTCCCATCTATCTATCTATCCTACCCCTTTCTATCCTCTCCTCGCTATCCATCTATCTATCCTCTCTAGCCGCCCTTTCTATCCTCTCCTCCCATCTATCTATCTATCCATCTATCTATCCCTCTCCTCAGTCCCCATCTATCTATCTATCTATCCATCTACCGCCCTTTCTATCCCTCTCCTCAGTCCCCATCTATCTATCTATCCATCTATCTACTCAGTCCCCATCTACCTATCTATCCATCTACCGCCCTTTCTATCCCTCTCCTCAGTCCCCATCCACTCACCGCTGATCTGAGGCGAAATGAAGTTCATGAAGCCGTGGAAGAGTCTCACGAGGCCGTAGGACGAGGCGAGTCTGGCGGCGCCGTGGTGCTTGGCGAGGAGGGTGGGGATGAGCACGAACCACGCGCCGATGCCGTAGCCGTAGATGCCCAGCGCCACGGACAGGGAAGCGAAGGAGGTCATCTGAGGCACCAGCAGGGTGGCGATGCCCGCGGCAAGAGCGCTGTTGGGGGAGAGGGGGGAGGGAAGGGTCAGACACTTGGTGGGGGAGAGAGGGGTAGGGAGTTTGGTAGGTTGCTGGGGTCGGGAGAAGGAGGGGGAGGGGTGTTGAAGGTATTTCGGAACGTTCTTTTGTGTTTGGGGTATCATTGGGGGTTTATTTTGCGGGTTATTTTGAGCAATATGGGCTATTTTCGTTCTTTGATAATTGTATTGCTTTGCATTCAGGAGGAAGTGTGAGAGAACTAGAGGTGGAGTTTAGGAGGCATAGAAGTGTTGGAGGAAGCTATGAGGAACTCTTAGAGATTAGGTGAGAAAAAGGAACTTGATGGTGACCTTTGGAGATCAAATGAGAGGCAACTTCGAAAAAAAGGGTATGATAACTTCTGAGAGAAATCAGTAAGGAAACTTGCTAAAATGACGAAAAGGACATATGATATAGTCTTTGGGTCGCCGCATGAAGGACAAGATATCTATTTGGCGTGAAATAACAGCAAGGCGACGTACCTGATGAAATAGAGATGGCTGATTCTAAAGATGCCGATGTCGGAGATGAAGCCGATGCCCAGCCTGCCGCAGAGGTCGACCATGGACGATATGGAGAGCATGTGGGGCACCTTCGAGGACGGGATGTCGATGGAGTTGGCGTAGGCCGGGAGGAAGAAGATGGCGTGGGGCGCGCCCGAGGCCATGAAGAACACCGAGATGGCCATCATCAAGAACAGCGGGTTGGTGAAGAGCGAGAGGTCGAGGCAGCTGGACAGACACGAGCAGCAGCAGTTGGGCCGCTTCACCATCACCACCAGCTGCTCGTCCTCCAGGTTGTCCTCCTTCTCGCCCTCGTGCTGCTTCTCTGCGTCCGGCGCCGCGGCCTCCCCCTTCGCCGGCAGGTCCGCGGTCGGCACCTTCCGCGGGGAGAGTTCGACGATGGGCAGCACCTCGACCGAGGGCGCCTTCGTGGCAGGCAGCGGCTCGTCGTCGCCCTTCGAGGCCACTCGTTCCTGCTCCTGCTCCGACAGCTTCTGCAGGCATTCCTCGAGCTCGTCAGATCCCTGCGAGTCCGTGTCCTGCTCCTTGACGGCGTCCATGATCCTGCTCTGCACCCTTCGGCAGGACGGCTGGCGCTGCACCCTGCCCTCCAGGCTGCGGCAGGACGACTGTCGCTGCACACGGCCCTCGGAGGACGCCTGGACGGGGCGCGGGTGCGACAGACGGCGCGCGCTGCCGCCGTGGGTGCGCGAGCCGAAGAGGCGCGAGTCCTCCTCGGACGCCAGGCGCAGCAGCGTCGGGTGGCGCACGGCGCGCTCCTCGCTGTCCGACGCCAGCCGCA
>NW_020870628.1:773781-776281 GCF_003789085.1 Penaeus vannamei | reverse complement strand
GGAGGGAGGAGATAGAGAGACAGAGAGAGAGGGGGGGGGGGAGGGAGGAAGAGAGAGAGAGAGAGAGAGAAGAGAGAGAGAGACAGGAGAGACAGAGACAGACAGACAGACAGACAGACAGACAGAGAAGACAGACACAGGCAGGACAGAGAGAGAGAGAGAGAGAGAGAGAGAGAGAGAGAGAGAAGAAGAGAGAGAGAGAGAGAGAGAGAAGAGAGAGAGAGAGAGAGAGAGAAAAAACAGAGCCAGAGAGAAAGAAAGGAAAATACGCAGTTTTAAGGTAAGGCTCGTTATCCTAATTAATAACGTACTAAAATATACCTACTGATCTTTTGCTAGGTCACTTGTTTCAGTACATTGTCATTATCTCTGTCAAGATCTGTTATATATCTACTATCATTTAACGTTATCATTATCAATACCATTCTCCTTAAAGTAAGGATTCCTTGAGATGAATAACTTCCTATTGATTTACTGTCTCTCCCTTTCACTTCGGCTGATGTTTCCTTCGTTATTTTTTGTTCTTCGCTCTTCCTTTTTTTTTTTTTTTTTTTTTTTTTTTAATTTGTGTGTAAATACGTATTGTCTCTCTTTGTCTTTTCCTTTCTTTTGCCTCCCCGCATCTGCTTTTATATTACTATTTCGCCCTTACTCCCCCTCCCCCTTTCTTTCCCTCTTTCCCTGCCATTCTCCCCCCACCCCCACCCCCCCTTCCCGCCCCTGCCCATGCCAACCTCTGTATCTGTCTCTCCCTGCCCTCTTCTCCTCTCTCCCCCGTCCCTTCCCCTCCCTCTTCCCCACCTGACTGAGGCTCACTTACCTATGATGAGGCCGATGGTGGAGAGCAGCGCGGGCAGCCACGAGGCGTGATAGGCCGACGCGTCGGGAAACGCGTTCCGGACATGAACGTACAGGACGCCGTAGCTCTTGATGAAGCCGACGATCCAGAAGTTGACGACGCAGGCAGCTAACGCCACCACCCAGCCGTATCCGCCGTCGGGTGGCGTGAACTCCACCGTCGTCTTCTTGGCCTCCAGCTCCTGGATCTGGACTCGCCGGGGGGGGAGCGGGGGGCGGAGGGACGGGTCGGGGACTCCTGCAGGAGGCAAGTCCCTCGTGCAACCGTGCTCGTCGCCGATGTAGAAGGAGGCCACTTTGTTGCCCGAGGCTTGGCTCGAGTCCTCCTCGCCCTCGGCAGCCGCGCTTCCTGCGTCCTCCTGGCTGCCTTCGGACGTCTCGGGGAGGGTCTGCAGGCGCGACGATGACCCCAGGACGACGTCCTCCGTGGACTGGCTGACGGAGGCCAGGTTGAGCGCAGAGGCATGGTCGAGGGAGGCAAGATCGGCCACGGTGTGTCGCTCCGGCGTCTCCTCGGTGTTGGCGATGACACTCATGCCGACGCCGAGGGCCACGCCCAGCGCCGCCACCTCGTTCTCGCTGAGGGCGGGCGTCTCCTCCACCGGCCAGCCCTCCGCCGTAGCCAGGGCGGGACTGCTTGCGACCTTGTCCATCATGGAATCACTGGGGCTCGCGAGGAGCCGGGGGGGGCAGATAGATGAGCAAGGGCGGGACACAGCCACTCGGAAATACTTCCTTCGCACGAGGTAAAGGACGGTATAAAATCTTATCTACAATCACGACCAAGAAGAAAATGGAGATGACTGATGAAGGTGAAGTCAGTTCCTTATGGATACTCAAGACAAAGCAACGCACTTCCGTAACTTGTTAACTTGAAACATTATAGTTTAGTAGCACCAAAGATTTTGTAGACAACGGGAGATCAGTTACCCCATCTTTGACTATGAACAATCACAAGAAGATCACGGGGACACGTGGAGAGAGGCCGAGTGGGAGCTCACCTCCAGTGTGACAATATCCATGAGTGTGACGGGGAAGCGTGACAGGCTGGGCGGTCAGCGTGACTCAACTCGCCGCTCTCTCTTGCCATTCCTCAACGCTCGCACAAACGCCGCCACCCTCATGCAGGTGCTCCGCCGGGTCGCTGAACCTCAGGGGTCGACATGGCACGGCCACACCATGACACAGATTCACAGAGGCCACACAAGTTACGAGGGAACGCACTCACGGCAAAGGGACAACAAGCGGCGGCTCGTCAACGTTCAGGGAACTGCGAGCAAGAGAGACCAACGATGACGCAATCTTTCGGCGCGTCAAGAAGCGTCACTGGAAGACAAGACGACGTGAATCTCACTCGCGCGACGGTCGCCCACTGCCTCGCGCGCGCTCTTGCCACCGTTTTATTCTGGCCGAGAGAGAGCAGAGGCCGTCACTGCGCACGCGTCGCGCGACCCCGGCATGGCACTCACGGACACCTTACCCATCCTCAGGTCTACCCTGGTACCCTATACCCATCCTTCGGAGCTCGCTGGGAGTCCTAGCAACCTCGTGTTTCCGGGAAGCCCCATCGGGCAGTGATTCACCGAGGGGGGACGAGTGGATGACGACACTCGCGTTTCGTCATGGAGGTTTCCACGTGCGG
>NW_020870628.1:724298-756798 GCF_003789085.1 Penaeus vannamei | reverse complement strand
GAAATCACCGCTGCTTATGCATACTTTTTTATACATTCGTACATACATGCATATATCCATACATGGACGTACACGTGTCTATATGGATATATATATATGCGTGCATATATATATATATATATATATATATAATATATATATATATAATATATATATATATATATATATATATATATGCATAGTATGTATATATGGACAATCCCATTAAAACTGCCAACGCACAAACAATAGGAAGAAATGGTAAGAAATGAGCAACCATCTGCAAATACCTTTAGCAACAACACCACACAGTCATGCACTGTGAAATAGATCATTGATTCAGCACCAGAGTCAGCGATCTTCGACCACACGTTCGTCACCACAGAACTTCCATCGCCAGTGTGTGCGCGCAGCTGAAGCAAGACGACCACCTGATTGAAAGTGAATGATGTTTCTCAAAAATAGGTTAAACAGATAAGAAAATTAAAGATATAGAGTTCCATGCATCGTGACGAGGAATATCAACACCGCTTCTGGCCGGTCCACAGTTGCCAGAGTATATCATGAAAAAGGCAGGTCATGGACAGCAGGTGACGCCTCGGATCTCAACTGATTTATATTCAATCTTCGATACGCAAAGCCTATGTATAAATAATGTTGGCAAGTGTAAAAGGATTTATTCTCCTTCAGAAGTTTTAATCGTTCGTGTCACATTGACCTCAATTATAAGTGTGTGCGTTTTTTTGAGTGTATGTCTGTTTGTTCACATGAACTGCACAATTCATTTTCCATCTTCAATTCAGGTGACAAAATCCACAGGTTAATTTCGAAATGCATTACTAAGTAAACATATTATGGCTCTAATTTTGCAGACAGATACCATAGAACAGATACACATAAATATAGATATGCTTGTGCACGTACCAACTTACACACATACACTCATGCTGACAGACAAGGAGGTGTTGTATTCAGAGCCATCAGTGTCACTCTCGCTTCCGTTTGATGCCACAGGCTGTTTCGCCGAGAGAAAAAGGGAAACCGACATCTTAACTTCCTCTCTGGCACACGACTCTCCCTCGCGAGAGATTCCTCACTGAATCTATTCTCCTGATGAGATTTACTTTTGTACACATATCTTACATACATGCATATATCCATACATAGACATAGACATATACGTGTTTCTATATGGATACATATATACATACATACATACATGCATATATATACATACAATACATACATACATGTATGCATAATACATACATACGTACATTCGTATGTACATACTATACATCCACATATGCATACTGCACATACAGGGATACATACATACCTATATACATACTCAGAGACACACATACGGCTTGCAAGAGAAAGGATAAGCAGTCACAGGAACGCTCCAATAAATAATGTGCTAAGCCATTATCAACAAAGGCGAACGTGACTCATAAGTGGGCAGGGTGGGCGTGCTGCAAGACCGCCCGAAAGACGCTCGGTTGATGGCTGGAAGATGTAGGGAAGATTGAGACGAAAAGAGGAGTGAAGTGGTCATGAATCTACAGCAGTGCTTCCTGATTTTTTTTCCATATATTATATATATATATATATATATATATATATTATATATATATATATATATATATATATATATATATATAACATGTACATGCTACGTAACCATTTGACCCATTTGCAATGTATATAATTTTATTGTAATTCTTAGAATTAAATGCATCCTTGCTTGGTAACCAACGGTGAAAAAAGATAAAACGTAAGTAATCCCAATCTATTCTGCAGTGGTAATTATACAACATACATTTGGAATTTATTTGACGATAATTAAAACAGTTACTCTTTCGTATTTGCGAGTTGTATTTTCATCTTTCGGAATAAATGCCTTTTTTGTAGACAGACTCAAGTCCGTCTCCATACATGCCCCAGTTTAGGAACCACTGGCATTTGGGAATGGGAATAGGAAGGATATGATACTTAAGAAATGAGGTGGGTTTGACTGTGTGCTCTACTCTTGTACTGATGTAGTGATGAGAGGGAGGGGATGGGTGGAGGGAGAGAGGGAGGGAGATAAGATGATAGATAGATAGATAGATAGATAGAGAGAGAAACAGACAAACAGAGAGAGAGAAACAGACAGACAAACAGAGACAGAGAGAGAAAGAATGGAATACGAAACAGAGGAAGTCAGATTGAATATGAAATGAAAACAAGTAAAAAGAAAAAAAAACAATATGAATGACGTTAATACCAAAAAATGCACCCCGCGCATCGCCTATTGTTTCAGTCTCTGCTATCTCCGTTCGGTAAACAGACCTAGAAACAGAAAATCTCAAGACAATCCTTAATAAGACGTCTAAGAGGGGGTCTGAAAGATTGTGGTTGAGCTGGACCAAATTTTTGTTTACAATTTAAGAAGCAAGAAGGTCACGAAGAGAGCGATAAGGAGGAAAAACAACATAAAAACAAAAAACAAAATCACCAACCTTATCCAATTACGTTAGTCAGCAGTCAAAGAAACGCTGTTCTAAAGCAGAAGTATGAAAGGAAAGTTATCCTAGAGGAAATAAGTGCAAGACAACATGATTTATTGTACCATGATGATGGGCATGGAAGTCTATGCGAGAAACAGAGAAAGATTATTGGAGCAAAGAAGGGACGACTAGATAAATTCCTTTGTCATAAACATAAAAAAATGACGGATTTAGAACGCTATAAGTTAAAAAGAAAGGTAATTAAAGCCTTCAGACTTGGTTGTACCTCTGGCCGAGCATGATTATCCATTGATATTCAAAGCATCTTTAGGAGCGCTGATACAATAATACTTTAATCAATAGTCATAAGCTTAGAAAACTATGAAGATGCATTCTCTGATGTTTCAATCATTCAGCTTTAACTTGACATATTAGTGAAAATGTATGTTTCACCTTTTGATGTGAAATTATTCATCTCTATACATAACTTTCGCTAGCAGCAGCAATCAGTTATTCAGTCATTCTGTTTTCAACATTAACGGCATTATGGTAATTCTTTTAGGCAAGTCGTGATTAAATCGTATATCATCGAATTAACAAGCTCTATATTAAATTACCTTGTTAATGTTTGTTTGTTTTAATTTCCTATTTTTTCTCCTTTTTCCTCGAATCTTGCGATATTCTGTACTAAGAAAGATTACACATAACCTATTAGCATTTTTATACTGTAATAGTACTGCAATTCTTATGAACTGCATACTCAAACAACTTTTTTAGGTACAAAAGGGTGATTCATATTATGGGCGCCGCTGAAGAGAAACACCACCAAAATCCAAATACTTTAGTTCCTTCTCTGATTGAAATAAGGTTGAAGGAAGCAACTAGGTTTATATAAAGGGAAGGTTGGAATGAAATGCGAAAATAAGTAATATTAGTACAGACAAAAATGGAGGGAGAGGGGGTTGAACAGAAAGAGAAAAAAGAAGCTTGTAAGTGATGTAGAAGTGGAACGAGGTATTTTGACAATATATAGTAGAAGACAGAGGGCGGTAGTTTAAAGATTACCAAGCAAAAAAAAAAAAAAAAAAAAATGAATAATAAGTAAGATAGAGACATTTTGGGGCTTTGTAGAAATGATAGTTGACATGGCTTAACATTAATAAAGTCTCGGAAAGATAATGAGCGTCAGTATAAAAATGATTACAGGCAGGAACGAATAAGCACTAAAGAGAGCTTTATAATACGAAAAACCTTTCATTCGAAAAAAAATCAGAAAAACTAGAAAACCTTGAAAACTGGTAGTTCAGAAATGTAATTGGTAAGAGAAAAGAGGACGAACACGTGACGATTTCCTGAAAGAATCACAGAATTTGGTGTTATTATACTATGTACCTAAAAGAGGTCATGTATGTGTCCTCTTGAGGTTGTGCGGGGCGTGCCTTGTCATCAGCAGGAAAAGGAAACGCCAAACTTGAATTACGTAAGTTCTATTCCAACTGAGAATAAGCCACGTGATCTTTCATTTATCGTCCCTTCTATCTTATTCCTTCCTCTCTCCTCCTCTCCTCCCTCTTTCCACACCTCCCCTTTTCTCCTTTCCCCTTTCCCCCGCCCCTCTTCTGTATCCTTACCCCGTTAAGGCCTTTCATCCCCACCCTCTCTGCCACTCTCCTTTTCCCTCCCTCTTCTTCTCCTCTCTCCCTCCTCTCTCCTCCCTTCCTCCCTCCCTCTCTCCCTCTCTCTCTCTCTCCCTCCTCCTCCCCTCTCTCCCTCCTCTCCCTCCCTCCCTCTCCTCCTCTCCCTCCCTCTCCCTCGTCCCTCCTCCCTCCTCTCCCTCCCTTCCTTCCTCCTCCTCCTCCTCCCCTCCCTCTCCCTCCCTCCTCCCTCTCTCCTCTCCCTCTCTCCCTCTCCCTCCCTCTCCCTCCCTCTCCTCTCCTCCCTCCTCCCTCCTCTCCTCTCCTCCCTCTCCTCTCCCTCTCCTCTCTCCCTCTCCCTCTCCCTCTCCCTCCCTCTCCTCTCTCTCCTCCCTCTCTCCCTCCTCTCCCTCCCTCTCCCTCTCCCTCCCTCCCTCCCTCTCCTCCTCTCCTCCCTCCCTCCCTCTCCCTCTCCTCCCTCCCTCCTCTCCCTCTCTCCTCCCCCCTCTCCCTCTCCCTCCCTCCTCTCCCTCTCCTCCCCCTCCCTCCCTCCTCCCTCTCCCTCCCTCCCTCCCTCTCCCTCTCCCTCCCCTCTCCCTCTCCTCTCCTCCCTCTCCCTCCCTCCTCCTCTCCTCCCCTCCTCCCTCCCTCTCCTCTCCCTCCCCTCCTCTCCCTCTCCCTCCCTCCCTCCTCTCCCTCCCTCCCTCCCTCTCCCTCTCCCTCCCCTCCCTCCCCTCCTCTCCTCTCCCTCTCCTCCCTCCCTCCTCTCCCCTCCCTCCCTCTCCCCTCTCTCCTCTCCCTCTCCCTCTCCCTCCCTCCCTCCCCTCTCCTCTCCTCCTCTCCCTCCCCTCCCTCCCTCTCCCTCTCCCCTCCCTCCCCTCCCTCCCTCCTCTCCCCTCTCCCTCTCCCTCCCCTCCCTCTCCCTCTCCCTCCTCCCTCCTCTCTCCTCCCTCCTCCTCTCTCCTCCCTCCCCTCCTCCTCCCTCTCCCTCTCCCTCCCCTCCCCTCCCTCCCTCCTCTCCCTCTCTCCTCTCCCTCCCCTCCCTCCCTCTCCCTCCCTCTCCCTCTCCCTCCCTCCCTCCCCCCTCCCTCTCCCTCCCTCCTCCCTCCTCTCCTCTCCTCTCCCTCTCCCCCTCTCCCTCCCCTCCTCCCTCTCCCTCCTCCCCTCCCTCCCCTCCCTCCCTCTCCCTCTCCTCCTCTCCTCCTCCTCCCTCCTCCCTCCTCCCTCCCCATCCCTCCTCCCTTCCCTCCCCTCTCCTCTCTCCCTCCCCTCCCCTCCCTCTTCTCCCTCCTCCCTCTCCCTCCCTCCCTCCCTCCTCTCCCTTCTCCCTCCCCTCCCTCCCTCCTCCCTCCTCCCTCCTCTCCCTCCTCTCTCTCTCCTCCCTCCCTCTCCCTCTCCCTCCCCTCCCTCCCTCCCCTCTCTCCCTCCCTCCCCTCCTCCCTTCTCCCTCTCCCTCCCCCTCCCTCCTCCCCTCTCCTCCCTCCCCTCCTCCCTCCCTCTCTCTCCCTCCCCTCCCTCCTCCCTCTCCTCTCCCTCCCTCCCTCTCCCTCTCTCCCTCCCTCCCCTCTCTCCCTCCCTCCCTCCTCCCTCTCTCCCTCCCTTCCTCCCTCCCTCCCTCCCTCCCTCCCTCTCCCTCTCCCTCCTCTCCCTCCCTCTCCTCCCTCTCTTCCCTCTCCCTCCCTCTCCCTCCGCCTCTCCCTCCCCTCTCGCTCCCTTCCTCCCTCTCCCTCCCTCTGCTCCCTCTCCCTCCTCTCCTCCCTCTTCCCTCCCTCCCTCTCCTCCCCCCTCCCTCTCCTTCCTCTCCTCCCTCCTCCCTCTCCTTCCCCTCCCTTCCCTCTACAGAACGGGGGTGAGAGCACACGTCTGACTCCAGTGCCTGACACGCCGACTTACACGTTTTCTTCTTTTGAAAGTGGTCGTTTTTTCCCGCCATGAACTCTCTCGCAAGGATTTCGAAGGGATTCATTAAGTGCTTGAAACTCGTTAGCGGAATTGGTAACCAATTAGATGATCTTCCTTACACCGCGTCATCGCTGGACTCGAACCCGTGCGCTTAAAGACCCTCAAAGTCCTTGATCTGCACTGTAAGGCTGCGTCTCGGCGACTTCAACCTTCGCCGAGTTTAATCCACTAATTTAACACAACTCGACTGAAAATAACTTCAGCCAGACGTAAGCTAGCCTAAGCGAAAGTATAAATAGATGGTAGAAGGTCAATTTTAATGAAGAGAGAGAGAGAAAAATAGGGAAAAAGATGAATATTGCAAAACGAATAATTGAGTAAAAAGCTGGGAGAGAGGGGGAGGGAGGGAATTCAGAACAGAATTAAGCATACACGGGAAATACGAGAACCAATTAGATTATACATAATTAATGTTTAGTCCTTAAATGTTCGCAATAGACAATATAAAAAACAACTATAGACGATAGAAGATAAGATACAAGAAAAGTCCCGCTGTGTTAAATAAAAGTTGAGAACAAAATTAACCCGATTTAGATGGAATAGAGTGCTTTACTTGATACGTAAAAATCAACAACAAAAACACAGCCAATGGCAATGTATGGAGGTGAATAGAAAAAAAATGAGAAGAAAATGTAGAGGACTGAAAGGTTGCCTATTGTTGATTGGGAATATCACGAAGGGAAAGAAAGAGGGAGAAAAGATAGAGGACGAAAAATAAAAGATAAAGTGAAATACCAGAGAAAAAGGCGAAGAAAGAAGAGAATATGGATTAGTGATAAAATCGGATAGAGCATGTATGGTAAAGATCGGTAATAGATGCTGAACATCAAGAGAAAATAAGTATAATAAAACAGAAATAATACACACACACACACGCACACACACACACACACACACACACACACACACACACACACACACACACACACACACACACACACACACAGGAGAGAGAGAGAGAGAGGGAGAGAGAGAGAGAGAGAGAGAGAGGAGAGAGAGAGAGAGAGAGAGAGAAGAGAGAGAGAGAGGAGAGAGAGAGAGAGAGAGAGAGAGAGAGAGAGAGAGAGAGAGAGAGAGAGAGAGAGAGAGAGAGAGAAAGCAAATGCAAAGATGTATCGAAAGGAAGAACCGAAGCGAACAAACTAGCCGACAGAGAGAATAAGGGAGACAAAGAGAGGGAATAAGAGGCGATGATAATGAGTCATATCGTTATAATGAGTTAACGAGACACTTGAGAGGAAACAAAGAACAAAGAAACCAAGAGAGGTGAACACAGGTGGCGAAAGAGACAAAGAAAGAAGGGATAAGTAGGGGAGAGTGTGACAAAGAGGGAAGAGGGAAGGTGGCGAAGAAGTGTGAGGAAGAGGGAGGGAAGGAAGAGGCAGATGGAATGAGTGGGAGAGGAAAGGAGAGAGGAACAGAGCGAGGGCAGAGGAGAGGGAGAGGGAGAGGGAGAAAGAGAGGAGACCAGCTGTTGCCAAGGAGAGTGGTGACAAGGGACAGGGAGGGGGAAGTGAGGGGAGAGAGAGGAAGAGAGAAAGACGTCGCAATAATGTGTATACATCCTGCGTGTGCGGGTGCGCGTACGTGGGACATGTAGGTACGCATCTGTGTCGGTGTGTGACTGAGTGCATGCGCGTTGTAAACACACCAGAATATGAGCGAACGGTTGCATGTATCCAGACATTCACCTGCAGCCAGATCAGTGAGTCTTCATCCCTTATCACAACGCTTCCTCCTCTTCTCTGGCTTCGCTCAATTTACATCCGCGCTTTCCTCCTCTCTCATTCCGGGTCAAGGCTCGCCTCCGAGGAACGCCTTACAACACGCATGCTTGTTTCCACCTGTGCTTGCCGCACGTGAGGGAGAGGGAGAGAGAAGAGGAAGGGAGGAGGGAGGGAGGGAGGGAGGGAGGGAGGGAGGGAGGGAGGGAGGGAGGGAGGGAGGGAGGGAGGGAGGGAGGGAGGGAGGGGGAGGGAGGGAGGGAGGGAGGGAGGGGGAGGGGGTAAAAAAGAGACAGGATGGATGGAGGCAAGAACTGAAGGAGAGGGAGGGGATGGGTGGAGGGAGAGAAGATGAGATAGATAGATAGATAGAGAGAGAGAGACAGATAGACAGACATACAGAGAAAGAGAGAGAGACAGAGACAGACAGACAGATAGACAGACAAACAGAGACAGACAGAGAGAAAGAAAGAGAGAGCAAAACGTGTAATTAGCATTATATCGACCGTAGCTAAAAATACCGAGCGGAGATTGTGCAGCAAACTTTTTTTCCTACTCACCCGAGACCTTGGAAACAGCTGCCTTTGATATGATTTTTCTCTTCCTTTTTTTGTGTCTGCTGACTGTCATTTGTTTTTTAACAGGTAATGCTTCTCTCTGTTTTGTCTGCATTTCACTCGTGTTTTTATCTGTTGGTCTTAAATGGAGCCACAAATACGCTTCATTTCCATTTGTTTATATTCACTTTACAATCGTTAGATCTGTGTCACTGACAAGACGAAACATTTTCATCAATAACGTCAACAATTAATCCTTATTCAAATACGATTTAAAACATGAAGAGTCTCATTTATGGTAAAGGAAGATCCTCAGGAATTGCCACGATTTCTCCAAGTAAAAGAATGGTAAACACGGCCGTTCCAGGAAGAGAGAGAGTCATTAAGGCTTTGTCAAACGGAAGGATTTGAGGAGCGCTTTCAGGGAATTCGATTCACGTTAGATTCTTCAATGTTGTGTGTGGGTTCTCTCTCTCATGTATACAAATATATACATATACATTCCTACATACATTCATATATATATATATATATAATATATATATAATATATATATATATATATATATATATATATATATTATATATATTATATATGTGTGTTGTGTATGTAATGTATGTGTATGTGTGTGTGTGTGTGTGTGTGTGTGTGTTATATATATATATATATATATATATATATATATATATATATATATATAATATATATATATATATATATATATATATATATATATATATATATATATATATATATGTATAATTATTTATGTATGTATGTATGTATATGTAGTTTCGTATATCACATACCCCGGAACCCCGCGATCCAAGAGGCCTGTGTGGTGCCCATTCTTCTTCAGTGCCACGGCAGCCGAGAGGCGCTCGACCGGTCAACACATGGTCCGTATCAGCCATAAAAGCTGACTTGTCAAAACACATGTTTGTGTTATAAGTCGTGATATAGAAGCCACTCTTATTCCTACCGTACATAAGGAACAAAGGATGGCTATTTATAGGGTCGATGAGCTGTGGAATAGTGAGATCTAGCTTATGCTTCCCATTTGGAATAGGATTATTTACTTGGTGTTGAAGCCTATACTTGTGTGGTTTGAGGGCAGTTCGAGAGGTACCTTTATGACGTCAAGACGCCCATAACATTCTGGAACCAACCAGAATGTTATTCACAGACACACACACACATACACACACACATATACATATATGTGTGTTTGTGTATACATACACATATATATGTTTTCTCTTCTGTATCTCTGATTCCCTTTCGTTCCTTTCGCATAGGTAGAATCACGAAAAAAACACAAATTACCACATAACCTGCGCGATGAGACACTCATACTGTTTCCTGTTACCGTGCCCAAGTTTCCGCTGGGATAAGTGACTTGGATTGGTGTGAGTAGGTTTAAGCCTGGTTAAACGTAGCCAAGTTTGGTCCGGTTTTAGTAGGTTTAGCTCCAGGTAGGTTTAGGTTTGCTTAGGCCTAGGAAGGTATAGCTTGGATACGATTGGGTTTTTAGTTAGATTAGGTAGGTTTTAAATAGACCTGGGTATCTTAGTTTTGGTTTGGCTTGTGTACGGTAAGTTTTTTTTAGTTAGACTTGTGTAGGCCTAGGGAAAGTTTGCGTAGGATTGCTTGGATCTTGAAAATTTGTTAAGGGTTCTCTAGGTCGTTTGGTTTGGTTAGCCTTAGTTGATTAAGTTAAAGGGTAAGTATATCCGCCATTAATTTTAGCTTAGCTAAAATTAAGCCAAACTAGATTAAATACGATCTTATTGTGCTAAGCTATTAGTAGTTTCCATTATATCAACTTAATTCGAGTTAGTATTGGCTAAGTTAAGACTAGAGTTAAGGCAGATCGAGATGCAAGGATGGACTCAGACGATGTAAGTCGCATACTAAAACGTCAGTCAATTTCCTCAGTGCAAGAAGAATGGCTCGCCGGCTTGTCAGCTTTAAGAGGTGCTTTTTTCCCCTCTCTCTCTCTCCCTTGCTCTTTTTATGTCTGTATCGCGTAGTAAGACTGGTTGCTATGCATATGTCACGCTTAGCAAGACGTTGCTATGCATGTCTCGGGTAGCAAGACTGGTTGCTATGAATGGCTCTCGTGTGAGTGGGAAGGGAGTTGTTGTTGTGCTCTTCTCTGATTTTCCTGTTTTATGAATAATTTTAGAAATTCTCTTATTTCATACTTCCGTAATTCTTAAAGATGCTGAACCAGAGCCTTTCATAAAGGGTGCGTACCGGTGTTCCTGGTAACTTGTGGAGATCAAGAACTTAATAGCCGAATAACTCTCTTTTTTCTACACTCTCTTTTTTATACTTTTTTTTCTACACCATTACGTCATAATTAAATAGCTTAAATCTGAAAGGTGTACGCTTTACCTACGTCATGCAATTTATATTCATGATCACTTTGAGAGATTATGTTTACGTCCACTGGATCGCCGCATCATAATAATAACATGAATGAATCAGTAGATGAATATTTTTTCCATAATAGTAGTACTTTAAGATACAGCAGCAAAGCTATTTTATGCCATCAAGATATATATCCAAGATATCTCGACCGTAATAACTTTCGTTCACATGGATTGTAGACTAAGGTTCCCACCCTCATTAAAAGCCACGTGGTGCCCTGAAGAGACGAATATAGCAGTTGACTGGCATATTAATGACTTTTTCTCCGAATGTTAGGTTGCTCAAAGTTTGATGCTGATGTGTAGTGCTATACAGTCATTTTATATTAGTATTGTTTAGTTAGGCCGCCATTGTCTCCCGTTTTATTTTAAAGCTGAACTGTTATAGTAAAAATAAGAGGTCATATCAGCTGATCCTCTCATGGTGGTTCTTTGCAGTGTACTAAAGTAGTGTGATCTCGTGTTTTTCTTATATTTCTCTACAATACCTTATATATGAATGTTAGTGATTAGGATTTTTTATGAATGTTTATTATTTACACCGCTGATGAACAGAGAATATAATGACAGTATTTTTGTTAACATTAACGAAAAGGATAATTATTATAATATATATATATATATATATATATATATATATATATATATATATATATATATATATATATATATATATATATATATATATATATATATGTATATATATATATATATATATATATATATATATATATATATATATATATATATATATAATATATAATACATATACATATACATATATTATACATACATATATATATATATATATATATATATATATATATATATATATATATATATATATATATATATATATATATATAATATATATATATATATATATATATATATATATATATATATTAACAAGAAAAACGAGTGACTGAAAAATTTTATTTTAAATTTTAGATTTTATCTAAAAGTCGTACATGTAGTAAAAGAAACATCGTTACCCAAAGATCGTTACCCAAAGAAACGTTTAAAACCTTTTAATATGAAAATATGTACACATTTGTTATTTAACTTTAAAATGTTTACATGTGTAAATCAGGGGATATAATTCAGATGTAAATCTAAGAGAAATAAATTCAACAACCAAAGAAGCAGTGTTTCAATCGAGTCCAACCCAACAACTGTTGACCCGTCTACAACACTCAGGTACTTCGAGAAATTACGTAGAGGGAAGGTCGCAGTACGGCCTTCTGTTGCAGCAGTTTTGCCCAAGAAATATGCATGTATTATTGCCACAGCTGTAGGGTTGACTGCAGCCATAGAGAAACATCAGCTGATATAAACTTCCCAGAATTAAGGTGATGTAGATGGACAAGTCATTGTAGGCACACCGAATCCCATTCTAGGTTCAGATTTTTTAGTTCATTTCTATATTGCAGCGAATTGTAAGAAAGATGTATTCAGAGACACCTCAGTCTGCATTATACAAATCAGCAAATATAACATTCCTGACGGCTTTAATAGACAAATATTCATCTCTCTTCTGTGCGAGATCAGTACCAACCTGTTCCCAGTCTGTGGTAAAGCATTGCATTGAAGCATATAGCAGCTGTCCTACCTTTGCTAGTGTAACGGTTATCACAGGAAAACTGTGATGTAGCTAAAGAGGAATTTACAAACAAACCTTCATGAAGTGAGGACACTACGTCGCAGAATTTTCAAAGAACAACTTCAGCCTTAAAAGTAGCCTACATATAATTCGAAGAATGATTGTAGACATGTTCGCTAATAAATCATTACATGTCAATAGATCACCTCCATTTACAAGAGTAATTAAACTCTCATACTGAGTGTGTTCTCTCCAGAGGTCATTCTTCTCTCGTCCTCGGTCTTCTTTCCTCTTCTTAAAGAGAAATCTTGCACAAATTTTTCTACATTCTCATCTTCCCCGAAGGCTCCCGATATTTGACCTATTCTGAAAAGCTATTTTGCTCTAGAAATTATGTATGTTAAATATATTAGTTACCCCTTGATGCTCAGAACTACGTTTTCTGTGTTTACCCTCAGTTCCTTTGTTTTTATTTCTTATCGAATATCTATATTTTTTGTTGAGTAGAATATATATTTTTCTGAATTTGAATTAGAGAAATACTATATTTTTAATGTAGTTTTATATCAGAGAAAAAGCACTTATTTTCCACATATATTTTTGTATGAATACTCAGCAATAAAGGCCACTACGTGGCACTGCCAGGTCAGCACTGTTTCAGCCAACAAACCCCAGCCCTTTGATCCTGCTTCTACATCATGTTTTGTTACCAAGTGTGGGTCTCGTGAGGCCGTTTCCCACAATGTATATAAACACACACACACACACGTGTGTGTGTGTGTGTGTGTGTGTGTATGTGTGTGTGAGTGTGTGTGTGTGTGAGTGTGTGTGTGTGATCTGAATAGGACGCTCTCATTCAGATCACATGTAGAGAGGCTTCGGAAAAAAGTTTCTTCACGCCTTAATCTTGTGAAAAACTGGCTGGAACGAAATGGGGCACAGACCCTAAGACCTTAAGGACAGCTGCCCTGGCTCTGTGCTACTCTGCAGCAGAACACTGTGCCCTAGTGTGGTCTCGATCCTCACATGCCAGCAAAATCGACCCAATACTAAACGAGGCTTGCCGTGTCCTAACTGATGTATTGAGACCTACACCAGTGAATTTCGTCCATAGACTCTCAGGTATTCCACCTCCAGCCCTGAGAAGAGAAACAACCATCAAAGTGGAAACAGGACGATCGACACCCACTTTACTCCTAAGATCTAGGAAAAGTTTTACCACAGTTGAAAGGCTGCCTCGCGGTATAACTCCAAGGCATTACAGAATAAATAAATGGAGAGAAAAGGAAAACCTGGGACCAGAGCACACTACCATACCAATACCGAAAGAGAAACTACCAAGAGGTACAAACCTTGATGGTGCACCCTTAACCGTGCCAGATCCGGTGTTGGTAAAACCCGGGATAGTTTGACAAAATGGGGCCTTGCCATGTCCACTGCCTGTGATTGCGGGTTTCCTTTCCAAGACATGGACCATATTCTGTTTAATTGCCCAAGAAGCCCTGTCAATATTATTCTACCAGACCTACAAAAGGTCACTGACAGGGCCAACATATGGATAGAATTCTGGTGTGATACGATATGATGATGATCTGTTTGTCTGTCTATGTTTCTCTCTGTTTGTTTATTGCGGTGTCACTGATTCTCTCTTTCTCCACCTCTCTTTTGCGCGCTCTCTCTCTATCTATCTATCTAACCATCTCTCTCTCTCTCTCTCTCTCTCTCTCTCTCTCTCTCTCTCTCTCTTCTCTCTCTCTCTCTCTCTCTCTCTCTCTCTCTCTCTCTCTCTCTCTCTCTCTCTCTCTCTCTCTCTCTCTCTTCTCTCTCTCTCTCTCTCTCTCTTCTCTCTCTCTCTCTCTCTCTCTCTCTCTCTCTCTCTCTCTCTCTCTCTCTCTCTCTCTCTCTCTCTCTCTCTCTCTCACTCTCTTACTTGATATATTGATTTTTTTGAATTGACTCGTCATATACATTAAAATGATATTTTGTAATCCACATACGCATTTTTTTCTTTAAATAACAACTATAAAGATTATGTATATATATTTCTTCATTAAAACATTAATTGCGTAACCTTGATATAATAAGCTAGCAGTGAATATAATAGAGTACCCTTAAAGAAAAGAAAATGTATGTCGATGCTACAAAAACACGTTTACCTATTAGGGGAAACTATTATATTTTACATAAATTCGCCTGGCTCTTTGTTTAGTTATGATATACACAGAAACGAGCATTATGTATATATCGGTGATGCATATCAATCGACACTTTTGTATTGGTATTGAAATCGCTTTAGCTACTCAGTAACTATCGTTATATTATTTATTCCCAAGTGAAACGAAAAAATCAACGTATCGATACATTTACCTAGCCAATCTGGTTAATAATGGTTAATATGGCAAGTCTGTTTTGGTGCTTAAAAATTATTTTATATATGTAATGCAAGCCTATTTTTACCAACAAATTGCAAGATTAAAGTACTTTATGGACAGTCTAGATATTGTGTAGAACCACCAGTCGTTCGTTGGCAAATTATGAAATACGCATCTTTCATTCTGATCCCATATATCTTACCAATTATTTTAATTGATGTCTGGCAAGAATAGAATACCAATCACAAATCGAATAATCAATCAATAATTCGAATATTTTCTTATCTTTCGCATTTTCCCTTAAAACCTTTCACCTGCGTAATTGATTACAGACAATGCATCTCTCTCTCTCTCTCTCTCTCTCTCTCTCTCTCTCTCTCTCTCTCTCTCTCTCTCTCTCTCTCTCTCTCTCTCTCTCTCTCTCTCTCTCTCTCTCTCTCTCTCTCTCTCGCTCTCTCTCTCTCTCTCTCTCTCTCTCCTCTCTCTCTCTCTCTCTCTCTCTCTTCTCTCTCTCTCTCTCTCTCTCTCTTAACAGCTGGTCCCCTCACGGTGGTTACCTACAATATAACACAGTAGTTAGGGCTAATTAGTTTTTATTTTATATTTCCCTACTATAGCTGATAAATGAATGTTATTGATTAGAATATAATTGCGAATATTTATTCTTCACATTACAAATATGCCGTGAAGATAACTGCAGTATCTGTGTTGATATTATCGTAATTATAATATTTCTAGAACAAAGAAATTAGATTGGCCATTTTGCATTTCTGTTGTGATTTTACAGGTCGTCCATGATTATTTCACCAATGTACATCAACAAACCTCATATTTGAGGAACGTGAAATGCATGCAGGGAGAGGAAAACGGAGGTTGATAGTGTGTGATTACGTTGAAAAGAAACCAGTGGAATGTGGTTAAGTTAATTTACGAAGAAAGCATTGCAGAGTGTGTGATGTAGCAAATAGATGTTCTTTTGCCGGTGCAAGTGGTGCAGGTACAGTGTAATACGTTGTACGATAACAATAATTTTGAAAACCGTGCTCAGAAGTGTTTAGTTATTTTGAAAGAAAAAAATGCGCATTTTTTTTTAACTCTCTCTCTCTCTCTCTCTCTCTCTCTCTCTCTCTCTCTCTCTCTCTCTCTCTCTCTCTCTCTCTCTCTCTCTCTCTCTCTCTCTCTCTCTCTCGCTCGCTCGCTCGCATTCTCTCCCCCTCCACCCTCTCTCTGCCCACTTTTTCTCTTTCCCTTTAATACATCCCCCCCCCCCTCTGTCTGCCTGTGTCTCTCATTTGGTTCCCAAGGGTGATAATACCATATCGAATAAGGAAAGAGAAATAAATAAAGATGTAGATGTCTTTTAGTGTTGTGTATTCATTCTGCTTTGTCTTCAAATGAAAAATACAAATCCTATTGAAGAGAAGATCGCAAGTTTGTCATCAGTCAGATCCAATATAATTTATGGGCGTAATGTGTATGTAATAAAGGTTAAACCAATGTTAAAGATTAATCCTGTAATTTAGTGCGCATGCACATTGATAGCGTCCAGGATCAACTTTTATTACGCCTCTAGATCAGCTCTAACTATTAGCTCATTTATTAAATCATGCTCATGCGCAGAAGGGACAAGTGAATCCCATCTATCATGTACTGTTACGTCACATATCCGTCATGAACTTCAAAGGTGCCATCACTTGAGTTGCCATTCAGAGTTATTTTTGGCAATAATATCGATCGTCTTAGATTTTTCATACTTAGTATTTATTATGAAAATGAAATTATATATAGTTATACAAATAATCAAATATTCTGATAAAGGAAATAACTTATGGCAATGAATATAAAAACCAATATAATCCCACGAGGAATCTTTGAAGTTCAGAGGGTGCGGGCATGGAACTCATATTTCCAGGTTAGTGAAACAAAAATTATATGGTAAAAGTCACACAAGTTGAGGTTTTAAATCAAATATGAACCAGTGTTTTAAAGAAGAATTATGTGCTCTTTTTCTCTACTTTACTACAAAATTAACAAGTATACTTTTCTAAAGACCTCCTCAACAGCATCCTGGAGAAAACGTTTCCCTCGTCCAACACGATTCAACGCAGCAAAGAGCTGTCCGAGGAAACTGCGCGATGGATATTAATTGGTGAATGTTATTTTTGTACTTGAGTGTCATTGAAATAAAGATTGGTTTTATCATTGTTAGAGCAGTTTCGTTACCCATTTTACTTGTATAAATATAAGATTGTTATGATGAAAAAATAGAATATTTCATAAATAATCATGTTTCCCTTATAAGTAAGCCTCCTCGTGCCTCGTAATTATCATATGAAGATCAAACTGCATCTTGAGTGACTGACTACAACTTTCTATAACAATCACCTTTTCTCCAATCTATGAAAATGAATATCAATGGTGAGAGAAATCTTTTAACAATATAGTGTCTGAATGCAAATTGCAAGGTTTATTTATCCAAGTAAATTTTATATCGGACTGCAAATCTTTAGGTAATATATTTAATACTGTCTTCTATATCATATGCGTAGGGACATAAAGTGTGAATGTTGAATAGATATCTTTTGGATGATTTTGTTGCTTATTTACAGGTATGAGTGCATGACTTGCCCCAAACGCTACCCTACACAACATGCAACAGTTATGTGTGAAGAGCAACATTGCACAGAAATGTTTCGAAATACCACGGATTTTTCAGCAATAAAAAGACAACATACTTCAGCTCCCACCCTTTAGATTTGTAAAACCTATTCCCACACGCCCAGAAATACGAGACCAGGATCCTCACATCAACAGCAGAGGGCAGAACCACCACTATATCACAGACTAGGAACATCACAAGAACTGATAGAAATTTAAAGAGGCAGTCCATTAACCTAATATTCCAAACAAATCACATTTGAAACATAATCTTGAAGAAATGTGTACAGAAAATAGAGGTACGAACTTTCTTACTTTGATATGATGCTAGTCTTAGTTTTCAATTTTCGGAACATGGGGAGGCATAAAGAATTGATTAATAATATGAATAAGTTTTTAATGCCTTGTCTTCAATCATGTAGGTACGTCTGGGATGAAGGGAAGGAAAAGGTGGTCTTCAGAAGTATCTGAGAAGTTTATATTATTATTTACAGAACGCTTTAAACAATTAGGAGGCAAAGCAGTGCAGAGATAAAAAGGCATAAGGTAATTAGCATTATGAAAACATTAGTAAGAGTCTCAGTTTCATAAAATAAACACTAAATATAATATTTATTTTGAAACCTAAGAGATATCTAAAATAGTTTCTTAAATATGATTACCAAAAACATAACATTACAAAAAAAAGAAAAAAAAAACATGACATCTCCCAAAAGAGAGAATTTCACACACTCTTCTCTCCGACATGTTTACATAACGGTGATGATAGAATAGTGAGTACGACAGTTTTTACTGAACATTATTGTCGCGCCGTCTGGCAGCGGAGAGTGTCGTCTTGGGTACGGACACGGTGGATTAGGATTAAACTAAATACGGTATTAAGAGTTAAGGACGCTACAGAAGACGCCCTGTGTTACTTCTTTATAGCGTATTTTTTTTTCCTTAGGATGAGTTTATACTTACATTGTTTGTTTTTTGTCACTGTATTACAAGGTTTCCATTAAAATAAAGGTTTCATATCAAATAAAATTGCTACTTCTGGTCAGGAATGACGCAGAACTAGAGTATACCGGAAAGAGCAGCCAATGTGTAAAATAACATTGGAAATGTGATCTTATTGCAAACCACATAATTAGGGAATATGTACCTTCTGTTTTAGTATGTAATGGATTGTTGTTCATTCAGGTTATCTTGTTTACATTTTAATATGATATCCATTCCTATGAATTATTGTATTTTAATCCTCGTTTTTTTCTTGATACCATTTCATATTACATTATTCGTTTGATTTAATTTAAATTCTAGTATTATTTTGCCTATGCATTAGTAAAGTCTATCAATCTATTTATTGTCTTCTGAAAACAAGAGTTCGTCAAACAGGAATCCGAAAGAACGCCAATATGGGGAATTATGTGTCGGTGTTTGTCAGTGACGTTTAGGGTATGTGGAGTGTTACCTATGTGTGTGTGTGTGTGTGTGTGTGTGTGTGTGTGTGTGTAGTGTGTGTTGTGTGTGTTATTGTGTGTGTTTGTGTGTGTGTGTGTGTGTGTGTGTGTGTGTGTGTGTTGTGTGTGGTGTGTTGTGTTGTGTGTGTGTGGTGTGTGTTGTGTGTGTGTGTGATCGTAGGATTAAAGATACAAGGCTCTGCTGAGATTAAAGTGGGTTTCTAGATATTAGAAAAGTTTATTTTTACTCTTTCATCGTTTTTTCCATTCTCAATCAATTCCAACTCTATTAGCGACGTTATTATGTGAGATAGTTTCTATTATATCATTCTGCATCTTTCTATCCACTTACCTACTCTTCTATCTTTCTATTTACCAGTTTCAATAAGATCAAGCACATTCATCACAATGAAATTTAGAACAGTAACAATATATTATGCTTCAGTAAACATCAGTAATGTTCAGCTTTGTACAGTAAACATGAGTGCAGTGTACAATTATCAGTTTTAAGCACCTCTTAAATTTTCACACGGTGTAGCGTCAGCAAAGAACTTTACGTAAAAATTGACATTACGACGAGTCAGTGGCCATTGGGGGGGGGGGGGGCACACGGGGTGGCCAAATAGATTGCAGGGAGGAGTCCCCCCCCCCCCGTGGACTATGGAGAGAGACGCAAAAAAAGGAAAACCAAACAAACGAAAAGGGAAATATAAAAGTGCAGTAGATAGAGACTAAAATAAAAGAAAGACAAGGGGAAAATGCAAAGAGATGGACCATGAGATTAAAAAGGAAAAGAAGAGAAAGGAGAAAAGGAAGAAGAAAATGAAGAAAAGAGGCTTATGACATAATCCTGAGATTTTTTCATTATTATTATAAGCTTGTCAGTTTTTTTAATTTGCATGGCTGTTATTTTTAGTTATTATTATGATTATCATTACAATTATCATTATCATTACATTTATCATTATCATTACAATTGTCATTATCATTATCTTTATCATCACTTCCATTATTAACTTCATTGTTATCATTGTCATTATTATCGTTACTTTTATCATTATCTATACTATCATCACTATTACTATCATAATTGCTACCTCAATTAAAAAAAAAAAAATGTGATATTGATAATATATTACTATATTATTGATATATTATAAACTTGATAAATCTCTTTTTATAAATTTTACGGGCGCCTTTTCTTTCAAAAAATTACACACAATTGTATCTCTATACATTTGTTTTCATCATCGTTATTACCATAATCATCACAAGCTAAATATATTTGAATGACGAATACATCACAACATAAAACCAGCATACCCTGTTATCACTATCATCAGTATCATCACTACAATTCTTATTTTTATCATTGCAGTCGGATAAACTGGCTTTTAAGAACCGAAATATTCGAAATTGTCCAGTTCGAAATGTGGATTGGTTGCTCATCAAAGTCTTTTTGAGCTAAATTAACAAATATATATACTTTTTGGACATGTGGGAAGCTATCATGGTTCTTTTTCAAATTCTTTTTCTAAATACATATTTCTGAGTATCATTTGGACCTCTGTCAGTTTCATATAATGTTAATAAATCTCTCTTATAAATGTTATGAATGTTTTTCGTTTGATGAAATTACTGGTGATCGTAGATATCAAGTCTAGAAAAAAATATCATAAACCAAAATAAATTTTCAGAAGATCTGGAGCGACGAAAGAAATCATACAAAATATCATATGTAATTCTGTCTTTGCATGTCTCCTTTATGAATCATAACGGTTTCCTTAAGTAAATGATATTTTAAAATAAAAAAGGGATGTGTCACATAAGTCTACTACGAGTTTCATGCAAATAAATGATTTGCGCAAAAAGCTTGAAAAAAGAAGAACGAAAAAAGTTTGAAGAATTCGTTCTTGTCGGAAATCGAACCCGAGATTTTCTGATTTAGAGTCAGTCGTGTTTACCACTTCACTACAAAGTCTTATGAAGTAGATAATGTTAAGTAGATGGTATTTGTACTTATTTTAATCCTCTTTCTCTTCTCTCTCTTCTCTCTCCGTCTCTCTCCTCTCCGTCTCTCTTTCCCTCTCCCTCTCCGTCTCTCTATCCCTCTCCCTCTCCCTCTCCTCTCCGTCTTTCTCTCCCTCTCTCTTCCCCCCCCCCTCTCTATCTATCTATCTATCTCTATCTCCATCTCTCCCTCTCCTTCTAATCTGGGGAACTTGAGGTGCGATATACTCCGATTTGATATTTGTCATAAAATTACCAAACTTAACATTATAGATTGTAGACATGATTGTTGGAAATTAAGGAATTAAAAAATCACCGTAAGCCAAATTAGATTATATCTTTATGAGCTTCCTGAAGCGGCCAAAGATATCACCAAAGAAAAGTTACACTTGACTCTGGCCTTTGGATGTGTAATTCAGAAAATACAACAGTTTCCAGCACTGACACGAAGTAAAACACTCTTCTTCATCCCCTTCTTCTGCCCGCTTCCCAAGGTGTGAGAGCCGTGTTCGAAAGGATGTTAGTCATGGGCACGCCATTCCCTTGGATAATCGCCTTAACCGGAAGCCATGGACAAGGTCTATATAAGTAGGGGATATAGACCTACAAACAATCGCTGATAATCATCGCCTGTGAAATCTGTCCAATATGCAAATCGTTCAACTTGCCGGCATCTAAAATTACTTGTTCATTTGCTACCGTTTTCTATTATCTCCTTCCCACCCATTCTACTCCTAGTGACGTCATAGGCCTTATCACGCAAAGCTACGCAGAACTCCGAAGTGACGAGACCTGTACTTATATAGACCTTGGCCATGGACACGTCATTCCCTTGGCTAATCGCTTAACCTTTATCCCTTATGGGGCCCCTGAAGGGTAGACCTTTTCATTTCCCCGCTTTTTTCAGGCTTACTACAGCCAATAATGATTTTTTTTACCCTAATTCGTGGCATTAAGGCTTGCTCCTTCATCAACTAGCCGATCTAAATTTGATTTAATTCGTTTCCCGATTCCTGCCTCTCCTTTGACAACGGCTCCGACCACGGATACTAATAGTTCCTCCTCGATGTTTACTGACAACTCTATCCATTCCAAACCATTCATCACCCTTCAGAATGCAACCCTTCCTCTCCCCCAATATTTATCACTTCATCTACTGTACATTCTTCATTGTCTACCCTCTCCCCAATTATTACTACTTTTCATCCTTATTGTCCTCCCTAAGTACTCACTCCTCTACTCATTCCACACTACCCCATCTATCTCCCGCCCTTGTCCTTCTACTACTTCCACCTCTAATACCTTTTGAGTGCTCTTTTTGGCCCAGTCAGCGGGATCATTTTTTGTGATCCCCTTACAGCCCCTCCCCTGACAAAATATCTTCTCTCAGCAGTGTTTCTAAACGCTTTCGTTTTCCTTTTCTTCGTTCGCGTCGTGTCTTGTTGCATCTGAGTTCCAAGCCAACTCTCCATATTCTGACTGACCACATTGGCAAGCCTATTCCCGCCCTTCTTCACTCCTCTCTTAATACTTGTACCGGAACTGCACGCCTGTATTGACTATGATGTAGTGGCACTATTCCTCCCAGAGGCCAGCGTAAATCCTACACCAATGTTGCTAAAATTAACTTCCGGAAACATGACCTCCCCATGAAGTTTATATTGGTGGAGAGTCAGACTATATCGACGCCTTCCTCGCCAGCGTTAGAAATATTGGCGTTTTGGCCACCCAGCTAAACACTGTCGCTCCATAGCCCGCTGCCCTCCATGTACCGAATCTGCCATGGCCGTTTAGATTGTTCTATGAGTGTAAATTGTGGTGACTCCCATAGTTCCTTTTATAGTAGCTACCCTACCTACAAGCTCGGAGCTGCGGTAGCTGTTCTCAGGTCAAACTAGGCCTTTCTGTGCGAGGCCAGACAGGAAGCACATCGACGAGTTTTTTCTCTCTCTACCTATTCCAAACTGTCCTTTCGTTCTCCCTTCCCATCTTCTTAAGATGTCTCAAGATCTCCCCCAGATTTTCTTCCCTCTTAGCCAAACATCTAACTACCCTCTCTTCTAACCCTTCCTCTTCCAGTTCAAAATCCAGTACTTCAAAAACAGCACAAACTTTACCTTTACCTTTACTTTGTTTAATGCTGGCTCTTTTTCCATTTTTAACAATGTTCCTCTTCCCTCCTCTGCCACAGATACTTTCCATTTCTTCCAATCGCCCTAGGCCCTTAACCCTTTTCTCTTTTAACAATTTCCGCTTCACTGCATTTGTTCCCCCTCTGTACAATTTTTCACTACCATACTATCCTATAATGCTCTATAAACTTTGATATCTAACAAATTTTACCCTAATCTTTAACTCATTTTTACCCTTTTCACCACAGTACTTCACCATAGTGCTAAATGACCTTTGATGTCTAGACATTGATGTTTTTAACCATTTACCATTAACTCGAGTGTGTCTAAAATGTTCCTTGCTTGCTTGCTGGATTTCTTGGCTATCGACCAGCGGTATATGGGCATCCAGAATGTTGGAGGTTAATGTTTTTGCATCAAAATATTATCCTTGGTTAATTGTGAACAGGTCTTATATCATTTTGGTTGCGCATACAGTGCTGCCATCTGTAGGGATATGTCCCTTAACGTAGGAACTTTTGACTGATATTCAAGAGCGGGACTTCGTTTTAGTATTTTGTATATTTCTTGCAGCAGCACACCACACACACATCACACACACACACACACACACACACCACACACACACACACACACACACACACACACACACACACACACACACACACGCACACGCACACGCACACGCACACACACACACACACACACACACACACACACACACCACACACATCAACACACACACACCACACAGCACACACACCACACACACACACACTAACACCACACATTATCCACACACACCCATCCAACTATCTATCCACACAATAAAGCTGTATATCTGTATACTCTGATGTCAGTTACTTCCAAAAGTTCCTCCCTCCTTCCTATCTCCTTCATTTCTCGAAATAGAAGCTTACAAGATTAAAATGGACAAAGCCTCGTTCATACTGGTCAAAGTGCCCCCACGACTCAGCGTCTTAGCATTTACGTCATTGTATTACAACTATAGTACTATTATATTTGCATTCATTGCAAATGATATGGCTTATTTATACTTTCTTGTTTTTTATAAAATGGGTAAAACTGGAATAAGCATATCTTTCTGTTTCGTAATTCACCTAATATTACAAATAAATTTGCTCCCATTATTATATATCATATAACTCGCGTCTATTTTCTAAAGAAAAAGAAATTATAATCCATACACAATTCAGGGAACATTGATGTAAGGTTATAGACGCGAGGCGGACACTGTCTTATTTGAAATCATTTGATTTTCCGTCAATATCTGCCACTGAGATATATTATCTTTTTTTGCTTTTGTTAGTTTTTCTGCTCTACTAAGATTATCTGTGGCATCATTTTGTAACTTCTGTTAATAATTATCCTTTACCTCACTCTTGAAATTTCACCAATAATAGAAGTGGCGCTTTTTTGTCTCAATTTTACAACAATTCAGTCTGCATCTTTTGTCACCCAATACCTCTTCTCCATGTAAATTATAGTCCAATTTAATTTAGAGTACTCTTTAGATTGCTTTCCACTCCCTGAAATGACCTATCGTTGACCTTTTCCAATGATTAACACATTTCTTGCATTAAACTCTGACTCGTTGCTGCTACAAGGTAATTAGACGAGCGGTTTACCAACAAAAAACGTTCTCATACAACATCCCCTTTTGAAATAAATCCGCATCCATATTGCTATCGATTGATGGCTCTCTAACTTTTTCTCTTCTGTGCAGATTTTAACCCTAGTTCCCCAATCCGTAAACTATCCCAGATTTAAAAAAAATACACCACACTGATGTACTCTGTACATTATATCCGTCTCATATATTATGTCCGCCAGGATTACCTCAATCCAATATATTTTACAGCAGTTTGGTTACTTGTAGTTTGAAGATCGGGGTAGTGTATTGAGTTTATGCTGAATTCGCAATAAATGAAGCTGTCTTGACTTTGTGCGGGAATTCAATCGAGTTTAAAAAACTCAAAACAAATTATACCAACAAATCGATGTGGAAAATCTAGCACCCAAACCAAACTTGTATATGCAGTCTCAAAGAGTTCAAACGAGAATTTCTTTCCTTTATGGCTCTTTTTCCTCGCGAATTAGCATCCACCGCGACATTCCTCTTCACTGCACTTTTTAACCGTTATTCACAAATCATTGAGGTATTATAACCAAAACTGGTGCACGATGCTGTCTTAAATATGCCGTCAAAATCACATATTGTGGCACCCATGAACAGACCTCCCCGGGGTATTTTGCGCGTCTCTTCTTTACAGCAATGTGTTATCTTATCCTTCGCTTTTTCTCCGTGATCACCACTTCTCTCCCCTGGTGGTGTGCGTGTGATGTGGTGTGTGTGATGTTGTGTGTGCTTATTTATTTTCATTTGTTACTCGTATATGTAGTGATATGATTGAATTATCATATCTAGTACCTAACTGCTCTTCCTATTCTCATACACTATGATTTTCTGCGTGCGATTTATTCCCCTACACACTCTGCTTGCTTGCTCCTCCTATACACCCTCGCTCCAGCCCGAAGATTGACATATACTAAATTTCTGTCCACTACATTTTACTTTATGTAACTATCCCCCTACATCACGTAATATGTATATCATATACGCTCCTGTTTCGTGCTTCTCCTCTCTTTTTTCCCCATCTCTCATCACATACACATATGCATATACTCATAGATGCTATATCAATTCACCTATATTCATACTACTATATTAATCTATTTCTACATATTTTATCTCCATATCTATCTCTATATTATTTATCTCACACTCTCTCCATTTACCTCTAGCTATCTATCTCTTACTCCTTACATAAAAATTTCCCCATATCTTTCCTTCATCCCCTCATTCCCTCCCCCACTTTTTCGCCTATCCTATTTCCTATATACTCTACACCGTGAATTTGCCCTCCGCCGCCTCCTCTCCTTCTCTGCGTGTATGTATATGCATAAATATATTAATATACTATATCTATCTATCACCCCTCATATATAATATATTATTAGTTATATATATACTATAATATATTATACTACATACATACGCCTACACCTATACTACTACTATACATAATATATTTACCGATGTACACTACACTATATACTCACACTACTAACTAACATTCTAGTAATACTTTCTACAATTCACATCTCTAATTACTAACCCCTATCATGTATACCTTACTATAGTATAGCATAGTTATCTATCTTTTATACCCTTCACCCACTATTCCGTTACATGCCATAATAAATCAGTTCACTTTCAGCTCTCAAATAGTAAAATCATAACCTATTATAATATATAACACCTAATAACATATAGAATACATATTTTAGTATATAAATAACCTACACAATCTACTATGTATCTACTACACGCCATGACCAACATCAACAATCCTATATCACAAACTAAAGAAGCCTCTACCCGATCTACAGGCCCGCAGAGAGCGTCACACGTCCCGCCGCGTGATCCGGGCGCCCCGCCGAGCATAGCAAATCCGGACTGGCCGCCTGAGTCCGTCAATCAACACAGATCCCGGTAAGGGATGGAAGAACTTCTGGCGAATAGCTTTTGTTCTCTTATCCAGTTGCCATTTCGTCCAAGAGACACTTCAGTCTTCTATTTCCTGGCTTTCACTCTATCGACCCTTTGTGGAAATGGGCTTTTCGGAGAACAGCGTGTCGGCATAAGTATATGCATCATTGTGGCTGTTTAAAAGATCAGCTGTTGATGTTTGTGGTGTGTGTGTTTGGTATTCATGACCGATTCGACAGTGTAATTTTTTTTTTTTTTTTTTTTTTTTTTTTTTTTAGCTTCATGATGTGAGTTGAGTTTTATCGTTGTGGAAGAGATGTTTAGTATTACACTTGGGTGGTCTTCTATCCAAATGAAAAGAGATTTGTAGATTTTGACCTTGATATTTTTACTTTTATTTGTTTTGTTTTTTTTTTTTAGTTTCTTTGTGCATTAATAATAAATAATGTATGCTGATCACAGGATTGCTGGATAGATATAAAAGCTGTTTACTGGGTTTAATTCCAGATTCATTAGAACAGTAATTTGGGAGCTCAAGCCAATTCTGTATTACTGAAATGTCTGCTTTGTCCATGATTTTAATTGGTAATGATAAATTGATTTGCTTCTGCATATCCTGACTTCCACATTTTTTACTGTCGTAATTACAGTATTTCTGAAAGAAAAAATTTGTCCTAGCTATATTAAGTCTTTTATTCCATGAAGTAAGAATAAAGGCAAATTTACAAGGAAAAAAAATGCACCAAGGCTTATGGTTTGTGGGTTTTTGGAATTTTCTTGAACTTAGATTTACCATTATGGTAATCAATCCAAACCCAAATTTAAACAGTTGTTATGAATAGAATGTATAAGAAATATAGAAAAACTAAGATACCATAATGAGCATGCAGTGACAGTATTTATTGGCAGAAAAAGAAAAAATGCAGGAAGTAAGGGGAAAAACCACAATCCTCAGATCTGCTTGTTTAGCTATGTCCAGCACTTCTAAGATCTCAGTACTTTTAGCTCCAGCAAAGGCAGACATATTCACCTTGTATATTAGTGGTAGAAAGAGCTTGCTGGCTTCATTGGCAATTTTATCTTATCAGATAACAGCTAACTAAAGCTAAACTGATCCTCTGATCAACTTAGCCCTAGCCACAGCCCATCTACAATATCGCCCATAGCAGCTTTATCAACACCAAAGTCAAAAGTTGTCAGGTGCTCCTGAGACTTGGGGGGAATCTCGCGCAACTCACTTTTTGATTGTCCATTTGCATGTGCTTCTCTCTAGTGCATCAGGGGTATTTCCTGTGTGTATGCTGAGCAAAAAGTTACAGTATTTATTCTAGACGCAAAGATTAAGTTGAGCATATTGTATGAAGAAATGATGAATGAAAACTGAGGTAGTGACATCTTTTCCAGTGGCAGTTAGGGTGTTGCATGACATACGATTACATCAAAAGGTGTCTCGTGATTGGAGGCGAGACATGTCGCTAAGTTCCACCCATTTCTATGATGTAATGGAAGCAGCCACTGTTGATGGCTTGTAGTTTTACTGTATTGGTAACTTTTTCGACTGGTACACGGTATTTTCAAATGTAATGTCCTAGATGGCTATTGATACCTTGGGTTGGATTTTGCTGTGCTCTAGATGCATGAAAACTTAAATAGTAGGAATGCATCTAGCAGCTCGATAAATGTTTGCCACGTACTCAATTCCTGTGTCATGAGAGGCTGCAGTCGTTAGAATAGACACTCAGGTAAAGATAATGTACATGATTGAGGATTGGAATAAAATGCATTGCAGCAGACCACTGAAAATCTATGTGAAAAACAGGTTTAATTTTATGCAAATTTTACTCTAATTCATGTTAGGTTTATTTATTATACATCTCAGAATAGTTTTGCTACTGCTTTCAAAAAGGTTAACAGTAAAGATGAGGCATCATTATTCTTAGCTTCTTTGTGCTCTTAGATAATTTGTCAATGAGCAGTTAATGCTTATTTCATTTTGAAAATTGAATTATACTTTTACGTTTTTTCAAACACTCCATTGCCAGATAATCATAATGATTTTATAAATTCATTCTTCCCAACTTGAGTTTTGATGGTACTTTGTAATTTTGTAAGAACTTATTCATTAGGCCTAATATGATGAATGAGCAAATTTTTGAGACAGATATGACTTTTGGGTTAATCTTTATGGTATTGATACACTAAGGTAGAATGAATTAGTGTTATTCTTATGCGTTTTATGGGTTCATTAGCACCCCGCACATTATTATTGAGATTGAGAGAGTGAGAGGACAAAAAGTCACAGTCCTCGGTACAAGAAATAATTTGCAAAAACGAGTGGTAATGCCTCGTAGTACACAAAGTGTTGCTCACAGTCAAAGTGCACTCAGTGATCCTGAGTTTCAGTTCTATCTCACTGTGCATACTGAGGTGAAGATAATGATTGCCGAGGGTTTTGGGGGGCAGAGCCTCTCACCAACCTCCCCCTCAAGCATGTCCAGTCATGGCAGCTTCAATTATTGAATAAATTTATGATGTGGATCAGATGATTGATATCAATATCTTGTATATTAGCTTGTCTGAGGGCTTGTTTTAGTTTTATTCAGTGGGAATTGAATCTTGGACAGTGTTGTATCATATGTTCTATAGTTTCTTCTTGAATTCTGCACCATCTGAAGAATGGGTATTTTTCATTTTTAGTCTATAAAGGTGTTGTTTTACGGCCGGCTTGTTAAAATTGTGCCAGGCCCGACCCAAAGAATATTTGTATACGTGACATGCAAAAATACAAAAGTTTTGTTTATTGCTATAGTCCTGGGTTTTCTCTGTGTATAAGATAGTTTAGTTCTGGTCTTTCATTCATTATGAATCTTGCATTCCTTAGTATTGTCTTGTTCATTTTAATATTCAAATAAATGGTTTAGCATTGTCAATAGTTGGGAGAACTCCTCTTCCCTACATGTATTAATTAAGCAAGTTTGGATTGTCGATGCATATATGATTTTCTGTGGGGATCAGTGAAAAACAGAGTTGATGGGCTTAACGCTCTGTATTCAGGAGAATCTATGTGTTACTACGAGGGGTTGTTTACATTACACGAGTACAAAACATTGCTGTAAGATGGTGTAAAAGAAAATATACTCTTATATGGGTAACTCAATCAAATATAATTTTATCGTAGTCTAGGTAAAATGAGGCATATCATAGATGTATATGAATGTACTTACACTAATAAACATTTTTAATTACTCTAACAAGCAATATGCTAATTTCATTTATCACATCCATTATATTTTGTATTAGTGATTTCTCTTGAGTTTATGTTGTTTATAATATTTGTTATTATTTGCAAATGTTTTTGGCAGGTTTTATTCATGAAAAGCTCTCTTCATTTCCTTCTTTATTAGTATGTCTATTTTCTCTATGCATTATTGGGGTCGGTAGCAGCCATGCATTTGGTGAGTTTATCTTGTCTGTTTGTCTAGTGTTTGTTTTGCTTTGTTTTCTTCATGTGATGTATATTTGTATTTGTTTGGAGATGTCATTTGTCGTGTCTTGTTTGTTTTACCTGTTTTGATTCTGTTTGGACGTTGATCCATTGGTTTGTGTGGGGTTCTTTGCAAATAGCTTTTTGTTCTCTTTCAGTTGCCATTTGAGATTGGGTTAATTTCAGTGCATATGTTTCTGTTCTGTTTTCTTCTGTTGTTTGTGGTGGTGTGTTTTCAAGGGTTTGTTGTGTGTTTAAGTTGTATGTTTTGTTTTGTTTGTGATGCATTTGTTTCCTGTGTTTGGTTACAGAAGTCTCATTTCCTACCGCCATGTTTGTTGTTGGTTACAGAAGTCTCATTTCCTACTGCCATGTTTGTTGTTAGTTTTTTACATGTCCTTTTTTTTTTTTTTCCCCAGTGTTTTCCATCCAGCTTCTCTGTTTTTCGGTCATTATATGGAATGGGGATTTCTTTGTTTTCTCTCACTTTCTTTTTTTCTTTTCTTTTCTTTCTTTTTTTTACTTTTGTGAATCCCCCAAAGGAGAGCTGTCAATTTATTCTTATAAATACATGTTTTGTGGCCATTCCTGACAGCTATACCATTATCCTTTATTTATTTTATATTGTTATTAATAATCATAAGATTAATTACTGCAGACTAGAGCTATGACAATTTAAAAGGCATTTTGGATAAAACTGTATGTCAACAATATGTCCCAGTTGTGTCTGAAATTATACATAAAAAATAGTACAAATATTCTATCGCCAGTCATAAGTGATGGTAAGACTCTTTCCTATGTGATATTGCATATCAAAGCATTCATAATGGGGTGGCATCCTGTCGCGAAAGTCTACCCTTACCAACAGGATGATGTCTTCATATCATGCATGGTTGAGCCTGCTGTAAGCTGTGTGAAGTAAACATCTGTGTGTCTGTTTGGACCTGGCAATGGTCACTGAGGAGAAACAAAGACTCAAACAAAGGCTTAAAACCTCTTTTTAGCCTCATTACCTAAATGATTGGTTATGCCACAGCAAAGAGCTTAGAGAGCAAAGTGATTTTATGTTTCCCAAGCTTCTAATTTTTCCCACAAGTTGCTGACTCTACACCAACCCTGAGCTGTGATTTGGTACTGGGCTGGGGCACCCACTGTGAGTGAGTGAGGAATACTTTATATATATATATATATATATATATATATATATATATATATATATATATATATATATTATATATTATATATATATATATATGTGTGTGTGTGTGTGTGTGTATATATGTATATATGTATATGTATATATATACAGAAAAGTTAAACTTACATACCCACATGTTATAATTTTTATCAATATTATATTGATCCAGGTAAGCCACTAGAGCAACAGCTGATGTCTAATGAGATTAGAAAAAAAAGAAAAATTAAATACTTGATGAAGAGCTTTTTTTATTTGGGCCATTGCAAGCAGTGCAGTATTTGCTTCTGATATCTCCATTTTTAGGTATTAAATACAGCCTTCAACTCTGCAGAAAGAAAGCACTGGCTGTGACTGGAGGAGGTGGTGTAGAACAGGCAATGGAATGGCTTTTAGCACATGCTGACGATCCAGGCATCAACGACCCACCTGCGGAGGATGTAACAGGTGCTGCAGCTGGGCACAGTCTTGGTCAGTTCAGTGCAGTGTTAGTTATTCTTCTGGATATCATGACAGATATTTGTGTGTTTTAAAAAGATGAAGCTGTTGTTGCAAGATATGATTAAATTTTATCTTGTTTCTAGGTTCTCAAGAGGGTAGTGAAAAGATGGAGACTAGTGAATACACCCAGAAAGTAAGGAGTCCTGGTGCTCCATCACCAGCCCAGCAAAAAGCTGAAGATGACCAGGAGAAGCTTCTGCAGAATAGTGGACGAGAGCTGCTCAAACACTCTATCTCTCAATATTGCACATATTCGTGCATTCCACCTTCACGTAAGACTTTCCACGGATCACCATCAGGTTTTAAAAGAAATCCCCCTTGCATATCGAAGTCTTTTCCTCTTAGACATTATAAACTTGTTACCATGAATGCGTGATCATTAACATCTCAGCCATGCACAGCCAGGCAGCCCTCATCAGCCATAACTACCCTCGTTACTCCCATTCATCATTCTCACACCTATCCCCAGCATCCCCTCTACTGAACTCTAATCTGTTCGTCTTCTAGATTATCTCTCTGATACAACTTTAACATCACCGTCATTCAAACCTATTCTATCGCCTTCGACCTCACTCATCCTCTCCCGGACTCATGCTATGTTAAACCATCACCCACTCTGCGTTAACTTGTCCACAAACTTACAAACTAATTCCTTCATCTTCATGTCCTCTGACTATTTTTTACTCTCTTCCCATTGCTCTGTGTTGTCGCTCAAAACTTTTCAAAACTCTCCTCTGTGTTCA